>JARHVA010006055.1:0-235000 GCA_037957365.1 Torreya grandis | reverse complement strand
TGTGGTGACATCCCAATGAGTCATGATCCTGAGGAAGACCATATAGAGTGTGAAGCCTATTTACTAATAGACAAGTGGTATGTTTCCACGTGGCATCATCTTGGTGAAATATGATCTCAAAAATGACCATACAAGGAGTAATATGCTCAGGATGGTGGGTTAGCAAGTTATTTCCATGTGGTATCATCTCAGTAGACCAAAAAACTAAATATATTCATACAAATAATGAGTCTCCAAGGCTGATGGAATGATACCATGTGAGAAAATATCTACTTGTAGTCCTAAGTCATGAAAGGTGTCAGAGCACATTAGAGATTGGGAACTAATCGATGCATGACATGTGGACTATGTTAGTCCTAGATTTAAACTCCTGGGCTTAAATTTCAGACCGATAACCTATAGAAAGCCACCTCTTATCATGCATCAAGACTATAACCAATTAGATCACCTCAAAATTATATGTGTTAGTCTCTCAGGCTTGATAAAGATTTAAGATCCTAATCCAAGTAAGAGTTGCCATGCCAGCCAAAAGTAGGGTGGTTAGTCTCCCATCCTTGACAGTGATGTCAGAGCCTGGGAGAGATCGATTGATTATAAATTACCACATATCCCATTTTTGATATTTTTATCCCCCTTGGTCTAATAGAGATGTAAAAGATTTAGAGAGATCATGACTAATGATGGAGATCGATGTGGCTGATTTATTCTCATCAATAGATGGAGCCCTAAGGATCTTAAGGAGTTAGAAAAGAGGGTATCATGGAATTTTAGTTTTCCAAGCATTCATATCGAGCTAAGTGTTCTTACAGTGGCTGAGGTTGAATTTTATGGTCATCTAAATGGTGTTTATGTTGTATTCATTTGGCATGAGCTTGGGAAGAGATCTATATTATTGGGTTGAATGGATGAATAATGTGGGATTTTGAATTAATGGGTTACAATTGTATGAGCCTTTTTTAGTCATCAAATTCTTGTTGTGCTTTTATTTATTATGAGTGATGGAATGAATTATGGGTTTTGTCCATGTCTTACATGTGATTTGTGTGTGAAATTGGTGTGTCATGTTTATCCTTTTGAAAAAAAAATTGGCATGACACTAATGCATCCCATGTTTCTTCCACTAGTAAAAATACCATTAACATTAATGAATAGTTATGGCAAACTTTAAATAAAATTTCCACTTTTTAGAGTAATATTGCCAATCAAATGATGCAAATGCAAAATAAATTAATGAATTTCCAAAATCACCCTCAACCTTCTCCATGGGGGGTGACAAACCCTAATCCTCCCCCACCCCCCTTAGAGATGCATAAGGTATCTATATAACACAACTAAAATTCTTAACAAGGAAATTAAAAATATACAAAATGAACCTCTAGTTCCTTAAATTGTAAACATTGACATAGGTGGCATAGTTCCCACTATCACTTATAATGGATCCACTAATCCATTTTTACATTTGAAGACTTTTGGAAAACTATATAAGGATTGGATTAAAATTAACACATTTGTTACCACCAAGATGCTAGCTAAAATCTTTTTAGGTGATTCTATATATTGGTTTAATCAAATTAAAAATCATTATATCACTAGTTGGGAAGACTTATTCAATGTATTGGTTTTAATAATTCTAAGTTAATGATCTTCTTTAAAAAAACCTTGCTCATTATATCAATTACAAACAATTAAAATTTGAAAAGTGCAATTGTTCATCAAATCATGGAAATCCTTATCTAAAAAATCCAATCATAAGATTTTTGATGATGATCTATTTCATTCATTCACTAATGATCTTCACTCCAAATTAAAATATCGTGTGACTCTTTATCCAAAATCTCTATAAGCCTTTAACCATGCTCCACATAAATATTTCCTTATATGATAATTTGAAGCTTCACACCCTCTAATAGGGATTCAAATGCTTATAAAATCAAAAAATAAACATGAAAATAGTGATGGTGTTACAAATACCTATGATTTCATACACAACATTCAAGCCTTTTCTCTAAGTAATCCCATAGAGCCTCCCCTTTCATCACAAGTTTAAAAAAAAATTCATCTTAGTTATACATTTTCTAAAGTACATAATGTAGATTTTTGTAAATCACTTTCCTTAGTGGAGATTCAAAATCATCTTCCTCAACCTTCACCATGATATGTTTATCCTACTCACCCTACCAAACACTAGTATGATCTACACAATTTTTTCTTGGTTTCATGAAACTTGGGACCATTCTCATAAAAATTATCACCAACTAATAAAATTTGCTATGGATTATCTTATTGAACCTAATTTTGATCATGAATCACTCATACATTCATGTCAATAATATTATGAATTAGCAACTAAGGCTCATGAAACTAAAAAAAAACATGAAGCCCTTAACCAAGAAAACTCTTATTTAACTATTTACAAGGATCCAATTCCTAATCATCAATCTAATTATAATCAACCTCCCACTACTAATAATTTCAAAATTTCTATGGTTCCTAACATGAATGATGAGAATATCATTAACATGAATAATATGAAGAGATTAATTTATTACATTGATCATCATCCAACTTGCAACTACAATATTTTCCCAAAGTTTTGTACTATTCATGATTCTTACCCATCCCATCTCATGAAATTGAGGCAATCATAACAAATTATAATAAATTCAAAAAATTCAAAAGTTTCAAATCTAATGATACAGGTAAACAATAACTCACATACTATCAATATAAATTCTATTCCTCCTTTAACTAAGACACCTCATTTACAAACCCCAAAATATACTATCATGGTTACTTCTTCCTCTCAAATAAAAGAAGTAACTAATGATTTAACTAAATCATTTAAGACAACATAATCAGATATAATGAATCAACCCACATTAATTAAAACCCAATATAATACACCTTACCAAAATAAATTTAATGTACTTCCACTTCACCCTCAAAAGATTTAATTCAACACTATGCATCTTTATTAGATAAAACTTTAACAGGATATGATGAATGGGATCCTATAGCTAAAATATCACATCTCCCATCTCAAACCCCTTTCCTAGAACCATTGAGAGCTTCTTGTCATCATAATCATCTAATGAAACTTTTATTCAAAATGAATATCCCACGTCCTGCACATGTGGGGCAAGAATCTACTGTATTGGGTTCTAAAGACATCATCCTTTGGTGATGTGAAGAAATATTTATCCACATTGATGAAATAGCATGTACTTATGTTTCAATCAAATTTCCTATCTCTTCAATTATTATTTATGAGATATTTATTCATAATAATGATCCTCCATTGTTCATTAGTGTCCAAATAAGAGATATCCAATTTAAACGTGCATTAATTGATGAAGATTCTGGCACTTGTGTGACCTCCCTTTATTTTATAAAAAACTTGGATATTCTAAATTTAATATCAAATATACTCAAATTACATGTCAAGGATATGATAGAAGACAAATGTCTCTATGAGGGTGTGTTTCGATTCCTAGAATATTTCTTCTGATCACGGTACATGTCAAAGTCATGATAATCAGTTTCCCACTTATAACATTTTATTTGGTTGATATTGGACACATCACATGAGATCAGTAGCATTGTCAGCATTCCAATGTGTTAAATTTCCTTATAATAGTGTTATATACAATATTCAAGGAGATTCCAATCCTTAGAATTTTAAACAATTCCAAGAACTAGGTGTTTTTAAAATACCCACCCTCAAAATTTTACCTAGCATACCATTTCATGAATCATAATGTTTTAATTATCATATCAACTCTACTTGATGTTATAATTATCACCTTGAATTAATAGGAAACATACCACCTAATCTCTTATTTTAGATGATGATGAACTATATGAGATCAACTTGATAGTCAAAACTTGTGATCTCTCTCCTCATATAATCGCACAATTACCTCCTTATTTACAACCTTGGTCTCGTAAAAAACCATTAAGCAAAATTTTGAACACTAACAAAAACTAAACACTCCATTCACCATGCTTATTCAAATAATAAAATCATCATGTGTACTATTGATATTCACACTTTTGGTTACAATGATGGATATTATTTAGATAGTCCATTTTTATCCATCTTTGTCCAAGCTAAAAATTTAGAGATACTTAGATACCAATATTATTTACAACATTCTCTTAGTTCTATTCATGTAGTTCCTTCTCCTTCTATAGTACATGATATTAGTTCTTCTTTTGATGCTCATGTGTCTGAGATGGATCAAACATACACTATTTCTCTATTAACTTTTGAGTCTCTTAGGATCATGATTCTTCACCATGATATGACAAGACCTTATTGGTTTGCTAGATACCACAATCCTTAAAAGTTACTTCCTCCATAGATGTTAGATACACTATGTCGACTTGATTTGAGATCATTTCTTGATGTATTCTAGCCTACTCATGATCTTATTTGAAGTTATCTTCCTATTGGTGATGGCATACTACATTTTCCTAAGCTTGATCCTCTACCAACACGATAGGTAGATGAATCATACTATGATATCCATAGAGTTATTGGTATTGAGCCAATGACTGTCATGAACATCAATAGTAGCAAGCCTTAGGCTCTACTTGTACCATAGAAAACCAGCATCATATTCTACTCCTAGATGCATTTTTTGATTTCATGGTACATGTAATCATTATTATAATCATTTTTGATAGCTTTGGCAATACATTGATATACTTCACCCAGAGAAGGCACAGTTGATAGAAAAGAGCCAACCTCCTAAAATACTTTTGGAATACATCCCTAAATATGTGAAAGTTTATTATCTTTGGAATTAGTGTACTACACATCATATAAATAGATTTACATTATTGTAACAAGAATTACATGATTTCCCATGGCCCACACCTTAATTGAATCATCTATATACTCCAAGACATTTGATGAAAAAGGCTTAGCCTTCTCCATAGCACACATTTATTCATAGATCTAAGGATGTCCATCACATTTAATCATTAGTTCCTTCAATTCAGTATCCCTCATAGGAACTACCCCATGAGCATCATTTTTATTCTAACATGTCCACTTTTTTAGTAGAGATAGTGTGTCAGGAAGTCTTCTATGTCTTTCTATAGATATTGATGATACTTTGATCAAAGTCAAATCATAGTTACACAAGGATGCATAAAATGTTATGGATGATGTTTACCACCATATTTATTAGTAACTTTTAACACATCATGGTATTTCATCACATTATTTATTACACTTTCATATGTTTTGGATTTGATTTATGAGCATATATCGATCTTGTATTTTTCTTATCACTTAGAAATATTTCATGGATTATTTTCATTTTCATTTATTTTCACCTATTTTTCTTTTAGGATGATTTATTTTTGTGTTTGTTATGTCATTTGTTTGAATAAGATAGTTTTTATTATGACATGGTTCTAAATACACACCCATTTAATATCATATCTTTACCATATGATCAGTTAGAAAGCATGTTTCTCACTGTATCACTACATACACAGATCTATTTGATCTCTATTTTCCCATTATTTTCTCTTTATATTAAGTGTACATATGGTTAGTCTTGAGAACACATACTTCTTTACAGGAAAGCCTAATTATTTAGCAACACGATAAAATCTTTAGATATTTTGTATCATGTAACCAAAGCCTAAAGCTTATATATGTTTTTTATCACTCATATTTGGTTATTCTAAATCTGTAGAGAGGAGGAATCAAATAATACATTAAATATTAAAATTCAAATCATTAAAACAAAAGGCAAATATAAACATTCAAAAATCAAAATCACACCAAAAGACATGATTCATATCTTAACACATATCCTATTTTTATTCAAAGATCAAACTCCATAGTTGGCCTCATGATATAGCTGAGGTCCATTGTTGTGCAGTAGGCTAGTAGATTGGGATAAGAGGCCTAAAAAATTCTCTATAAGTGTTACTTATTTTCTCATGCAAGTAACCAATCTTCATAGTAGACAACTGGCTTTGTAAGGGGTCTCAAGGAATGGTGAACACATCATGGGAAGGTAGGCCCATTTTACATTTATTGTATATATATAACCTTCATGAGATGGTATTATTACTACACGTATTTGCCTAAAATGTTTTTTGTTTATTACGAGCAAATATCTTTTGAATTTGGCATTCAATAAATTCTTAGCACCTACCTATTTACTTAGTATGTCTCATACCCACCAAGGTTTATTAAAAATGCATATGTCATGTTTTTTCCATTTCTTATGTCATTATAACATTCCCAATATTCCTCATTGATGAATATTTTTTGTTAGTTGATCATACCCCTTTCTCCTTTTGTGAGTTGTAATATAAGACCTTGAATAGGACCAAGACTTACTCATAAACATTTCATTTACTTTCCATTACTATTTCCTAATATTTACCTCATTGGTTTAACCTTTGTGAGTTGTATTGTAAGACCTTGGATAGGACTAGGATTTCCTCACAAAGAATACTCAAGCTTAATATGATGATTCAGTTATAAAATAAATATACTTCTCAAATGAGTGATTTACACAAACTTACATATCATTCTATTATCTATTTTATTGTCACTTATTTTATCTTTTACATACTTCCCAACTTGATTTAGTAAGTTTTACATTTTCATTAGTTCAGTCAATTTATCTACATTTTACACACTTCCCAAATTGATTTAGTGTGTTTTACATTTTATTCCATTATTTTCCTTCATTTATGTTTTACACACTTCCCAACTTAATTTAGTGTGTTTTACATTTTATTCAATTACTTTCCTTCATTTATGTTCTAAAGGCTTCTAAACTTGATTTAGTGTGTTTTACATTTTCATTATTACAAATCATTTATTTATATTTTACATGCTTCCAAACATGATTTAGTGTGTTTTACATTTCATTCCATTTTGTCATTTAGTTGGGTTTTACACATTTTTTCAAATTTATTTAGTACAATTTACAAATTTATTTGTCTTTCATTTTACATGCTTCATAACATGATTTTGTGTGTTCTATATACTATTTTTGTTCATGAGATCTAATATATTTTACATGTTGCATTTTTCTATCATTCTTTTTAACCATGAATTTGTTCACAATTGCTAGAAAAACCCCAAAATACATCATATATTTTCTCATAACATATATCAAAAAATTAACACAAGTGCTAAAAATAAAATCTATATATCCATAACATCCATGAGTCATAACAAAAAATATAGATTTGTATATATCAATTGATCTATTATCTGATACAAATACAAAACCATGCTACAAGCATAATACAATAATTACTCTATGGTTGTGGTCTACCCTGCTTATCTACTAGATGGGCTACACTACCCATTGAATCTTGAGACTACCCTTCCAAATGATGAGCTATAGTGACTCTATCCATAAATATAATCCCTTTATATTTACCTATATATTGACCACTGAGCCCTGTAGATGTGCCAACTTTATAGATATAGCTAAATGAATAAACTGCTCTTCAACCATTGTCTACCATGCATGTGGATTTCCATCTAATGCCACTATTATAAACACCACATATGTTGTATCTCTTCATATTCATATCCCTCAAGCTACCTCACTGACCAATCAAAACTAGCTAGCATATGATGGGTACAAGGTACAATAGGATCAATCATATTAGTGGTACCATGATGTAATAACACATCATCCAAAATATCATGGTGTGCTACCTACACTATCGTGGACCACCTGAACTCTTCCTTAGAAATATATACAAAATTTGAACTATACACACACACACACACACACACACACACACACACACACACACACACACACACACACACACACACACACACACACACACACACACACACACATATAATCATCATTTCCACCAAGTACCTATATTGTAGCATGTCTCTGAGGTGATATAAAACTAGGTGGGAAAATATGAGCACACTGTGGTCCACTTTGAATCTATCATTCTATGGACCACCTCTCTGTAGGTTTCACCATAGGATATCCATGCTTGGTTGCCTCTACCTATGGATCTTCCTCCTCTTGCACCTCCATCTACATCTACACTTGTTGATGTTTACATTTTCATGGTGCCCATGGTGGAAACTATAAAGCATGTTGTGGTGTAATAATGTCCACATCCATATCCTCCTCTACTTCCATTACTACCTCTTCTTCAACCACTATTGCCTTTATCCACTATCATCATCATCATCATCATCCCATCCAAGGTCTCAAACATCATGTACAAATGACAAGCACATTCATAGGTACTCCTACACCTTCACTACCCCTACGCTCCCTATCATGTTGTATCCAATATCTAGGCACTACTATATGTGCTTCTAAATGTGGAAACCCTAATTGAACATGTAGGTGCACAATAAGATGTGGTTATACCCATCATGTATAATGCCCAGTGATAAAAATAGAGCCTAACCCCTAAAAATTGGATGGCCAAGAAGGCCAATTAGCTATAATACCTACATAAATATACCACATAATATCTCCTCGAGTGATAGTCTACAATGTTTGAGAACACAATATAGCTTGTACCACATGGTCTTGTCTCCATATAAGAACATGATGTAAGATATCATCTATAGGATGGGGAAACCCTAAAGGATGATACATAGGAAACCTCTCATAAATTTATCTACTCAACAAAATAATGTGGCCCATAGTCATCTACCCTTGTGAAAAATGTTATATAAATCATTCAACGATTGTACCCAAATAATTGACCCCAAGTCATACATATTAACCTACTATGAGATTGAATGACTCAAAGAAACCACATCTAGTGGTAACTTCCCATCTGACTTGTGATAGATTACATGAGTTGTCACAAGGTAAATAACAACCCTTCAAATATATGGAATAGATGATACATAAATATAAAACAAATGTACCCATAACCCCTCAAAATATATCTAAGCTGGTCACCCATAAGGCTAAGGCTTGTCTCCCATGATTTAACTTAGGGGTATTACAATAATAGGAGTACCTATAATAGGAAGTCCGAGGATAACATGGACATCATCTAGAAATAATTCCCACCTCAATGTTATCCCTATCTACCACCCATCTGAAAGTGTTGGTTAACAACTACTATGCCCTTAAGAACATGGTGATTAAGTCAACACTCAAAGGAATATGGAACATTTGCATGATACCTCCAAATATTAATGTCTTCAATCATGCATAATCATCAGATGTTAATTTGTTGAATAAATCTTGTAGCCAAAATAGATCTACCAAGTGGTATAGTCTCTATCATCTCTGTAAAATATCAAATGATAGAGTGCATATTAGCCCTAAATATCAGATAATCATCAAATTATATCATAAAAAATAAAAATACATGCATTTACATAAAAATTAAGTACTTCAATAGCCTATTCTATCATTTTCTCAATATTTTCTACTACCTCAGCCACATAAGTAACTATGTCCACTAGGAATAAATTTTCTACTAAGTTGTCCATGTATCTAACTACATCAATGACTGCTAAATTTAGACAGAATTAGCCACTTTATACAACATTGACTAACTAAATTAACTACATCATCCACTCGATATACAATCAGCTAGATAACCCAATTGGATTGATTGTTTAACACTAATTTGACTATTTATTAAAACTACATCAGCCACCTCAACACCATACTAAATCAAATATAATGTACGAGATCAACCACCTAGGCATTCTTAGACTAGATCAGCCTATATGTACATATTCGACCATATATTGACTAACTATGTCAACCTGATACTACATAATCACCCCTCATCAGTAGCCTATTAATTTAAAACTACATCACCCTGGGTGACCCTATTCAATAATTATATCAATTTTCACACATTTGTCATTAATGCCTTAGGCATTACTGACTCTCTTCACCCCTACCTATTATCCATCTAAATTCTGACTCTACCTTAAATGTTTTTGGTGTAAATTTTGCTACATAGAATTGCCCCGATACCTAATTTTTCAAATCTACCTCATTTTCCAAATAAAATTTTAAAAAATAAAAATTTAGTACATTCCATACCTCGATCATGCTAACATTAATAGCTATGTATACTCCACCTCATGCTCCCCATCTTCGTACCATAGTCTCTATCATCACTTCTCTAGGTCACATATAGTTTTGGGTTATTAAAATAGTAAATTTAAAAATGAATAGTTAAAATACTATTGATATTTAAAATTTTCAAATTCATTGGTTACTAGTTATTTACCAAAAAATTGTGTATTTTGATCATAACTATGTTTCTAAGAGATATTTTCGAAACTATAAATTTTTTTGGAATCCTAAAAATGTAGAGAATTTTTCTATGCTTAAAAAATATTTTTGCAAAAAAGTGAATTTTTACCTTATGTTTTAGGTTTGCCTAATGTCTCGTATATTGAATATCTCTTCCATCTACATCACTACAACTTCTATTCTACAACAACAAGGTAAGTGAAGGTATGCATTTTTTAATTCGTTACTTTTATTTACATTTCCACTTTTTACTTCAATTTATTAGCTCGGTGTTGTGCATTGTTATGTTCTTTCTTAAAGAATCATCCCATGTTACAACTATGTGACATGTGATGAGCTTTGAGAATGACATATGTATACCCATAATATTTTTAATCTTTATCATTTATTGATGCTTTCTCTCTTACATGAACCCATTGAGTTTCAATCTATTTTAGTGCACACCTTAAAGGGTGCACCCGGAAATGGGTGGGCATACCTTTGGTGCTTTGTAAGATTTTCGGTTATTATCTCATTATCTAAAACCACTACAAGCTACTTTTATCCAACTTTCTAAGAAATTAAAACTTGTTTATACACTCCTCTAATAAAATCACCTTCCAAAATAGCATCTAAGTATACATACCTTTTTGTTCATTTTATTATTATATTGACTTGTTTGACCTTGTTAGGGGTTGAGCACATGATATAGAACTCCTTCAACCCAATGCACCTAGTTCAAGGCCTAACAACTATATTTCTTGCCAAAAAAGATCAACCTATCTGACCTTGTTGGCTAAATTTGTAGGAGGGTTTAGGGTCAAACCTTGGATATATAAACCCCATTCACTTCATTTTTAAAGAGAAGAACATTCATTTTCATATTGTTATAACTTGTAATTCTGCTATTTCTACATTGTAAAATTTATTGGTTAAGGTTTTACCTTAGAAGGAAATAAATATTATCTTGTGGGAACGTTTGGATGCAAGGTAGGAGTATTTTAGCCTAATGACCTCTTGCAAAGCATTCGATGACAATCCAAAGAACCAAACACAAATTATACATAACTTCAATAAATTTAGTTCATGATGGTAGCTAACTTACATAGAGCACAAGGACAATAATAATCATCACTCTATATTTATTACACTTGATACAATACATATATATAAGCTATGAGATATCCTATCAAGATGGAGTCAAGTCTAAGCATAATCACCCCTAAAATTCTCTACAACCTATTTACGTAAGTTTGATTTAATAACTAAAACCCACTCAAACAATAATATACTAATAATTTAAACATTATAATTTTCTAACATTCACCCTCTTAGAATGAATATTATTAATTCCTAGTATACACCCCCTTAATGTGAACACGGAGAAAGCATAAATCGATACTACAACTACCACTTTTGTGTGCTCATGATTTGGATGGTTTTCTTTTTCAGAAAAACTAACAACCTTCAGAATGGTTTTTTATGTGGATTATCAATAACCATGATGGAATGGTTTTACAAGTGGCTAACCAACAACCACAATGGGATGGTTTTCCAAATGGTTAACCAACAACCATGAATATCATGATTTTGAAATACTACTACTATCTCTCTTCACTTTCTCACATTTGGTGAAAATTCAAAGGAATTTTCAGCTCACTTGCTACAATTGTGAATGAGAATATAACATTTATTCTTATTCACACAAAACTAAAAAAAATGTCACCACATCACTTGGGCCCTATTGTTGGTCGCTGACGAGAGGGTCTGAAAACCTCCTTCCTCTATTACCTCTGACCCGTTTCAAATATCTCCACTTACTTAGCAAAATATAATTAAAAACCCCATATGATAAAATACTCCCCCCATACTTTTGACACATTCCTTACAAACTGAATGTCGATTATCTCAAAAATGCATCCTTTACATAAAATGAGATTTTTAAAAAATTTAACATAAAAACGAATCTTGACATAAAATAATTTTAAATGACATTTTTATGGATATTAAAAAATGTTGATAAAAACTTCAAATCTAATTGACTATATCATTTATGACATACAAATTTTATTTGACATGGATCTAATAATGATACACCCATCACAAAACTAATGAATCAATCTTTTAAATATAAAACTACTATTGTAATGACATATATCAATAAACTCATTATAACAAAAATACCTACGAGACTGACATAGGATGACCACTGAGATAGGCTATCATATATAGGTGTATGACTCAGAACTGGCATAGGATGCCGCCGTGTCAGGAGCTTTCAAACAGACTCCAAATTGAATGCAGACAGAGCTACCTCAAGCCACAAAAAGCTGAGTCATCACTTTCAAATCTTTAAATCCTATATATTTGGATCTGATGAAAAATAAAATCTATACAAGCTTGACCGAACATACAGTCTTATTAGAACTTCAATCATGCACAAATCACTTACTTCACACTTTCGAGTGCTTGTTGGGAACTTACATCAATCACGTTGTCAAAGGCAGAAATGTAGCAGCAAACAAATGCACGCTAGGGTCTGAAATGGGTACCAAAATGGCACCACCACTGGTTTGATAAGCTCATGTGCGAGGTAAGAACTCTGAATTAGATCTGGAACAGGCAATGTAGACATAGTGGCTAATCCAAATAACAAAGCTGTAATATTGAACCCATTCAATGCAATGAAAAAAATTTAGGCCTGATTAGGTTGTTAGTATATATACTTCATGGAATTGATGTTATGAATTAAGACTTGAAATCTATCACCAGATCATATAGAAAGAAATCGTCACAGTAGGCCGTTTTGCATTCCCAAAACATATTTTGACAGAGACGGGAATAGGAGTAATTTTGAGAGAACAGATCTTCGATTTTGTAGAATCACATCCCTCACGCAGCAACGCAGCTGGTCATATAAGGTTAGACAAGAACTGATGGTTTGAAAAATAGCCACAAAGATATCAAGCTAAACTTGCACATGTAGATTGAATCATTTCTTGGCCGAGTCAACGCGCATATATAAATAACATCTCAAACAAATATATCCCCAGTTGCCATAGTACAGAGCATCTTGCAGTGGAAAATAAATCATGCTTATCAAATGAATAATCATCTGGTGACGATGTCAAGTCGTGCTAATTACCTCAACCATTACAAACAAATCCCATAAAAAACTCACAAAGTTGATCTAAACTGCAATTAAATTCTAAGGGAAGCTAATTTTTCTAAAACCAAAGAATCAAATTCATATCTCCGAGGATTGATCTTTCATTAACAGGGGCAGAGAACAATACAACTACCCCTTCAAACAACCTAATCTCCCACCATCTCACCTGCTCTGATACCACTGATGAGAATCAAAAGAGCCAAACATAGATTTTACAGAACTTCAACGAATTTAGTTCATGATAGAAACTAACTTAGAGAGAGCACAAGGGCAATAATTTTTATCATGCTATATTTATTACACTCAATATAATACCTGTATATATATAGGCTATGATAACTCCTATTAAGGTGGAGTCAAGCTTAAACGTATAATTATCTCACAATACCATTGGTCAAAGGAGAGATTAAGGCACAACATGTTCAATTCAAGGTAAGTATTCATAACTTTTATTTTTTCATTTAGTAAATTAGATATTGCACAAAGTAGTAGGATTGAGTAGAGTTCTCTTTTCATGTTTTATTTTATTTTTTATTAACTGTTCCCCTGTATCCCACAAGCTTTAGTGATCAGTAGAATAGATTTATTTTATGTATCGTAGGCCTAGATAGGATTATTACATAATGTCATATTCCTAGAGACTTTGGAACCCTCTCCTTTGGTGTTGTGTGGTAAGAGATCCCTTAGGTATATTTAATAGATCCAAATTGGTCATGTCCTAATGTAAATAGTTATGTAATGATTTTTTTTTTAGAGATTACCTTCTTTGAGATTGGAATACACTAATTAGGACAAGTTGCAGATCCATCTTAATTCATTACATACAAATTGCATCGACGTAGGCATTTGACTAGGATGCAAGTGTTCAAGCAGTTGAAAAATATGTGTAGGTCTAGAAGTTACAAGGATGGAAGAAAAGCAGGTTTATAACATTCTAGGCAATAAATAAATCTTGGGTCATCAAAATAACATTTGTCAGACTAAGAGATAAGCAATTAGGCATATAGAGATAATGTATGCAAGCCTTTTAGTAACAATAAATGTCTAGAAGCTAAAGGTGCATTCATGATATATATTTTCTAAGTGTACAAGACTTAAGTGATATATAATTCACTAATAGTGTCTACAGGGCACTCATTTCCCTTGTTAAAATCATCGATGCTTTTGGACACTTAATTTTTGGACTTCCCTAAGTCACAATGCACTTTTCATATTTTTCACATATAGTCATTTGATATTAGTTTATGTGCCAATAGAGTCCTAATATAAATTTAATTATCTATAAATACATAATCATTATAATTAATTTGATACCAAGTATTCACATGAGTAAGCACTCATAGACAAATCATGACAAACATGAGATATTGATCAATAGTTCGAGCAATTATCATTGGTTGAAGCTAGCATTTTCGTGTGGAGCATTTTTTACACATGAACTAATGTTTTATCTATGTTATGCAATTTCTATTTTTTAAGTCATTTCCTTTATGCAATTTTTGATTTTTTGACATTTCTATATGGCAGTCCCCACCTTTTAAGGCCTTGATAGCAAATAAGACAATTATACTATTCATTAATTCTAGTGCATGCCCCTAGATTCACTTTATTTTCCTTGGTCTCCAGATATCACAAGAAATTTAGAGCCATTCTATGGAAAGAATATTTTTTTATTTTTCAGGGATACAAGTTACATAAATTAAGATCTGGAGGTATAAAAGTGAAAAGTAGGAGTAAACACACAAAATCCAAAAGCACTGACACTTTTAGACACTTAAAATTTGATGTTCCATAAGTCATGATGAGCTTGTCCTATTTATTCACTTGTAGTGATTTGATATCAGTTCATTTTATAATAGGGCAATAATTTGTATTTTATTGTCTATAAATACATAATCATTATAATTAAATTGACACCGAGTATTCACAAAAGTAATCACACTAATCATTCTTAGACAAATCACGATAAACATGAGAGATCAAACAATAGTTATAGCATTTATCATTGTTTGAAGCTAGCTTTTTCCTATGGAGAATTTTTAGTGCATGGACTAATGTTTTATATCATTTAAGCAATTATTGTTTTTGAAGTCATTTTATTAATGCAATTTTTTTATTGACATTTCTAAATCGCATTCCCCACCCTTCACAACCCTAATGACAAATATGGTAGTTAAATTGTTAACCAATTATAACACATACCCCCAAAGTCACTTATTTTTCCTTGGTATTTAGATATCATAGCTAAATTATAACCATTATAGGTAAAACAAATCTATTTTTTATTTATATAGGTGGCACAACACAATAATTGGAGGTAGAAAAATTAAGTGTAGGAGTAGGTACAAGAAACCCAAAAATCATATTTCCATTTTCTATCACTTGACCGGAAGTGTTGGTGCTCTGAGAACTAGAAGTGGAGGTAATCTAGGAATCAAAAGTGGAAGCACTACTAGAACTACAAGAGGCAACACTCTTAGAACTAATAGTGGAAACTCTCCCAACAAATGTTTGTGATATTTTTTTTAATTTTTGGGTGAGGTTTGTAATTTGATAGACAACATGTTTCCAGAAATAGATTCAAATGATTATCTTCATATTTGTATTAATAAAAGATATTTACCAAATCTCTCTGTGTTTTTCTACCTGATTGCCTTGGAAATATCAATTACAAAATTTTATATAAATATTGCATTTACATGTTTATTATGATACTTAATTAATTGTAATTCATTTATTTGTACATTACATTTATTTTTATTCCATATATTTCCTTTTCATTTATCAAAGGAACATAGACATGATAAAACTATTCAACCTAACATCAATAAGGAAGGTCATTATGTAGATAATATTTCTAAATATTATACTCTTTATAAGGTGGATTAGGATGGCACAATTTTTTTATTTCCCAACACTCTATATTTTTACTAATTCTTCTAATGATTTTTCTTACATCTCTTTTGGTAATTAGTATGTGTCTTTATACAACGACTCAATTATTTGTTTGATTTCCTTATAAGTTACTTATACTTGCAATTCACTATGCTTTATCTTTCCTTATTTTGTATTCTTAGTTTTTCTATTTATTTACCTCTTGATCTATGGCCCAAGAGGAGACCCGGTGGACAAGGAAGCTTAAAATATAAAGTGGGGTAGTGTGAAAGCATATATAATGTGACAGGTGCCAACAGATATATCAAAGCTAATTAAGACAAATGAAAGAGAAAAGAAGATTAGGGAACCGAAATTAGAACAATAATTTAAAATATGTATTTTTTAACGTTATGTAAAAAAAATTGAGGGCTCAGATGTGTGTTGTTTATGTATCCCTATTTTCATTCTAGTTAAAAGAGAGTTGGTAAGAACCATTTAATAACCAATCATTAATTTTTCATATTTTAGTAACACCACTAGTGTTTCAAAATTCAATATTGATACAGTTGTAGATGATATTTATGAATTATATATCACCTCAGTCTTGTACACTTGAAAAACTTATACCTTGGTTGTTCTTATCAATTCTTTACCTTTCCCACTTTCACAAGTCTTACATCTACTCTATCTTATGCCCCTTATCCTATCTCTTGGTTTGAATAGTATTATGTTGATGACCCATACCTTTTATCTTTCCTAATGATTAAAATATGATTATCTTATGCTCTTACAAGTTCTCATCCTACACCTATTTTATAACTACTAAGACACATGTATCAGTCCTAGATCCCTATGTTGACACTAGTGTCCTACCCTAAAGTAGGTGTATAGTGCCTTAAAGTCATCTAAATTGAAAATTAAATATATCCTAATGGTTAGTCTAAGTTATTTAATGAGATATATTTATTAATAGTAGTGGTATATATTCAAAATCACTCCTCATTTATTCTTCACCTAGCACAGACTAAGGCAAGTTATCAAAACATTTAATCAAGTACTCAATATAGTAAAAACTTTCATATTTTATCCTATTCTAATATCAATCATAGGAAAAACACATACACAAGTTTGAAGTACTAAAGGAGCAACCTAAGAGTCATATTTTTCAAGTTACAATCTAGGTCACTATTATACTTACTTTCCACATATCGCATGATTCACACACAAACCAAAACATACATAAGAATTACATCAATCCAAGGCCCTATTTAGAGTATTAAATATGTAGGTAGTGTTCATTTATAAAGGGATCTTTAGGGTCAGCTCAAACGATGAGCTCATTAACCTATTTTTTCCAATCTCACTATGAAGATGAAGAACTAGGGTTTTATAATTTCATAAGGAGTGACAGTCCATGACCCAAATCTAAATTCACCTGAGTGAATGCAAAGACAAACACAGAAGCATCCTGGTCATCCTTTTATAGTAGGTATTCTGTATAGGACACTTATGACTAGTTCAGATAATATCATCAATGCTAACATCCTAGGCCAATGCTAGTGTCCACAATTCTAGAGGAAATCAATCCAAAATTTAGTGACTATTCTAGGATTCTCTTCTATATTTCTTCTTGCTTGTTCCAAATCTAGAACTATGTTAGCATTAAAACCAACTAATTTCATTATTTCTTTGTCATTTTCATATCTAACATAGTTTTACTTACTATTTTTTACCTATCTCAGTTTAATGAATTTAACATATGATTGTATCTAAGTTTGGGATATGCCACATAAGTGAGTTGCACTTGGCAGCCAAGTGCATCTAAACCTGAAAATAAAATTGGGGTTCCATTCAAACCCCCATGTGTATTTTTTGAAGGGGGTTAGAATGAACCCCCTTTGAATAAGGGCTTCAAAGGTTTACTTTGTGCGTTTGATTAATTTGAATGAACCAACCAATGAAAAGATTAATTTAGGGAGGACAGTTGAGGGGGGTGGGGTAGAAGGATGGTTCTCATTCAAACCCCATGTGGTATCAAATCCTCACCCATTGAAGTGGAAAGTTACTATTGACCTAAAATTACCACTTTGGATGCCACGTACTAGGATGAAAAACCAAAATAAAAGTATGTGGCTCTACATATAAATAGGTTTTTTTAATGATATTTCTAATAATATGATTTTTTATAAATTTTAATAATATTTAATATTTATTTTGATTTATTTAGTAAAATATACTTATTTATAAAATGAAGTATCATATGTTTGAGGCACTGGAAAAAATAGGAGACTATGGCCAAACAAATTTGAAAAATATCAATGCACTCAACTTTAATGTCCTTGTTCTAATGGTGAAAACATTAGTCTATTTGACATATATATAAAAAAATGTCACGAGGAGAAGACATAAGCATTGATATTCCTTGCCTTGATCATTAAAAAATTAATAAAAAATTATTTTTTAATAAAAAATTAATTTTTAATAAAAAAATTATAAAAAAATAATCCTGCACTACGTCCATGTTTCTAAAGCCTCTTTGCAAAATTTCTTGAGAAAATTATTATGTTTTGATAAAATTATGAGGAGAAGAAATCAAGTACTCAATAAAAAAATTTGTACATGAAACATACACATTGTGTATTTAGATATTAAAAAATCTATTTTTCATTTTTAAAAAAAAAAATATAATTTACAATTCAAATTGAAACATTTCATTAGTTTACACTATATACACATTTTATAAGGTTAAGTCACTATTGTCTATAAAAATTGAGAAATTTTCACATTTTCATTTTTTGCTAGCCCCTTTGTACCAAAAAGTGGGATACATTATTATGCTTCAACCCATTTAGAATTTAATTGGCCTCTTGTAGATTTAATTTATCAATCTTGTGTATTGTCATTTATATATTATTAACCCTATCTACGCAAGTAGGATCCACATCCACAAATATGGATACAAAGGACAAGGTTTGGGAAAACATGAGCAAGGTATAACCCACCCTATATCTCTAAAATATAATACATATTGGAAAGGCTTAGGATTTTTATAAAAATCCATGAGGCACCAACGAGGCAAGTCCTCTAATCATGCCTTTGTTGCACACTTCACCAAAAAAGTGGGTACATATAACTAAGATTCTCTTTCATATGATCATCAAGATTTCTAAAAAATGCATAAATAAATTATAACTAATTTACAAATTACTTATCATGGGGATATTCCCTCAAATGAAATAATTTAAACCCCCATAATTCCCAAGAAACCCAATAATGTCCCCCATATCAAGGGTGATGATTCTCCTTTACCTTCATTTTACATTTAATTTTTTTAAAAAGGTTAACCAATAGATCATGTCCTCTTTACCAAGCAATATTAAGCCATCAAGAACAAGAAAGCATTAAAAACCTAAAGTGAAAAATGTTCCTACTATGTGAAAAGATATGCCTTTAAAAAATATTCCTCAAGTTCTGATTGTTATATCCTTACCAAAATGGAATGAACCAAATTCTTCCAATGGTCCAAGATATTCAAATGATATATCGAATGTGCTAAAATTCAAAGATCTAATACCACTACCAAAATATCCTAAATTTAGTGAACATGAACTTGTACTTTTTATCCATGGCAATGATGATGCTCATATGCCTAGATTAAAAAAATATGGTGGATTAGAACCTATGATAAAACTTATGACAAACACCATTATTCCCATGGAATATCTTATTTCTATGATGACTACTATTAGGGATCTTCAAAAACATGTTTTTATACTTCAAATTCAAATGGCTTTCCATAATTCTAATGTAAATGTGAGTTCATTTAACAATAAACCTCTTGCATAATGTATATTTGAATATCCTTATACATAATATTTTGAACTACCAAATTTAACTTTCTTTTTGAGTCACACAGACCCATTCGACCACATAATTAACTATGTACATTATTTTGGTAAATGCACAAAAGATGACAAGCTATTTCTAAAATTATTCCATATGAGCATTTTTTATGAGGCTCAAAATTGGTTTTATAGCCTACCAAAAGGTTCCTTAACCATGTTTTCACAATTGGAAGATGTTTTATTCATGGCTTTCAATATCCATAAGGTGTCAAAACTTACATTATCATATTTTCAAAATTTTAATAAAGGTGATGATGATACCCTTCAAGATTATACTATTTGATTCAAAAGTACATCATATGAGCTTGAATTTATACCCTAAGAATTGGAATTAAAATTTATTTTTAGTAGAGGTCTTCATTCCCCATTAAAGGAAAGAACATTGCATAAAAAATATGAGTCATTTACCCATTTATATAATGATGTGCATAAATATGCTTCCTTCATAATTACTCATCCAAAGGAACTTAACATACCTTCCTCCAAATGCAAAATTTTTATCCCTCACAGAAAGGAAGGAGATAGAGTACCTAAGGAGTATTATTAACAAAAATATGGTATTCCTAATCTTTATATGACTAGTTTGCAAATGTTACTTAACATGGGACCAATCCAAGGTCCATGTCCTATAAAAGAATCCCAAGGGTAACATCACAAACAAGATTTAAAATTTAACTTATTCATAGGTGGTGCTTACTTTTGGCATAACCATATATATATAACCTACTTGCAATATAAGACATAGCAAATTGGCTTGATCTAAAAAACTTGCAACACAAAGGAGTTTGGAAAGACTCTTTGAGAAACATAACAATACTCATTGTTTGTGTTACTAAAGTAATTAAAACATATATTTGAGATAAGCTTACCACATATCCATATGCATTTACACTATCAGATCTTTGGTTATACCAAATAAAATCAAAAATTGATCTGAATCATCTAGGTATTTCTTTTCATCACGAAGGCAAATTAGTACATATTCCAAATGATATCGTTAGTTCATCTAGTACAATCGTGAGGAGGAAAATGTTATGTACCTTTTCAACTTATCCAATCATGTTGCAAACAATGTCAGAGATCCAACCTAAGGGTGGAAATCTTGACATATTCCAAAAATACCAAAAAAAATTAAAAACAAAATTCAAAAATCTAACAATATTTTCATCATGAAGATGTCCTATTAACTCCTTGGAATCTATGTGTTAGTTCCATGTTGATGGATGGCATATCAGTTACTTCTACATACACATGTGTATCATGTTTATACATGAGTATGATACAGGAAAACAAATATACATTATATATTCTCATTTTAGATGTTAGGCATTCCTTCTACTCATGCCATATGGAAATTAGGGGAATCCACTTAATTCATCTTTATATTCATAGGTTATATCCATTTATGGTCTTTTCTTTATAATGATTATGGTTCCTATATATTTACACATGCCTTTATCCATGATTATATCTTATAAAGGGTACTTGATATGTTATTCACTTGTCATTTTTATGTAACATATTTGATCCATGAGCCACTATGATATGTTTATTATGCTTGTTTATGCTTTCCTTTATGTACTTCCTTGAGTGTCTTACCTTTATATTGTCTTGTTTGTTCAAGCATTTGAATATGTTATTTTTTTATGGCCCCCATACCTATGTGTGCTTTCTTTGACATTAGAATATGTCATTGTTTGTTTTATGGACATTTGACCAAGTCACGCCCCTTCGATTATGTGTCATTTGAACATTCCCCTTGTTTGAAATCTCATAGTACCATTGTATGTTGACATGATTTTGAGCACTCTTGTGTGTGTGCTTTTTTACTTGTTGAGATTTTCTTATTACTATCTAGACTTTTCCATGATGTTTATCCTGAATATTAGGCCTTCATTAGATGTCATTTTTATATGCATTTCAATGCCATGTTTACCTATACATGTTCTTATATATGTTACATGATTCCATTTACAACTTATTTATTTGTCTTATCTTTTTTAAGTGAGTTAATTACTAGTTTTTATTCTTCCCTCACCTCAAATGGGTGGCATATCAGTGGGGGTATTTCATAGAGGCATGTTCTTCAAATTTGGAATAATTTTAAGATTTAGTGGGGGCATGTTTTGGAATCATGTTCTCTACACTTATTTAGTATTTATCACACCTAGATTCAGTGGGAGAATTATTTGGAAGCATGTTATCCACATTTATTCAGCATTCAAAACACCCAAATTAATGGGGGCATGATTTGAAAGCATGTTCTCCACACTTATTTAGTATTACGAACACTAAGGTTAAGTGGGGGCATGCTTTGGAAGCATGTTCTTCATAACTATTTAGTATTAATCAAAGCCAAATTTAGTGGGGGCATACTTTGGAAGCATGTTCTCCACACTCCACATTGGTAGTTATTTTAATTTTCATATTTCTCTATATATATTGTGGACATGCTTTGTAATCATGTTCTCCACACTTACACAATTTTTGAATTGGTTAAAACACACAATTATATATTTCATATTCATAGTTATGGCATAATTATATACATAGGTACCATTATTATACATAATTCATCATGATCCATATCTAAGGTGCATTTTTTATGAAATGTGCACCTAATATTACAAAATTTAAATAATTTTCATATTTTAGAACACTCTCAAGGACTATCACCACCCACCAGGTTAGACTTTTATGGATTGTATTAAACCAATCTACTACAATAGTTGATTCACTTTTTGGTATGGTTGAGGTGATTATATCACTCAATATTTCCAAGTTTTTATGTTGGAATTGATTGTATCATCCATTCCCACTAGTTTGATAGTATGAGTTGACTTTATTCACTCATGTTCACCACAGTATAAGTATGATTGGGTTAATTGGTTGAGCTAATCATAACTGTAGGGTGACAACTCACCTCATTATCCAAGGTTAGGGGCATGTGACTTCTAATCTCTTTATCTCCTTAAATATATGCACTTTATATATTTATATATTTGTCCTAATATCATTTTTAGTGATTCATAATGATACATGTTTCAAAACAAGTTGTCAATAGGCAAGGTAGTTGCATCAATACCCATGTGTTCTCCTAAACCTTACTCTTTCAATTTCAATTATTTAAAATGCTTTAAATTTCATATTATATGCATTAATTATATATTGTAACATGATCTTGGTTTCAGGTCAGTCACCAACAAATCATTCAATTTGAACTCATGCAAATATAAGGTGTCTTATACACACCCAGTTATGCATTTATTCTCCTTTAAACTAAAAATTTAATTACTAGATTAAAAGGGGTAAAATGTATAGTATATATATGAATTATATAGAACCTACATCTTGTACACTTGGAAAACTTAGACCTTGGTTCTTCCTCTCAATTCTAGACCTTTCCCACTTTTGAGAGTCTCACATCTACTCTATCTTGTGCCCTTTAACCTAGTTTGACTAGTCTTATGTTGATGACATGGGCCTTCTATCTTGTCTATAATGATTAAAATATGTCTATCTTATGTCCCTATGAGTTATGATCTTGTACATATTTTCTAACTATGAGGAGAAAAGCTTTAGTCCTAGATCCCTACGTATCCTACCCTAACACAGGTGTCTAATGCACTAAAGTCATCTAATTTTTAAATGAAATGTATCCTAATGGTTCACCTAAGTGATTTAATGAGAGATATTTATTGATAGGAGTGGTATATATTAAAAATAACTCCTTATTCATTTCTCACCTATCACAAACCAAGGTAAATTATGAAAGCATTCAATAAAGCTCTCAATAAAGTAAATTTTTTCCTTTTTTCTCATATTCTCATATTAGTCATAGAAACAACACGTACACATGTTTGAAGTATTAACAGAGCATCCTAAGAGCCTGATTTTATAAGCTACAAGCTAAGTCACTATTGTACTTGTGTTTCACATATAGCATGATTCACACACAAGCCAAGACATAAGACATAACTATATCAGTTTGAAGCCCTCTTTAAAATATTTTATATGGATGTATTACTCATTGACATAGGGGTATTTAAGGTCATCTCGACACTATGATCCCACTAACCCATTTTTTTTAAGGTCACTATGAAGATGAAGAACTAGGGTTTTATAATTTCATAAGTAGTGATAGCCTATGACCCAAGTCTGAATGCACCAAAATGAAAGCAAAGCCAAATCAAAAAGCATCTAGGTGGTTTCATCATTTTCTATCATGTATTCCTTATAGGACCCCTAAATCTATTTCAAATAGTAGTGTTGATGCTAACATTTTAGGTTGAAACTAGTGTGCATGGCTCTAGAAGTATTCAATCTATAATATGGTGACTATTCCAAAATCCTCTTCTAGTCTACTTCCTACCTGTTCTGGATCCAATACTAGGTTACCATTAGAACTAAGTACATTATTTCTTTTTTATTTATATATTTATCATATTTGTACTTATTATTTTTATCCTATCTCAGTGTAATGAAGATAACATATGATTATATCTAAGTTTAGCATTTAATTGGCCTGATGTAGATCTAATTTATCACCCTTGTGCATTATTATGTATATATACTTAACCCTGTCTACCTAAGTAGGATCCACATCCTCAAATTGAAGGTTAAACAACTGTATGAGTTATGTGGCATCATAAAATAGGGGTTGGAATTTTTATTTATGCACACATTTTCTTGGGACATTATTAAATTTTTTGGTGAAGAGAAAACATGCCACTTAGCAAATACTAGGTGTTGTGTGTTGATTAATGTTGTAGATCCTCCATAAGTAGTCACCCCTCATTAAAGAGAAATGGGACCCATTGATTTTAGTTACAATATAATATGTGAAAAGAGGTTGGAAACCTTTCCTTATATAATCTATTTTTCCTAGAAAGGAATCTGACCTAATTTGAAAATCTAAACAAGAGGGGTATCTTCTTGATGTGTTCATTTAAACCTAGTGTCAATTACTTGATTTGATTTTATTGGTGCACAACACTAAGGAATGATATTTGTTTGTTTAAGTGTCTTTCCAATATTTTAAATATATACAAATGTGGAAAATAATGGTGAAATATTTTTTCATTAAAGTCTAAAGACAACCCAATGTAAGAGGAAGATTCGGTTTGGAATAATTATCTCCTATTTGTTTGTTGATGGATTAGGGCACCTATCAAACTTAATGATTCTTTTTATTAGGTTATGCCACTATTTCCTTGTAAAAGTGAAGCCATAATTAATTACTAATGTATAAGTTGTGTAGTATTTGATGTTGATCATGTATTGATTTTATCTAGCATTTTCCTAATGCATAATGGTATGCACTTTCCCATAAATGAGTTGAATGTGCTCTATGAACTTAACAACTTTATCAATTTCTTTTTGAGTTAAAGGATTAGTTTATGTTGATAACCATATAATATAAACTACGTCAATTGGTGATAGAGTTTGTGTCACATCCTACTTTTACCCTATGGCTTAAAACCTTTAATTGTGGATTAATATGGTCATGATCTGATTACCATTATTTTTATTTGAGCATTTTGACATATATTGGTATAGGATAATGATATTGTTGAATAGTATACATTGCATGACATGTTATATTTTTAAATATTATGTACACTTGGATGTGTTATTTTTTACATCATTGGTGACATTTATGATGACTTGAACTAAATGCTTACTTGTTGTGAGGTGGATGCAGGATAGGTCCTACCCTCAGAGCTTGATAAGGGAGAGGATCGGCTAGATGGAGTGATTGAGAAAAATATCAGTAGAAATGCTAGTGACCCTACACACACATAGTAGATATTAAATGATATTTTCATAAAAATGTTTGTACGTATTGCTTGTGATTATATTTATGTGTGTAAAATTTGTTTTAGTATGAATTTGGTTTCTTTAGCCTAAGTGACTTGGTTTTGAATTTATACACGGAGAAGTAAATATTAGTGTTAATAGATATATTTATTATAGAAATAATTATCTTACAAGTAAAATGTAATTAATTACTTATTTTATCTTCCAGTTAAATAACTATTTATCATTATTTAGAAAATTGCATGGAAGAAGTGTTAATGAAATTTAAGGTTAAAATTTGAATTATGCATGAAAATTATTTGAAAATTAAGAAAATGAATTATTATTATTATTATTATTATTATTATTATTATTATTATTATTAACTTAGAATTTTAGCTGATGAATTAAAGTAAAATAAAAGAAATAAACAAAAGTTAATAAATTTAGAACTTGAGTTAAAAACATTTCTGAATAACCATAGAATAGAAAGTGAATATGGAGAGAACAAGAAGAATAGAATGGCATGCATGGACAAATGAAAATAGAGACTTTAAAAAAAAAGCATAGAAATTTAGAAGAAAAATAAGTCTTATAAATAAGAGAAGAGAGTGGGGAATTGGAACACACATAAAGACAAAAAGAAAGTAGGAGAATCTAGAAGAAGGATTTTGGAGAGATACGAAAAGTATTCAACAAATATCCAGGATAATTTTGTCATTATTTTATATGTGTGGGTGTGTCAGATAAGATGATAGGTTTATATGTATATTTGAAACCTTATATCCTTGTGTTGAATTTTATTGTAAACTTGTGTTGTGATTTGTGAAAACTGCTGAGGTTTTTAGATGATTGAATAATTATTGGAAAATTACTTTGTCTTATTGAAATCAATGAAACTAGTAATAAATCATAGAATCCCTTTATTAAATGTCAAGTGATTATAAAAATTTGTTGAGTAACTAAAGAAAATCATTGTGATAAAATATTAATGAATGTTATGGATTGAAAATGTTGTGAATATATTTATACATTTTAACGTAGAGTTAAATCATAAAATGTTGCGTGTATAATTAGTACCTTTGTGTATTTCTCCTAAACAAGTGTGTGTGTGTGTGTGTGTGTGTGTGTGTGTGAAATTACTACATGTGAAATTGAAATCATTGTATCAAAATGGAATGTTGGTTATCTTTTTGAACTGCTATGAATGCAAATTGAGATGAAAAATATAATTTAAAATGTTGAGTTTATATATTAAATGTTACATCATATATATATATATATATATATATATATATATATATATATATATATATATATATATATATATATATATATATCAAATTAAGTTAAAATGTAAGGCTTTTGGGTGGCATTGAATACTAAAATTGAAATGTTGAAACTTTAAATTGGAATGTAGCATTAATAAATGACAAAAAAATATATAACATTCCTTCAGCTATGTATTTTTCTTGAAGATATCATGTCATTAAATGAAGACCCTGCATCTTAATATGAAAAGCAAGTCATTACTTATGACGCCAAATCTAGTTGTGTATGAAATTATTAAATGCTGAGTCAATGCATGAAACATTGAATATATGATAGAACGTTGAGTTTTATATTTAAATAAATTGTTGAGATACAAGTGTAAAAGCACTGAGTGTTAGCTTGAAATGCCCAGCTTAAGGAGAAATGACTACTATAAAATTATAATAGTATAATGCCTTGGAATGGTGGTCAATAAAGTTAAAACACCATGTCTGAATAGAATCAACCAAGTTTAATGTTTTGCTGAGTAAAATATATAAAAGTCACCAAGTCTCTTATAAAAAATTTCCAATTCTCTATTAAGAATACTGAGTTTGTAATGAAATTTGTTCATGCAATTAAAGTCATTGAAATGGGTAGTGCCAAATTGATATATAAAATAAATTTTGTTTTAGCTAATGGCATCTATTTTTGTTTAAAGCTTATGCCTCTTAGGTTGTGGACTAAGTATACAACTAAGTTAGTTGTGCATAAAAGTCTAATGTCGAGTCATTTAAATAAAAGAGATCTTGATTTTTATTTAATGCAAGATCGATGTCGAATGGATAGTTATTGTTACCTTGGATTCCCATATAAGAATCATAATATGTTTGATGCAAAGACTCATGTTAATGTTATGATAATGGAACACCATGCCTCTAAATAGAAGGTTGAATGTTTATATTTAGGTAAACATTGAATTTCTAATTAAATGTTGAAGTACTCTATATTAAACATGATGGACATGCTTTTGGTATGGCTATGTAGTTAAATTAAAATGCTAAGTTTAGAATTAAAATAATAATTATTAGTGTATGTAATGAGATCGATCTAGAAAAGAAAGAAATAAACTATGTTTTTTCTTTAATGCAAGATCAAATGTTCAATGAAACTTATTTTGCCGCAGGTCTCTGTATTATAGTTTAAGTGTGACTAGAATGAAAATAATAAAAGTTTATAAAATGGTTAAATTGGTGAATAGAATTAATACTAATAATTTAAATTGTACCTAGAGGTTTAATATTATAAATTGAGTTTTAAGGTATCTATTTTATAGTCATATCCATATTAGTCAGAAATAATGGGCTTTTTGATAAGAGATTGATTAATCCACTAATATTAAAAGATAATATGCCTAGATGGTATATCTTTGAGACATGAAAAGATGTCCATAAAAGTGGATATGACTCTTGAGGATTTTTCAATCCATTATTGAATTTTTATTAAGTAATTTTAAGATAAATAAATAGTATAAAGATATACATATAGAAGTTATGTATACATGGATTTGTATTCATGAGATTAAATAGCTTCCTCAACACATTAGATGATATTTATATATCTAAGATAATTGACTGCTAACAATAACTATAGGAAATGGAAAACTTCAAACTTATGAATATTAATCATTTAGTTAAGTCCCTAAATATTATAATTTGATTTATAGTTATCTGATATTATGATAACTGGAAAGATTAAAACTTGTGTGAAATAAAATTTGTGTATTTATATACAAAATTAATTACATGATTATAGATTAAAATTAGTGCATCGTAATATGTGCCTAGATATTATGTTTCAATACAAAATTGATTGTGTAGTATAATAAGGGTATATCCAGATAGTATAATCCCATACCTATTTTATTATTAATATTAGGTATAAGTTGTTTTTATGGTGTTTGATTTGAGTGCTCAAACATAATAACCTATGATAATATGGGATGTCATAGAGTTATACAGTATAAAAGTTACCCAGATGGTACATGCTATATTTTTTATATATAGACCTACACTTACATTGTGTGTGTGTGTGTGTGTGTTGGTTCTTACTTAAATAATATGTGTTATGGAATTTGGTTGGATATCATTATGCATACATAAAATCTTGGTAAGTGAAAATGAATGATAAAATAAAATTATATGTATTATATGACTTGTTTGTTATAGTTATGCTTCCTTGACTATGAGCGTATACTTCTATGTTTATATGACTACTTAGTATAAATAATTATAAGAAAATTAGTAACTGTACCTTAAAATCCTAGACTATGACAAATGGGTTGTCATAGGGATTGTTAGTTTGGATCTTATTAAAGTAATTTTGAATGTGCAGTTTATTATGAATGTGAAACATACTCGAGTAGTATTAACTATAGGCATTAATTTTTGTTTGAGTTAAATATTAATGTATGATTCATTCATGCATATATGATTATGTGTATGTCTTATTTTCTCCTTGTTTAACATGTGATGTGATATTATTTCTATGAAAATAAAATTTGTATGGATCTATAAGTTATATACTACGTTATATATGAAAACCATATTGATGATACTAATAGGTAGTGAGATAGATTCTACTAGCCTAGGTAGTAGCACCAATAGATACTCTGATCAAGTGATGTGTTATGAAATTGACCAATCTAAAATGATCGTATGAAAACTTTGATCAAAGTAATGTTATATATATTGTCATTCATATGTTTGATTTGCATGCTGTGTAATGTCATTGTAGAATGGATTTCTTTATGGTACATTGCATGTTATTAGAAATATTACAACATGTGAGGCACTAACATATTTCAATGGATTATCAAACTGTTCTATCTACCTATCCATGAAGGGAGGGCCATTTCATATTAAGAAATTGTGCAGGGAATTGTTGGTCCATGGTTAGTGTGGTAAAGTGCTCGGATGATGCTCTCCCTCCTCCATTATAGTACTATCTAGAGATGACACTTGAGATTATCAGTGATACATGAGTTGGTTCAACTTGAACTCCAGATAGCTTGGTATCTACTTATTGAATTAGACCATATGTCTGAAGGAATGTAATTATATTATGTAATTATATATTTGATTAGTAGATGTTATATTATTAGTCTAGCCAGAATTGTGTCCTATTATACTTGCTTTTTATAAAGTTGTATAAGATATATATTGTATGTAGTATTTGAAGTATAAGTAATATTATTTTTAGTTATGGTTTAGTTATGCTGTATTGTTTATTTATGTGAAATGAATGTTAATTGTTTAATATTAAAAAAAATTGTGTAATTTCTTAAGTACAACTCGAGGGGTTATATTGGTATCAGATTTATGGCTCAAACTGTAGGACCTAATGAGTCCATTAGCATTTTTATACCTTTTCATTTAGTAGAAAGGAGAATTGTGAAAGTGTGTATGGTACATTAAGTGTCTACCGTAGAACACTGATATCCCCCTTAGGAGAGTTTTTAAAAAGGTTGGTGTATCTAGTGACTTGTTGGTGATGGTTGAGTAAGGTGTTTGGTGGGTATGTGCATAGCTTAGTTCATGAGTTATGAACACAAATTTCTTACCATATTCTTGATATTTAGATTGAACACCTTGAATGTGATTTTGTATTTTGTGAGTGTTTTAAAAAGCATTGAGTGATAACCACTTATATTTAAATGTTTTAGCCTTGTGTCTTATATACACATATCTTATGAGTGGGAATTCATTAAGGCCATTCTAGTTTTGTACCACCTAGTGCAGTGAGAATTTTTGTATAATTAAGTATAGATGTCGTGATTGTGATTTTATTTGAATTAAAAATTTCTTATGTGGATTAGCATCCTTATATTGTTTAGATTTGAGAATGGTGTCTTCTCTCTTAGTGATCTTAGAGGTGATTTTTTATTCTCTCAATCTTCTCCTACTTCATTTTAAGCTACTGAGAAGATTTATATTCTTTGGATGTTGTTTTAGAGTTTCCTTTAGGAGAAAAATTTAATTTTGAATTATTTTTTTATTCCCTTGAGTTCATGGGATAATGTTACTATTTATATTTGAGTAAAATTATAGGATTGAATGGAGTGATGTATCCTTGTGGTTCATATTTTCTTTCCATTCTTGGAAGTAAGTGATGATACTACACTTACAAGTTTGGTAAGTGAATAGTGATTTGGCAACTTGGGTTGTGATGTTTCCTTATACCATATGAGGGTATGTAAGAATTTTTGGTTTATTATATGTTAGTTCTCTACTTATATGTTTGAATTTTTAGAGTCACTATTTTATCTAACCTTGAAACTTGACCACGAGGAGTGGCTAAAATTAGAATTATACTAATTCTAGTTGATTATAAGTATTATGTTATTAAATACTTTTTTTGGATTGTTATTATTCTTTTTTGAAGAGTAATATGTGTATCTTTTGTCAAGATCAAGTAAGGTATAAGATGTACAAAACATCTTCTCAACCTAAGGTTGATATAATTTTTTTAAACTTATTGTGTGCTAGTCGTGCAAGCAAAGAGACATTGTCTCATTTATAAGGTATTAAGGAAAGCATAATCCTTATCCTTTGAATGTTATATTAGTTATGATATTATTTCTTTTTTTTTATATGAAGATAAAAATACCGATTAATTTTTAGGATATGATACTAGTTTTGATTGATTAGTAGAAACTTAATTCAATCTCAGGATGACTGTATGATTTCTCTTGTGTGTATGTTAGTACTTATGGAATCTTTTATCATCTAATATTTATTTTTATGATATACTAAATATATTTGTAAACTTTGTGCACCTTTTGAATATCATCTAGTTGTTGAGACTTTAGGGATGATTGGTGAAATAGGAACATGAGTTCTAAGCGATAGGACAGTATCCTACATATCCTCACATTGACTCAATTAGCACTGGATTGGATCAATAGATGGATTTTTCAAATCAAGTTGTAAGATCATTTATTTTAAATTTTGTGATGAACTCTTGTGTTTTTGAGTTAGTAGTAAAAATTTTACCAAATTATTATTAGAATTTTATTGTGCTTCTAGGCCCTAAGGTGGTCATGATAAAACCAATCAGCATAATGTGACTTTCATAAAACTTGTTTGCAGAATAGGAAATGTCACAAAATAGGCTCTTGTGAAACCAATTCTCTAATAATAGTGATAATTAAGAAAATTAGTATAAATTATTTGGGTAAATTTTCCATTTAATTACATGATATGGTAATTGATAGTAAGTTTTTATGCCATTAGACTCTGTTTGTTAATCATAACTTTTTCTGGAATAAGAGTCAGGAAGGCAATGACCAAGTTTAGAGGGGGCGGGGCGGGGACAGGGGGGCAGAGAGGATGTAACATCCCTATTTCACCCTATGACTTATAAACCTTTAATCATGGATTAGTATGGTCATTGTTTGATTACCATTGATTTGATTTGATCATTTTGACATATACTGGTATGAGATAGTGATATTTTGGAATAGCATACATTGCATGACAAGTTACATTTTTTTATATTCTATAAACTTAGATACATTGTTATTTTTTTCATCATTGGATACATTCATGATAACTCAGACTAACTACTTACTTGTTGCGAGGTGGATGCATGATAGGTCCTACCCTCAGTGCTTGATGAGTGAGAGCATTATTGGAGAGGATCAACTAAATGGAGTGATTAAAAGAAATATTAGTAGAAAATACTAGTGACCCTACACACATGCATAATAGATATTAAATCATATTTATATAAAAAATATTAGTGTGTATTGATTGTGTTATATTTGTGTGTGTGGAATTTATTTTAGTATGCATTTGGTTTTTTTAGCCTAATTGACTTGGTTTTGAATTTAAATCCAAAAAAAAAATATTATTGTTAATAGATATAATTATTATGAAAATAATTATCTTACAAATAAAATGTAATTAATGACTTATTTTATCTTTCAGTTCAATAAATTTTTATCATTATTTAAAAAATTGCATGGAAGAGATGTTAATGCAATTTAAGGTTAAAAATTGAATTATGCATAAAAATTATATAAAAATTAAGAAAATTGATTTTATTATTATTATTATTATTATTATTATTATTATTATTATTATTATTATTATTATTCTTTTTGTTGTTGTTGTTGTTAATTTAGCATGTTAGTTGATGAATTAAAAGAAGCTAATAAATTTATAACTTTATTTAAAAATAATTTTGAATATCCATGCAAGAATTTACTTAAAAATTAAGAAATAGATTATTAAGCCAATTTAAGTGAATATGGGGAGAACAAGAAGAATAGATTGACATGCATGGATAAATGAAAATAGAGAGTTTTAAAAAAAAACACAAAAAATTAGAAGAAAAATAAGTCTTATAAATAAGAGAAGATAATGGGGAATTGGAACAAACACAAAGACAAAAATAAAGCAGGTGAATTTAGAAGAAGGATTTTGGAGAGATACGAAAATTCTTCAGCAAATATTCAAGTCAATTTTGTCATTATTTTTAGTGTGTAGGTGTGTTAGATAAGATGATAGGCTTATGTATATATTTGAAACCTTATATGATTGTGTTGTATTTTAATAGGCTGTGTTGAATTTTATTGTAAACTTGCATTGTACTTTGTGAAAACTATTGAGGTTTTTAGATCACTGAATAATTAATGGAAAATTATTTTGTCATAATGAAAGTGATAAAACTAGTCATATTAATGAACGTTGTGGATTGAAAATGTTGTGATTATATTTATATATTTTAACGTAGAATTAAATAATTAATACCTTTGTGTATTTCTATAAAATGGCTAAGAATATATATATATATATATATATATATATATATATATATATATATGTGAAATTGAAATCGTTGTATCAAAAAAAATGTTGGTTATATGTTTGAACCACCATGAATGCAAATTGAGATGCCAAATACAATTTAAAATGTTGAGTTTGTACATTAAATGTTGCATCATATGTATATAATTGCTGAGTCAAATTAAGTTAAAATGCAGAGCTTTTGGGTGGTGTTGTTGAATACTAAAATTTAAATCATTAAACTTTAAATTGGAATGCAACATTAATAAATGACAATGAAATAAATAAAATTTATTCATCTATGTATTTTATTGAAGAGCCTGCATCATGAAATGAAGAGCATGCATCTTAATATGAAGATTAAGTCATTAGCTGCGATGCCAAGTCCAGTTGTGTATGAAATTATAAAACATTGAGCCAGTGCATGAAACATTGACTATATGATGGAAGGCTGAGTTTTATATTCAAATAAATTATTGAGACACAAGTGTAAAAGCACCGAGTATTAGCTTGAAATGCGTAGCTTAAGCTAGAAATGGTTGTTGTGAATTTATTATAGTATAAGACCTTGGAATGGTGGTCAATAAAGTTAAAACGTGATGTTTGAATAGAATCAACCAGGTTTAGTGTTTCGATGAGAAATATATATAGAAGTCGCCATGTCTCTTGTAGAAAATTTCCAATTCTCTATTGAGAATGTCGAGACTGTAATGAACTTTATTCATGCAATTAAAGTAATTGAAATAGGTAATGCCACATTGATATATAAACTGAATTTTGTTTTAGCCAATGGCGTCTATTTTTGTTTAAAGCCTACACCTCTTAGGTTGTGGACTAAGTATAAAACTGAGTTAGTTGTGTATAAAAGTCTAATACTGAGTCATTTAAATAAAATAGATCATGGCTTCTATTTAATGAAATATCGATGTTGGATGGAACTTTATTTTTGCCTCAGATTCCCTTATAAGGATAATAATATGGTTGAGGCGAAGGCTTATCTTAGAAATCTATGATAATGGAATGCCATGCTTCTAGATAAAAGACTGGATGTTTATATTTACGTAAATCTTGCATGTGTAATTAAATGCTAAGTGCTATATATTAAACATGGTGGGCATGCTTTTGGTATGGCTATGTATTTAAATTAAAATGCTAAGTTTAGAATCAAAATAATTATTATTAGTGTATGCAATGAGATGAATTTAAAAAAGAAAGAAATAAATTATGTTTTTTCTTTCTTTTTTAAATTCGAATGTTTGGTGGAACTTAATTTTGCTTTGGAATTCATTATTGTAGTTTAAGTTTGATTAACATGGAAATAAGAAAATATTATAAAATTTGGTTAAATTGGTAAATAGAAATAATATTAATTATTAAATTGTATCTAAAGGTTTAATATTAGAAATTGAGTTTTAAGGTATCTATTTCATAGTCATATTTGTATTAGCCGGAAATAATGGGATGTTTTTATAAGAGATTGATTAATGTAGTAATATTAAAAGATAATATGCCCATATGGTATATCTTTGAGACATGCCAAGATGTCCATAAAAGTGGATATGACTCTTGAGGATTTTTCAATCCATTATTGAATTGTTATTATGTACTTTTGAGACAAATAAATAGTATAAAGTTATTTATATAGAAATTATGTATATATGGACTTGTATTCAAGGGATTAAATAGATTCCATAACACATTAGATGATATGAATATATCTAAGATAATTATCTGCTGATAAAAACTCTAGGAAATAGAAAAATTCAATTTTATGAATAGTAATCATTTAGTTAAGTCCCTAAAAAGTATAATTTGATTTCTAGTTATCTGATATTATGATAACTGGGAGGATCAAAGCTTGTTTGAAATAAAATTTGCATGTGTATTTACATACAAAAGTAATTAGATGGTTATATCTTAAAATTAGTGCATCATAATGTATGCCTAGATATTGTGTTTCAATGTAGTTATGATTGTACAATATAATAAGGGTATATTCAGACAACATAATCCTGTAATTACTTTATTATTAATATTGGGTGTAAGTTTGTTTGTTGGTGTTTGAGTCGAGTCCTCAAGCACAATAACCTATGATATTACGAGATGTCATAGACTTTTACAATAATAAAGGCACCCATATGGTACATGTTGTATTTGGTATATCTATACCCACACTTACATAAAATATATATGTGTTGGTTTTCACTTGAATAATATGTTGTGGCGTTTGGTTGGATATCACTATGCATACATAAAATCTTGTTAAGTGCAAATGAATGTTAAGATAGAATTATATGTATTGTATGACTTGTTTGTTATAGTTATGCTTTCTTGAATATGAGAGTATGCTTCCATGTTTATATGACTACTTAGTGTAATTGATTATGATAAAACTAGTAATTATACCTTAGAACCCTAGAATATGACAAATGGGTTATCACGAGGATTGTTGGTTTGGATCTTATTGAAGTAATTTTAAATCTGTAGTTTATTATGAATGTGAAATATATTAGGGTAGTATTAACTATAGGCATTAATTTATTCTTGAGTTAAATATTAATGTATGATTCATTCATGCATAGATGTTTATGTGTATGTCTTGTTTTCTCCTTATTTAACATGTGATTTGATATTATTGCTTACAGAATGAAATCTGTATGAATCTTTGAGTTATATACTATGTTATATATGAAAACTATATTGATGATACTAATAGGTAATGAGATAGATTCCACTAGCTTAGGTAGTACCACCAATATATAATCTAATCATGTGGTGTGTTTTGAAATTAATTGATCTAAAATGATCGTATGAAAACTTTGATCAAAGTAATGTTATATACATTGCCATTCATATGTTTTATTTGCATATTGTGCGATATCATTTTAGAACAGATTTATTTATGGTACACTACATGTTATTAGAAATCTTACAACACACGAGGTACTATCACATCTCGCTTGATTATTGCACCATTCTATTTACCTATCTATTAAGAGAGGGTAATTTATTTATAGGAGATTGTGTGAGGAATTATTAGTTTCCACACCTTGTGGTAAAGTGTACGAATGATGCTCTCTCTCTTCCACTATAGTACTACTTGAAGATGACACTTGAGATTATCAATGATACATGAGTTGGTTCATCTCAAGATCCAGAGAGCTTGGTATTTGCTTATTTTATTATGCCATATTCCTAAAGGAATGTAATTGTATTATGTAATTGTATATTTGATTAAGAGATGTATTATTAGACTAGCTACAGCTATGACCTATTGTATTTTGTTTATGTGAAGTTTTATAAGATGTATATTGTATGTAGCATTTGAAGTATATGTACTATTATTTTTAGTTATGTTGTATTGTTTATTTCCTTGGAATGAATGTTAATTTTTTAATATATATATATTCTTAGTACAACTTGAGGGGTTGTTATAGATTGGAAATAAAAGCATACCTAAAAAAAGATGTTTATATTAGAGTTGTGTAGACTTCTGTTGTATAGTGATGAATGAAAGGAAGGATTTCATCCCATGTGTGATAGACTTATTTAACTTTACATATAACATATATCAAATCACTTTCTAGAAATTGCACAAGAATATTATATCCCTATTAGAAATGATAGTTTCTAGTATCAAAATTGGATCAAAACATGTTGAAAAAATCATTGAGAAGATATGGTTACTTTTTAAAACTATATTATTGATGATCTCATTTATGTAATAGTTTTAATGTTTTTTACATATTGTATTCTTCATTGCATGCCTTTTAGTTAAAATGGTTATTTACATAATTCTTTTTAAAAGTAACTTATGTCAAGTAGTAGAAAAGAAACATTTTATAAAAACCTAATATTTTTCATCTTTGTCAAGTTATTTATGATTTATCTTGCAAGACTTGTAGGTGCATAAATATAACTTAGTGCATGTCTTAAGGAGTACATCAATAAATAGGTGGGGTCAGCTCATGGTAATTTATGATAGATGTTTTCATACTATTTTATCATACCTTAACTAATATTAGGATGATCTCCTCTAAGACTATTTCTATCTTCATTATCTATCTCTTTATAGTAAGTGAAAACATTTAGGTTGCCCTAACATCCTTGGTTTATATTTTATACTTAATGTGGATCTCGATGATCTAGCCGGTAGTAAGAGTAGACATGAGAGATAACTCTCTAGCTAATATTACAATTACAACTATTCTAGCCAAATTTTGAGCATATGCACTTAGGCATGTAACATTTACTCCTCTTACTCCAAGCATGTTGAAGTAGGCTACCCATGAAGTCAATTATGTCCCTCCTCCCACTATTCCCACTTATATGCATGACATAGTCACCAAGATGTGCAAATATTTTCCTCCATTATCAACCTCCATCATGGTCATATATTAGAATCTCTCCACTTTTTTGGTAGGATTTTGGCATGTTGAAATCAACACAATAGACATAATGTTGGCAACATGGGCATTAAATCCACCCATTGAACCTACCATTACATATCATGTTAACTTCATCAACATGTTTATCTCTAAACATGCTATAACTATTGTCTTAAACACCTTGTTCACAACTTCCTCTATTATAATGGCCTCCTAATATATTGATTTGTCACACCCTTTAATCTAGTTCATTATTTAGTGCTTTTTGTCTGCACATAAATTGCATAAAATATAACACAAAAAAATAATTAGACCACCCATAATTACATAGAATAAAAACCCAAAGAAATAATAAAAAATAGTAAAGGACTTGAATTATGAGAAAAAATGATAACATCCATGCCAAGGAACATAATCTGAACATATAATAGGACATCATGAGCACCCTTGGAGACCACATTCATCCTCATTGCATCTCTAGTGAAGTAGGATAATATCATGTACAAATATTTGCCTCCTATTGAATATTTTATGCCCTATAGTTAGTGAATCTTCTTCTACTTTTGAATTAATAGGCACCAAAATTATTATTAGCTATCTTGAAATTATAGATTTACATAATAGCCAATAGCCATATAGTTATATGTTCAATGATGCTTGAAAAAGAGAGGCTATGAAAAAAATACTTGCTTGTTAAAGACGTCATAAGTTATGAGAGTTTGTGAGATCCTCAATATAGGAATTGAAATTTGAATCCCTCTTATCACTCTGAAACCTGAGACATGGAAGCCTTAATCATGCCATCTTTGATTAGAATGCTTGTAACTCCACCACACATAAAGATGGCCTTGAAACTTCTATTTGTGTTGGCCACTAGACACCATTTGGTGGTTTCCATGGGATCCATTTACTCAATCTAATTTTGCAATAATGGGCTTGTAACACCAACAAAGATTTTTTATATACCCCATAGGCATCTCACAACATTGCCCAAGCATGAACTAATAGACTAATCCTTCTAAGGGAAACCCATTAAGATATATCCTAATCATGATCTCAAAGTAACTCTTCATCATAGAAGTAACTCTATTTCAATACATGCAAGTGAGGATTAAACAGAATAAGAGGCCATTGTGGTATTACATAAAATTGTTGTAATATATCCATCCTCACCAAGTGTAAATCCCTTTAGTTGCACCTCAACCTTCATAATAAAAGTTTATTCTTTTGGATACCACTACACAATTTTTTGAAGGTTTGTTCAAACCCTCCTCAACAAAATCATCCTAGTGGCCATCATGGCTCTTAGGTATGATGTTTTACACATGATCACTACCAAAAACAACTCCGTCAAATATATGAAGAAAGCTAGTTTTGCCACAATGACCACAAGCTTCTCAAAGTTAACCACAAGGAGAGATGTTAGTAAGTCCCAAAGGGAGAAATAGAACATAAGATGCCAACATGTTTTTCAGTTTTATTTTTCTTCACCCATTTTATTCATTATCTTGAAATCACTATAACAGTTAATTTCATCATGATTTTCAATATCCATCTTAGTTTTTCTCAGCCCAATTACATTCATTACTTATGTCTCTATAGTAATGGGTGTTGTTACAATACATCTCTTTAGTGTTTGAATTTTTTTTTCAAGAATAATAAATATTTACAAATGCATTTTTCTCAAATATTTTATTAAACATGGAAATAAATTAAACTATGAAAGGAATGAGAAAACCCTATAAGGGTGCGATATGCCACATGTGGAGTGAGAACTAGGCACTATAACACCATCTAAAAAATTCTCCTTATCCTGATAAACATAATTAGAGATATTTCTTATAAACAAAGTATGGAGAAACGACCTTTATTTTTTTAAATTAAATATAACGATTTAGACTATTCCCTGAACTGCTGAGAACTTGGAAAAGGACAAAAAAGTTAAGTTGTCCATCCATTCCACCACCCCTCAACCCAAAACAAAACACAAAATAAATATATAAATAATTATGTGAGAGACATTTCATTGTCAACTATCTCTACCTCTACCTCTTCATCTGGGTCGTGCACATGAAAGCATGTGGAAAGCTTGGATTTATAGTGTTTATTTTTTATTTGGTTTTTTTTCCACTTTTTTACTATTCTCATTTGAGGGTAAGCACAAAACAATACAATAATGTCCTCTTACAAATTTAACTTTTTTTTAACATTGTATTAGATGTCATGAAATATTACGTAGACCTTCAAATACAATAAAGAGGTGGCTATGAACAGATTTTAGATGTATGGATTGTAGTTTGTCATGTGGCATTTTCATGTGCTACATGCCAACATGCGAAATAACCATGTCATTCATCCTTTTAATATATTTCCTTTTATCGTTGGTTAATCTTTTTTTTTGGGTTATGTTTCTAGAGAAAATTTGCAAATACTGAAACAAATTTAATTTTCTTCAGCGTCAAACACCATATTGGATGTACATGTCTTTTCATGATTTAATATTTGTGTAATATTTACTTTTTAAACATATTTATATAGTTTAATTTTTTAAACATTTTTTTAATATTTATTTTGTCAATATTTTATACATTTAAGTTTTTAATTGTAACATTCATGTCACAATTACCAATATTTTGTTTTATTAAAATAAAAAATTATAGTTTTATTTTATTTTTTGGTATTGTTTATTTTGAAAATATTTTACACCTTATCTAATATTAATTAAGACATAAAAATTTGAAACTACAATTCCTCTATCATGGGATTTAATCTCTTTTTATACATTGCATACGTAAAATTTGCTTTCAAACTAAGTAAATATAACTTACCTACATCATTGAGATAAGAAACACCATGTCTTCTCATTAAATCACCTCTTATATGTGAATCATTATAAGGCACAAATACATTTTAAGTTTAACATGAACATAACTGACACTTAAAATTTCAAAGCTATCCTTTTTTGTGAAGGTTTTCATACATCTTTATGTGAATTATTTTAAAAATGGTTAAAAAGTGTATTATATGTATAACTGATGATATTAGAACATAAAGAGTTAAACTTGAACACTAAGAATTGAAGAATATGGTGAAATTTTTTTACAACTGATTGGAGGTAAATCAATTCCCTGTATGAGCCAATAAGTCCTTGAAAGCCATAATAAATATATAATAATATATATTATATAATGTATTTATAAATTTATTTGTTGAGATTTTATTATATTGAAATAACTTATGCTTCCTTTTAATGATCATATTTAATATATGAGTTTAATTGCAATAAGAATGCTTATCCCTGTAATCTATACTGACAAGAATCATTATCCTTATCATATCCTCATGTTTGAAAAAATGTTTTTTTATTATTCTCTAGCATAACAAATCCTTTTTAAATAACCTCTGATAAATTTGGCCAAAATACATAACAATTTAAAGCCTATGTATATATGTTGTGTGGTAAGCATCTTCTTCACTTTTTAATCTTCACGTGTAATAATTGTATAATTTGTATTTAGATAATATTTATTTGAAAATTTAATTGTATTTAGTTTTTATAATCTTCCATTTTATTTTTAATAGTTGTTAACATGCATAATTTAAGAATATTTACTAATTTTTTAATTGTTGGTAAAAATAAGGCAACAAAATAATAAAATTAAAGTTATTTTTTTATTTAAAAATTTTAATTTGTCTTAATCATTATAAATTCAAATTAATTATTAGTTTATTTATTTTTTATTATTCAAAGTCCTTTCCATCTACATTGTTTTTTTATTTTAAAAATTGGTAAATTTCATACACAAACAAAGAACATCAGAAAGCAATGAATTTGAAGAAGATCAAGTTACGAAAGTGACAATTATTAATTCAATAAAAAAAATTGATTATAAATGGCAAAGTACTTTAAAGGGATTGTTGCATAGCTACATAAATAAAAAAGGTATCGTCCATGTCTTTAGTTTTGATGTTGTTGATGATGGAGGATATGACATAATATTAAATTCATTTGATTAAAAATCTAATCAATTTTTTCAGAGAGTAAAATTTGGGAAGTTATGGTCTAATACAATGAGAGTTTAAAATATTCTTGTAAAATATTTTATCATTCAGAAATCTGATAGGAAATAATCTTAGATATGAAATATTATATTAAACATTGTACTTATGAAGATACAAATATTCCTTAGTACTAGTTCAATTTCATAATAATTGTCAAATTAGTAAATAAAATTATTAATTCTATGATAGATGACAAGGTTTAACATTTATTATAGTATCATGAGTGTGATTTCGTTCAGACCTATATATATGCCCTACATTTTCCTTCAATCAATATGCAAGAATGAAAAAATGTAAATATCAAAAAAGAAGAGGAAGCCAAAAATTTATCAAAAAATCTTCCACTAGATGTTTAATAAATAAACATTTCTAATTTATTTTAGAAACTAAATATGTAAATATCAAAAAATAAGAGGAAAGCAAAGTCTATCAAAATTGTTTCCAATACAATTTCAATGTACCTTGTAAAAAAAATCAAATGTTATTTTTTCTACTTTTTGCTTCTAAAATTTACAATGTTATGGTGGCCTTGCCCTTGGGCCCTAGGAATATAATAACTTAGGTGTTTCATAATGAAGGTTTCACTATGTTATTGTATACTTATTTTTCTAATGTTCTATTTTATATTCTGTAGATATTTATTAAATTATACCTATAAATATATATCAATAGTGAAATACTCTCAAAGCATTTCTATTATTATGAAATGCTTTGTGCATAAAATGTGAGGTAAGGTTAGTAGTCCTTTTACTTTAAAAGCCTAACATAAAATATATATTATTGAGTATAATGACATTTAGTCATGAAAAATACCATTTAAACTATAATTTATCCTAAATATCAAGATAAAATTTAGAATAAGCTTAACATGAGTAGTAACATGCATTGACATACACTCAAGAAAATAAATTACATTCAAACTTCACAATTTATAATATTTTCACATTAGGGAAGTCTATGCATGAATGATTGAATGAAGGAGTAAAAAAATAACAACCAACCTCTATGACTTTTCCATCCTCAAGAAGGATTGAAATTTATTAATTTCATGATGGATAATAAGGCTTAATATTTATTACAGTATCAAGAGTGTGATCACTCTCATGCCTATATATATGCCCTACATATTCCTTCAATCAATATATAAGAATGAAATAAAATAAATATGTAAATATTATAAAATAAGAAGAATCTAGAGTTTTTTAAAAACCTCTTCCACTACATTTCCGATAAATAAAAATTTAAGTAGATCTTATAGAAATTAAATATCTAAATATTATAAAAATAAGAGGAAAGAAGACTTTGTCAAAACCACTTCCACTACATTTTCAATTAAAAAAATGGTATCTTGTAATAAAAAATTCATATGTTATTTTTTTTTACTTTTTGTCTATAAAATTTACATGTTATGGTGTCCCTACCCTTTGGACCTATGGATATGATCGCATGGGTGTTTTAAAATAAAAAATTCATTATGCTACTACATACTTATTATTATCTAGGATGATCCCCACACTGATCCAATCATATGGTTTATAATCTTCCTAAAACTACCCACACATCGAATATCTCATGAAAATCTTTCTGACATAATTTAAATAGATTCATTTCAAAATAATATGTAGAAGTTATGGCCTACTAAAATTTTGAGAAAACATGAAAAAACATAATATGCAAGTACAATGGTGACATCAATATGTTGACTGCGTTTGTACATGGACCAGTCTTAGCTTGACACATGAAAAATCATATGTTGACATGTGGAAGGGAGATAAACAAAGGGGTTTGATTAGTTTTTAACCTCTCATCTTTCACAAACATATACCTATTTATATTTTGGGTCCACATTATTTTCTATCTAGGGACCCTTTAGTTAGTGGATTATTCTTTTTGTAAAGAGGGGGACCCTACCACTTTTATTTTTTTTAGATTGTATTGTGATCAACTAAACAACGATGCAAGTTTGAAGAAGTTGTAGAGTGAAATCTAGTAACCTAAAATAAAAATCTCTCACAAGAAAATTTATGCCAAAGAGCATTAGATCATTAAGCATTCAATCATTGAAAAAAGTATTGGCCAAAAAATACATAGGAAGGTTCCTCATATAGGTGTAAAATAGATATTACCCAACATCCTCATGCATGTGGAATTATTTTTCATTTAAGGACCTTTATTAAACCTATGTAAGCTTGATTATACTGTGTATACAAAGCCCACTGGGACAAAAGTATACACCAACACCCCCTTAAGCATAGCTTAGGTGGGTAGAAAAATTGTGTCCCAAAACAAAGTCTTGATGAGGTACCCAAGCACATAGATATGATCCCCTAGAGGAGGAAGAATATAGAGATTTATAAACCCCAATAAGAGATCACAAATAAAGATACTTCCTCTTAGTGAAGGGTTTAGTGTATATACTAGTAATTCACTCCACTATCTAGATGTATTGGAGATCAATGTCTTGCTCATGGATGAGTCACTAAATGAAATGCTTATGAATCTTGATGTGTTTGGTTTATTGATGCAGGACCAAATTCTTATAGATCTATATTTTTATTTGGTTATTGTAGAAGATGATCGCTGGTCATTGAAACAGATTCCAAACTCAATGAGAATCCTTTAAATCCAAATAGATTTATTGGTAGCGTTGATAGGTCTTCTGTATTCTACTTATGTAGAAGATAAAATAATATCATTATGCTTCTTGTTAGACAAACTAATTAGACTTGAACTGAGGGACAAAGTATAGTATGAAGTGGACTTGTGATTCTAAATGTCACCATCCCAATCTGAATCTATATAACTAATCAAGTTGATGTCAATGCCTGATCCATAGTGAATCCCAAAACTATGATTACCTTGAATGTAATGGAGGATCCAATTAGCTACTTTCTATTGCAACTCATGTAATTCATGCATGAATTTGGAGACCATGCCCACTGCATATGAAATATCAAGTCTAGTGTGCATAACGTAGATGAGACTACAAATAATTTGTTGATACGAGGTAGAATCAACTAAGGGAGATGGGCAATCATCCTCAAAATTCACACTAGATAGAAAAGGAGTCAAAGTTGGCTTACATTCAGCCATGCTAAACCACGAAATCAAATCAATAGTGAATAATCTTGATAAAAAATGAAGACATTCAGATTTGAATGGCATATGGTAAACCCAACTGATAGAAAAAAAAGGATCCCATCTTGGAATACCAAGATTGAGAAGCTTGTTTGAGGCTTTAGATAGATTTCTAAAGTTTGAAAGCTAAGGAATAATATTCCATAAATCTTTGTGATTAATCCATGTATATTTCCTCTTTGAGGTCATTGTGAAGAAAGACACTCTTCACAACCATTTAATGAACATCCCAGTGATGTTTTGTAGTAATGGCGAGAGTGAATCTAATTGAGTTCATTTTGGAAATTAGAGTGAATGTCTTAATGTAATAAATTCTTGGCACTTGATAAAAACATTTTTCTACAAAACATGATTTGAACTTGTCTATGGACCTATCTACTATAAATTTTATTTGATAGATTTACCTACATCAAACAAGTTTTCTTCCCTTGGGAAGTAGGACTAAATCCCAAGTGTTGTTCCTCTACAAGGAAATACACCCCTCTTCCATAGTAGTATCCCACTCAGGAGTGCCTGATGCCTCATGAAGTGACTGTGTATCATTAAAAGATGTAATGAAATTATGTAGGCATCTTAGAATTTTGAACATGTGCATCTATTGTCTGATGGATCTCTAACCCATTGATCAACACTTTACAATGTCTATCTAGCCCAAAGAGGACTAGTGCCTAGAGATTTAGGAGGGGATTTCTCATCATTTGAAGATAATCTAGGATAAGGAGGAGGGGAATCCTCATCACTAATCTCATCATCATAATTAGAATAAGAATCAAAATCATCAAGAGGTTGATCAATTAGATTTGAATCATCAAAACTATCATCAAATCCAAGTACATATAAGGAAGTATCTTCATTTAATACCACGTAAGATTCACCCAAGAATGACATCCAAGGTCAATGACAAGAATATCAGAAACACATATTTGTTGAAGCTAGAAATCAAGAAATGAGTATAAACTGCATTAGATATGTTCATATAATAGATATGGATTGCTTAACAAAGACTCAAAGCTTACAAATCACTAATATTGTAGCTCTCATAACTCTCAAAATTTTCACAACTTACAGCTTGCATAGATCTTATCCAAGTAGAACAATGCAATCTATAAGACTCCAAATATTCCATATCAATAAAGCTTACAAAGGTATATACATATAGGTGGAAGGTATGAGAATCCTAAACATACCAAACATGTGGGAATAACTTACCCTAAATAAGTAGAATAAAGGCAAGGAGACAACATCCTAATGCATTTGGGATAAACTTCCCAAATTTATAAACACAACTAAGTAAGTTAAATGATAGGAAAATAAATATTCTGCACTAACACCCCCCTAAGAATAGCTTAGGTGGGTCTAAAAATTGGGTCCCGATAATGAGGCTTGATGAGGTACCCAAGTACATATAAAATCTCATAAAGTGGAGAAGAAAAAACCCATAGGAAAAATTGTCCCCTAAAGAGAGAAAATAGAAAACTAACTCTACTCAGTAATGACTCCCTTCATCCTAACGAAGCCTACCTCCATTGTGTAGATGATGACCTCCAAATAGAGTAAGTCATCAAGATGCAGAATGAAGAAAAAGTAAAAATAAAAAGTTACTTTATATATAAGGGGGTTTGGCCTCCTTCCAAATCGAGCCTCACTCTTCAGTCTTTGACTGACGAGTTTAAAATAATATTACAAAGTAATAATGAATATCTCCCTTATATCTCAACATTATAATATATTATTTTTAATTAAAAAATGAATAAAAAAATCACATGCCCCACCATGATTATGTCTTATATTTAATAAAATCTAATTCACTAATTCAAAAAAACCACATGTATTATGGGAAAAACATGATTTACCAAAGAAGGTGGTTTTCTAAACCCATTTTTGTGAATAATACCATTCAGTAAACATGTTATAAATTTTTTAGTTGTCAATGAAATTTCAAATTTAAAAATGATCTATAAATTTTAAAACAAGTCAGATAAAAATTAGAAATGGTTCTAAGTGATTATTTACAGTTTGAGATCATTTTGAAAAATAACAATCATTTTTATAAAAAAATAGATTAGCAAAAAAGTGACTAGAAACCTTGATTAGAGACTTGGGGAGAGAAAAATAGCTAAGTGGTGGATGGAAAAAATATCAATAAATTTTCTTGGCCCAAGAAAATGGTTCAAAAATAGAATTCAAACATGCAAAATTAAACTTGATTGCCCCAATATCAACACATGCAAAGAGGATAAAAACTACAAATGAACACAGTGATCAATAGAGTTCATTTTAGTAGTTGATGAAGAATAAAACACAATAATTAACTCATGATTTAAAATATTAACAATAGAATTAAAATCTATGTTCGTTACTAGCACTCAGAGCTCTGATATTATGTTAGATTACACCATGATCAACTAAATAGTGATGCAAGTGTGAAGAACTTGTACATTGAAATCTCATAACCTAAAAAAGCATTAGCTAAAAATTACATAGGAAGGTTATTTATATATGTTAAAAATATACATGTCCCAACATCTTCATACATGTGGGACTATTTCCACTTAAAGAAATTTATTCAACCTAAGCTAGTTTAACTAGACTGAGTAAACAAAACCCAATAAGGAAAAAGTCTACACCAATGAATTCATTATGATATGATGGTGAATTTATATATAATATTTTGTATAAACTCCCACTTAGTGAATGTGGGATTAAATTCTCATAAGTTTGTAAAGGAGTGGTGTTCAAAATAAATGGAGGGATTACAAACTACCAAGTGGAATTCATCCAAACATCCATGGAGACTTCAACGAACTCACCACATGTCCCAACAAGTTCTCAGAATAATTTACCAATACATAAGCTCAAGGCTAGGTCGAATATGGTCCCATGACTAAGTATCAAGGGAGAAAAAGATCTATTTAAATCTTAAGTTTGTTGTATTCCAATTAGTAAAGGATAAATATTCCAATATAATCCAAAAAAAGGCATTAATTTTACCCAAAACATGTGATTCGACTTCTTAATTTCATCCAAACTAATTTAAGGTCTTAACCACATGTTCTACACCTAATTTTGGAAGTCAAAATGAAAGACTTGGTAATTGATGTTGATTTATGGGCTAAGCCTTATCAAAAATTCCTTCCAATAACTAATGAGTGGGAGTGTGGCTTGACCCCCTCACCCCATGAATGATATCTTAAGCCTTCACCAGCTCATACATGCCTTATTATGGAAAGCAAGTTTCAAAAATGTTTATTTGTGTTTAAAACATGGTCACACAAGCCTTAAATGGAGTACTTAGAGTGGGATTTGAACCCATCTTCTTCAATTAAAAGGATAAGAACCTAGTAATTATACCAAAAAGCTTGGAAAAAATACAAAATGAGGAAACTTACATTTGAAATGTAATTTATAGGCCCTTTTGAAGGAGACAAGAAAGTAGTGAGTTATTGAGTCAAGAAGGCTCTTAGAGTTAGAAAACCAATGGTTTCCCATGACTTCTTAGAGGCAGAGGAAGACATTATTCTAGAAAAAGAGAATTTTTGTGTAAATCAAGATTGTACAAGTGATTTTACATCATTTATATATCAGCTCGAGATCTTTTTTTGACATGGAGATGGAGCCTCCAAAAGGGTAAACGTTGTTAACAACCTTGGTTTGTGTCTTTCTTCATTTTTTAATTTAATTGATATGTTTTTAAACAATTTTAACTCTAATTTTTGTATTAAATCCAATTTTCAATGTAAATTATGGGAAATTGAGAAAAAGTGTTTAAGTATCCAAAATTGGAAAATTAGAAAGCATAAGCATAATATTACATTTTAGATCAAGTTTAGTATCATAGCAGTTGATTGAGGATATTTTAATGTGGTTTTTGGATTTTCAAATTTATATTTTGCATGTTACAAAGTCTAAGTGTAAGTATGGTGATGGATCATTTGAAGATTATAACCTTGAAATTGGTGCAAAATATGCAACTCAATCCATGGAATATCCTAGGGAAGAACTAGAATCATAAATTGCCTTCTCTCCAGTTTTTCTAGAGATGAAGAACATGGTGGAAGAGTTGTACCATGAGTGAAAAAGAGTATTTAAGGTGAAAACAAAGGTAAAAATTAGTAATAACCCTCAAAAAGTGTTAAGGGTAAAGGATAAGAATTTCATATAACTCCTCCATCTCCCTCCAAACCTTCTCCTTCTTTTTTAGATGATAAGCAAAATAAAGTTTCTAAATCTATTTATTCCATTATTAAGATTGATGTTAATCTTGATTTTCTAGTCTATAATGGAGAGATTAGTGAAAATAAATGAGATCATTAGATCAATAATATTGAAGTATATTGTAGGGTTCACAGGATTGTGGATGAGGAAGAAAAATCCAATTTTGTAATCTTAAAATGTGTGGTATGAAACTCATTTCATGGAGCAAGATGCAGTAATATCTTCTGAAACATGGTAAAGTGATCTATTCTTGGGTTAATTTTATTTATGCATTAAAAAAATAAATTATATCCCTTAGGCTACATACAACAAACTACTATGGATTAGCAAAACTTAAGGCAAAGTAAGGGTCAAAGTGTACATGATTACAACCAAGATTTTATAAAGAGGGCTTTGGTGTTAGGCATTCCTCTTTACATTCAAGGGACTCTTTTGATATATATTGGTGTCTTATACAGTTACTTAAGACATATAATCCATACATTTAGCCCCACTCATATTATTGAAGTTTGTTTCTGAGCTAAACATATTGAATCAAGGCGTAAAGTGACTAAGGATAGGGAACACTTCACAAAAAATGAATTAAAATTCATGAAATCAAAGGTAAAGGAAAGTGTAAGATGAAACATAGTTTCATGGTCAAGAAAGAGGATGGGAATAAATTGTTATCTCATTTCAAGAGGGAAGGTATTTACAATGCAAATTGTTGTAAGATACATCCATAACTCAAGACAAATAGTTTTCTGAATAAGAAAGATGATGAGAATATTACTACAGTAATTCAACACGATATTGGCTCTGATTCAAGTGATGAAACCAATATCACGGCCATGGGTATGCAAGGTTCATCTTCTTCCTCTTCTAACACTAAATATCTTAATTCTTATTCTTATTTATATTATAAATCTATGCATGATGAAAAGAAAATAAATGAGCTCTTCCACATTAGAGTGATTTCTAAGCATACTAAGATAAATACACTTTTTGATAGTGGATTTCAATGTAATATCATTTTTTAATAAGTTGTGAAGAAATTAAGAATTAAAACTAAACCACATCATAAACCATACTCTTTAGGATGGGTATGTGATGATGATAAATTTCATGTCACGAAAACATGGAGGTTAAGATTTGTAATCACCTCTAATTTCATTGATGAGGTAAAATTATATGTGGTTCCGCTTGATATTTGTGATATTTTACTTAGAAGTCCTTATTTATATGATATAAAGGTAATCTTCTATAGGGAAGAGAATAAATATTTTCATGTAAAATATGGGGTTGAATACATTTTGAGAACTCATTGTATAAAAGAAAACTTATCACTTGTATCTATAGGATAAATTAAAAATTCTTGTCAATACAAGTTACAACTTTGTACTCACAATTTTAAAAGCCAAGGATGATGATAAATCCAAGGCTCTATAATGTTGAGATCCTAAACATAGACATGAAATAGGTAATATTATGTCTAACTATAACGATGTTTTTTAGGATCCACAAGGTTTACCTCCTAAAAGACATATACAACATGAGATACAACTACAAAAAGATGCATATCTTCCAAATATTGGCATATACAGGATGTCCATGGTAGAAAATGAAGAAATCAAGAAGTAAGTTCAAGATTTGTCTAAGAGAGGGGTCATTTAGCCAAACACTTCTCCATGTGGTTTGCCAATTGTTTTGGTGCTAAAGAAATATGGCACATGGCAGATATGCATGGATTTCAGAGCATTGAAAAAAATTGCTATTAAAAATTACCATACTCTTCTTTGCATTGATTATTTGTTAGATCAATTGAAAAATGTTGTTTATTTCACCAAGTTATAATTAAGAAGTGGTTATCACCTTAGTAAAGGTGATATTTGGAAAAATTATTTAGAAACTAAGGTCTTTTTGAGTGGCATAGTATGTCCTATTGTATTTGTAATGCAACTGCCACATTTATGTGGGTTATGAAAGATGTATTTAGGCCATTCATATATGTTTTTTTTAATATTCTAATTAGATGATATTTTGATCTTTATCAAAACTTGGTAAGATGATGTAAATCATATTAGGAAAGTCTTAGAAACATTACAAAAGGAGAAATTGTATTTAAATGTGAAATTAATTAAAAAAACATCTTTAGTATATTTAGGCTATGTTGCAGGGAATTGTAAACTAAAAATTGATCCCTATCAATCTAAATCCATAATTAAATGGCCTAAGCCTAATAATATAATTGAAGTTAGAAGCTCCCTAGGGGCAATCCAATTTTAGAGGAATTTTTTATTAATTTTTTATTGATTACATCTCCTTTGAATGATTTTTTAAGTAATAAACATTTATTTTAGTGGGGAATAAAGCACCAAAAGCCTTTGACATGATGGAATAAAATATAATCATAGCCCTAGTGTTAGCACATCTAGACTTACATCAACAATTTTAGATTGAAAATGATGCAAGTGATTATGCCATGGGTGAAGTTTTGATGCAAAATCATAAACCTATGTATTGCCATTAAAATACATTAAAACATGTGGTAAATAACTATCCTACTTATGACAAATAATTGTATGATTTGGTTCAAAGTTTGAAAAAATGGAAACACTATCTAATGGGAAAAGAGACAATAATCCATATAGATCACCAACCTTTTCAATATATTCATTCATTGTCAAAGCTATAATTGTCAAGGCACTTTCATTGGATGGATTTTTTTTAATAATTCCATATTGTGATTAGGTATAAAAAAAGGTACAGAAAAATGTAGTTGATATGCTTTCAATACCTCCTATTATTACAGCTATTATTTTACCACATAGTTCTTTGATGCATGAAAGTTGTAAGGAATAATATCTTAGAGATGTTGATTTTAAGGATGTCTATGAAGATATAATCCATGGTAATAAGATAGAAGAATTATACCATCACATGCATGATAGATTATTGTATCATCTTGGAAATTTATGTGTTATGCGAGATAAAATCATAATTCTCTTGTTTTGGGTCATTTTAGCATTGGTAAAATAGTTGCATAGTTGTAAACATTTTTTATTGGCCTTGGTGTAGATGATATTTTATGATTATATAACAAATCCATCTTATACCCTTAGAAAACATAGACCTTGGTTTTTCCTCTTAGCTCTTTACCTTTATCACTTATGCAAGTCTCACATTTGCTCTATCTTAGTGCTCTTTGGGCTATATCTCTTAGTCTCACTAGTCTTATATTTATGACCCAGGTCTTCTATCTTACCCAGAATGCTTAAAATGTACTTATCTTCCACCTATGTAAGTTATGAACCTATACCTACTCTCCTACTCCATGGGTACTAATGCCAAAGATAGATAGTAGTGTTGACTTTATTGTCCTATCTTGATACAACTATCCAATGCCTTAAAATCATCTAATTTTTAAATGAAATGTATCCTACGACCTAAGTGATTTTAGATAGTAGTGTTGAATTTATTGTCCTATCTTGATACAACTATCCAATGCCTTAAAATCATCTAATTTTTAAATGAAATGTATCCTACGACCTAAGTGATTTAATGTGAGTTATTAATATAAAGAGATTGATATAAATACAATATCAACCCTCATTCATTCCTCACATTGATAATACCAAAGAGACCAAGGTGCTTATCAAAAACACTTTATCAAGTATTTGATTGAAAAAAGTTTCTTATTTACATACTAGTTATAGGTACAACACATCTACAGGTTTGAAGTGCTAAAGAAGTAGCCCAAGATCCCAATTTGCCAAGTTACAAGCTACATCATTATTGTACTTGTTTTTCACATATTATATGATTCTCACACAAGCCAACATGTAGGGGAGAACTACATGAGTTTGAGACCCTCTTCTAGATTATTGTCTATGAAGGTAGCATCTTTTGATAGTGGGTTCATTGGGCTCAGCTTGATATCATGTACTCACTAATCCATTTTCACCCAAGGTCACATTGAAGATAAAAAAATTAAGTTTTTTTCATTTCATAAGGAGTGATTGTTCATTACCTATATCTAAATACACTAGAGTGAATGTGAAGAAAAACCTAGAAGCATACAAGTGGTAGAATCATGTTTCAATAGATATTCCATATAGTACACTAGCATCAAACCCATATAGTAGCATTGATGCAACCATCCCAAGCTAATATTACTATCCAGAGAGCTAGAAGTACCAGATCTAGAATTTGAGGACTGCTCTAGAATATCTTTCTTTCATGTTTTCCTCATCTTCTAGATCCAAATCTACATTAGCATCATAACACACTAAGTACATCACTTATATATATAACATAGTTTTACTTTCCATATTTATACTATCTTAGCATAATAAATTCAATGTATGTTTATATTTGAGTTTAACATATAATTGGCCTACTATAGATTTGATTATCACCCTTGTGCTATTTCATTTATATATACCCTTTTAATAATATAGATGACACCAATTTAGATTCATCTTAGGGTTAAACACTTAGATGTATTAAAATGTATCCAAGTATGCATAAGTTTGTATTCTTAGTGCCATTATCAATCCTAGTAACATAAAGTTGGGATTGTATACCCCACTTTTCATACCAGCCCATCCATGTGAGATTGTTTATAAGGACTTTGTAGGAGGCTTGCCTATGTCTAGAAATAATCATGAGTATTTGTATGTTGTTGTGGATATATTTATGAAAATGTGTGTATTAGTGACCAATAATAAGATTATCACTGGTGAGGAGATTTCACACTTCTTCTTCAACAATATTTGGGTTCATTTTGCTTTTCCCACATCTAGTTTTTTATTAGGATTCTCTATTCAATGGGAACCTTTGGTCAGTATTTTAGGTCTTGATGGACATAAAATTCAAGAAGATCAGAACTTTCATCCACAAACCGATTGTTAAATAGAAGTGGTCAACCAAATAATGGTTCATTTGATCCAAAGATATTATAGTAAGCATCCCAAGATACAATGTGATACATGAAACATGCCTATAATTGTGCCATACATTCTTATACACATAAATCTCCTTTTGAAACTTGTTTTAGTTATTTACCCCAGTCACCTTTGGATTTATCTTTTGGAAAATAATCTATGCCAAATGGAAGTAGACAAAGCAAAAAAAATCATCCAAAATATTCAATAGCTTCATTAAGCTATCAAAGAGCAATTAGAGAAGAACTAAGATAAGTACAAGGCTAGGCAAACATCAGGTTGATCATCACTTTCACATTGGTGATATAGTTTGGCTTCATATAAGTAAATAAAATCTCAAAAGAGATGGTAAAAAGGTCAAATCAATTAGGTATGACCCATTTAAAATTTTGGATAAGATTGGTAATAATGATTTTTAATTGGAATTACCACCTTACATGCATATGTATTCAACTATAAATGTTGAAAAGTTGAAATTTTATGAGTCACCTATGATCATGGATCAAGGTGAGAATATTCAAGTTCCTTTTATAGATGATTTTTCTCTTGAATATCTTGATAAGTTTAGGAAGATATGATTCTTAATAAGAAAATAAGGACATCATGAAGAGGATATGTTGAATACCAATGAGTTGGCCTAAAAAGAATGAATCCAAGCAAGGCAAGTTGGATGGAAACTAAAAAAGTGAGGGATTTTTACCCTCACTTGTTTTAAACATAAAATTAAACTTTTGGTGGTCCAAAATCTCTTTAATGTGGAATGACCTAGGAGGATCCCCACACCAATACTATCATATATTTTTTAATCTTCCCAAAACTACTTACACATCAAAGAGCTTATCGAGAACTTTGTGATGCAATTTGAATAGAGTCATTTTGATATTATATGCAAAAGTTATGACCCACTAATCTGTGTCTACAACCTGAGAAGTCAATTTTTTATTTCCATCTACATACTGACATAAGTAGTAATATGTTCCCTCTTAATTGTCCTCGTCTACAATAACTAAAAAAACATGTCCTACATCATTAAAAACAATTTTTAATGACATTATGAAGATAGATTATGGGAAGAAATAGTCCATAAAGATTAATATGTTACTTGGTTGTACTAGATCGGATACACGGTCAAAGTCATATGAGGATGTCATGCCAGTAAGTTGTAATGTTGGTGGAACCTAATATGTGTTGATTAGAATTAGAGGTTTGGAACTCCAGCCATACACCCACTCTTGTGACTCACACAAGTGGTGCATGTGTGATTTATTATTACTTAAAAAGGTTTGGACATCTCAAAAAGTCTTTGACTAATAGTAATTTGTGGATGTTTTTATAAAAACTTAGAGTACACTTGTGTCTGAGTAATATCCAAGAAATGGTTTGGATGTGGTTCATGATTATGAGAATCAACTGTTATTTTTACTACATGTCTTTCATTGGGTGAAACTCTTGTATTATCTTTCCAAACTTGTGCAAGTAACTATTTCAAAGCATCGGCTATAGCCTTGTCCTTTAGTGAAAGTCTACCAGAGAATGACCAGAGCTCTTTCGTATTGGGTTCATTAAGTATTTCACATCTTGTAATTGCTTTCATTATTGTTTTTATATTTATATCAAGTTTTTGACTTGTTTTTGAAATTAATCATTTTTTCCCTATTTTACCACTTACTGCACAAGTTGTCATTATACATCGGGCAACATTACAATCTTTGTTGCATGATTTTAGGCCTAAAATATGATATGCATCATGTAGATTTTCAATAATTTGATCATTTTCATTATCCATGTTAGATTTTTTTATTCCTAATGCGTACATTATAGGTCTCATCTTAAGAAATTTCAACAACGAAACAAATAATTGACACCTTTGACTATCATACTCGAGATTATGAAAGAAATTATCCCAAATTTATTAAGCCAATATTCTTGAATGATAGTAAGATATTTTGTTGTGCATTGATTTCAAAATATTTTCATCAGCTTCCATTAAGTACTTATCTTTTCTATGCACAATTCTTGGAGGTGTTGTTATTGGTGGAATCCATTCAGAGAGTGTGTTTCAAAATCATTATATGTTTCCATGAAATTTTATTCAAATGTGATTATTTATTCATTATGTGTTTCCATGAAATTTTATTCATTTTTAATTTCATCATTATTTGAGTCCATTAAATATTTTTCCTTGTTTCTAGGTAAAGTATCATGCATAGGCTCTTCATCAACCTAATCAAAAACTTTAAAGATTGAATGTGAATTTTCAACATTATCTAATTTTAGATTCTCAATTTCATCATAATTAGATTAATTATTGTGAATTTCATCATAATTCAATTCATTATTATAAATTTCATCATTATGTAATTGATTAATGTTAATTGCCTCATTATCTAAGGTATTTGGCTCATCAAGGTTAGTGTTTGTACCTTATCTAAAACAAATTGCTTGCATTCATACCTTATTTTTTTCTCTCAACTCTTCTAATTTCTCTGATGTTTTTTTCTTCAAATTATTTCTCCTCCCTAAACATGAATCGGAGCCCATTTTGACAAAATTAACCAAGAATGTACTTCAAATGTGGGGTCCAAAAAAAACTACAACAAAGAAAGTACGTAGAATACATAGGGAATGCCTGTGGGGATAAAAATCTCAATTAGGGATAAAAACAGATGTTGAAAAGTGAGTTTTTGTTTTTGTTTCAAGGAACATGTACGTGTTCCTTGAAGTATACTCGTATACTATAGAAACAAGCAAAAATTCTCATATTCAACTATTTTTTCCATTACAATACTGCAATATGATGCAATAAAACTTAATAAAACCATAATATGATGCATAAATCCATAATATGATGCAATAAGACTATCAGGTGTTATAATAACACTATCATATCATGCAATAAGGCTTAATATGATGCGATAAGACTATCATATGATGTAATAATACTATCATACGATGTAATAAAACTATCATACGATGTAATAAGACTTTCATACACAATAAATCTCCAATATGATGCATTTAGGATATCATATGATGTAATTAAGCTATCATAGGATGTAATTAGGCTATCATATGATGAAATAAGGCTCAATATGATGTAATTGAGCTATCGTATGATGTAATAAGGCTCAATATGATGCATAAATCTCCAATGCATGATGCAATAAGACTATTGATAAGACTATGAAGCAATAAAACTAATGAATGATGTAATAAGGCTCAATATGTAATACAAAATGAGCTAATATTGCCCAAAATCCCATCATAAGTCCTTAAAAAACTAGGTGAATAATAGATTCAAAAATTAGCACTAATCACATTCATGAATTTATATATTTGTGATGAAATCAAGGAACATAGGGGTTATGTTTTTTTATAAATTTAGGATTTAGGATTAGGGGTTTAATGTAACAAGTTTATACATGTGTATATGTCATAACATTAGGGTTTAGGGGAACTACATACATGTTCAAGTGATAAAATTAGGGTTTACGATCAACTTGTCACAAAACATGACCTAATGTAACCCTTTCAATCACATTGTAGACTCTAATTTAGGTTCAATGGGTTTAAATTGGCCACATTTGTATTTGAATGTGTATTTCTAATTAAATTAGAGTCATTTAAGGCATATATGTTACATCTAGATTATACAATTGATTGGGTCATAAACTTGGTTTAAGGGCTCAAATTTACCTAAATCACATCCCTAATCGAACCAATAAACTAATTGGTTCAATTCATAATAGATAGAATCATAATTAATTTTAACCCAAATCATATATATCATGATCTTATAGTTATGTCAAGAAGGGGTTCAAATTGGCCTCTCATGCCTCCTCAATTGAATTTCCCCTATAATTGAACCTTGTTGTGCCACATGTGTACCTCATACACCCAAACTTATGTTAAAGTTATCAGAGATGCATCGAAACTTAGAAGTTTCAGAGTTGACAATGCTCCAAGAGGCCAAATTCTATTAAAAATCACCATGTGTACCTCGTACATGCTTGAAAGTATCAACACTATTAGAGGTATTAGGTCCTAGAAGCTTTAAAGAGCTAGATATCAGATACCTGTGAGGCTCGATAAAATTATATATATATGAACATGTGTATTTTGTACACACACATATTTTTGTTAGAAATCTAACTATCACTTGTCCTAGAAGCATCACTTTTATTAGAGCCTCAGGATGCCCAATCGAATCAAATATTTACAGATAAATGTGTAGGTTTAGTACACCTGGAGAAGTGTTAGAGTTTTTAGATATGCACATCTTTGATACTTAGACATGTTCCATCACCGAGCTAACCAATCCAACTAAGGCCTATTCATAAATTTATCATATATGCATAGAAGCTAATAATGTTTAAAGATTGACATAGATCCAATCAACTCATGTTTAATAAATAATTCACACATGTGGTGAGAGCCTCTAACTTACCATTACTATATGAAAATAATCATGTAGATCCCTTTAAGGTCCCATCCAAATTTCAAGAAATCATCGAATGTTATCAATTTTCTACATTTATACATATTAAAATTATTTATATCCCTCTGCCTTGAATTACCTCTAGAGATCCCAAAACTTACATTCATATTAAGTCCTACATGGAAGAGAGAAAACAATTCAGCAATGGATGAGCCTCAACCTCAAATCCCAAGCCAGAGCAAGAATTCTAATACATGTACTACTTTATTTCAATCCACATCATAAGTTTTAAGCTCATTACAATGAAATATGAACAAGATGATTCAATATATATTTAAAAATATATATATATAATCTTGAAACCTTTGGTGAGGGGGTGCACATTGGTATTCAAATCTGATCAACCATTTATATGAGGTGAACAATTCATCATCCACATGAATAAGTATTGGGTTTCTCTACTCAACATCATCTTTGAGGGGAATAAGGTCTCAGATTTAAGGGACATTGGACCATAGGTTGAATGTATCTTGAATAAGTTTAATAGAGTTTAAGCTGGGATAACTTATACATATCTCATACTTGGTCAATGTCAGGTCTACGACATCCCTTAATGGTTTAGAATAAATTCCTTAGTGCAAATAAATATTTTCTAAGCTATACAATCATCATTAGGCACATCATCTTAAAACAACGTCTAAATAAATTACCACATCATCACTAATGGATACATGTGACCATTTAAGATTTATTGAGCTCAAAATCACATCTTATACAAAACAAAATGCATAACCAAATTGACCAAAATAATTAATAATTTAACGTGTAAATACATTGTAGGTTTATCATCCTACTTTCGTATCTTACCATCCCAATTACATAATAAGGTATAAAACTCTATGGTATTGATAAGCATCAAGTGTTGTCTAGCTTGTTTTTGAGCTTGCAATTGTCGCATCCATGGTGCACCTAGGACTAGTCCCATGTCAAAGACACACTTTTCAGATGACATGGGAATAGATGGAGTCGTTAATGGTTATCCCACGTGTGATGGAGGGATAGATGAAGCATGTGCATAGAATTCAAGATTAACCATATTTTCACAAGAGATCTTAATTTTAGGCAAAATTTGAAAAATGTATTTGAATACATTAGGGGAATCAAGTGAATAATTGTAACAATATAGGACTCTTGTTATACATTCAATTGGGACCTCAAAATGCACATATTAAATTAGATGCACTAAGTGACCTTAGAGGAAACTTAAGTGACTTTATTGAACACAATTAAAGAATGTTTTTTGGATAATCCAAGGCATGATTCATAGGTATTAGGCTCCATTAGATAACATTCTTGAAATAGATATCAAAGAGATGCACTGTTACACCAAGGGCTCAATTCATATTTCTACTTACATAATATTATCTATACTACATAGTCCAATTCAATGGGTTTTCCAGTTAAACAAATTAGTTCAAAATTTATAAATAAAGGGGTTTGGTCAAAGATATAAAAGAAACAACAAAAGGGTAAGATATGATTTTAGTCAAGTAGGATGATATCAATAAGAAACACAAAATTTAAGGGCAAGTAGGATTTTAGGCAAGTAAGGTGGTAAGATATATCCTTTCCCTACTAGGGGAAAGGTCCTAATAGATGTGCATGTTTCAATTGTCAAACAAGACTTTTGTTAACATGTGTTCTATTCATGAAACAGATTGGTGTATATATTTATATATTAAAGTACACCAAAAGCTTAACATGTAATATCTAATACTTATTCAACATTTATTTTATAAAATTAAAAGTAATCAATCACATCTTGACAAGTAAGAGTCAAGTATTGATACTCTAATGCACAATGATTGGTACACTAAATGTTAACTTTTGATCATAGGTTTAAAAAATGCATTTTATGACCTCTTGTAGTAAAATAAATTATATTATAAAATGTATAATGTGTTAGACATTGAAACCTTAGTTATAAGTAGTTAAGATGACATATTGAAATTGCTAAAAAATTTAAATTCTAATGCAATGTTATGGCACCTTAATTCACTATCCAAAGCTAATGGGAACTTTCCCCTATAAGAAACATGTAATTTGACATTTCCCCTATAAGGACACATGGCTAATGGGACCTTTCTCCCATAACAAACACAAAATTTATTTGTTTCATTTAATGTCTAATAAATGCATAATGTGTATGCATTGTATTTTGTGTTATATAATGCATATGAATTCCATAGCATGTATGCGTTATTTAAATTAAAATTTAAAATTTCCCTTTTAGGCTTTAAAATGGTTTGGATTTCTAAGCCTATGGCTTGGGACTGTGCATCAACAGCCAAGACTAAGAGTTTTAGGAAAAACTAATAAATTTCAACTTCAATCATCAAATAAGCTATGGATTTCAACATAAAAATTATTACCATTACAATGAGCACGTTGTCCTCTTTCTAAATGTATGATTTTTATAATTTTTGGGCTATTTTAAGGGTTCAAACTATATTTATTTCTAACACCTTTTTTAGGCCACTACATGCCTCACCCATACATGCCTATTCATGGATATATAATTTGGTTTTCATTTATCCAAATAGAAAATAAATTATATGGTAACAAACTAATCCTAATTCTACACACATTAAAATAAATAAATAAACATTTTTTTTTTTGAGATGGTTAAGGTGGGTCACACAGACTGCTATCCATTTTTTTGTTAGTTTTTAGGATATACTAAATTGCAAAATTAATTAAAAAAATATATTCATCAAAAAAATATAGAAAAAAATCATAACACACTACAAGATCTAATCTAAAAATTAACCAAAGGGTTTCTAACAATATTTAATGATGCTTAAAAAAATGGTGGATTGCACAGAATGGTACAATTCAATTTTTCTTTAAAAAATAGGAGGTCCTCTTCAAATTTTAGATGTTTAATCTATTTATACTTAACCATTTTTCAAAAAAAAAAATGGAAACTAGACTCAAAATTTTATAATTCATGTTTTTATACTATCTTCAAATTTTGAGTGTAACCATCTCTAATTATCTGCAGAAGTTCAATTTTTTAAAATTTTAGAAAAATCATGTCCACATGTAGACCCTTTTTTATCCCCCAAGTTGGTACACTTACCTTGTACATATATAAAAAAATGACAAAAAATAAACTAATGATTGTGGCGAGGGAGGTGGTCTCAGTGTTTCACTCCTCGAAGTCTATCTCACTGATGATTGGCTCCCACAGAAAGATCTTGCATGTCTCTCTAAGGGCACAGTGCCCTCATATCATATATGGTAATACTGGGCCTCTCAAGTAAGCAACATAATCTAGCTCATCATCCCCTCATACCCTACTCCTAGAAGCCCTTATCAGTTGCATCTCACACCCTCTTAGATATAGCCAGCTAGCTCTACAAATCCTAAATCTATGATTGTAGCTGTGTGATATATCCTGGGAACCCATCCACCTAGCCCTATAAAGTGGAAATTTGTACTTGTGCCTACCCTAGTTGTGTGTCTCTTTAAATAAATTCAGATTAGAGGGTATTAATCTAAGTATCTCTATGTTGCACCTGTGTTTGAAGACCCATCAGCTGTGCTTGCAGCTGGGTCACCTCAAGGTCTCTCTGGGCTATATGAACCTATAAAATTTGGCTCTCTCCCTGTGCCTATGTCAAGTGGCCATCTTCCTAAGTCCTAAAAATCTATATATGGGCATGAAGTTAATCCCTCTCTTAGGTAATACCTAAAATCTCTACCAATCACATCTAAAGCTCTGTCTATAGCTTGGCCAATAAGGCCCCATCCTCTGTTGATCTAGGTCACAATGGACCTGTACCCCCATCATCACCTATTTTTACTTGTGGGCCTTGTATGGGTAAATTTAATATATTTAATGCTTGTATTATTACTTACATAGGTACCTATGATGTCAGCACCTGGGGCACTCCCTATGCTGTTGCTTGTGCCTGGGCACTTAATTGCAAGATGATTAAAAAATTTACATTGGTAGATAGACTTGACTCATGGTGACATATGAAATGAATATACTATAATCATATGATCTTTATACTAATCACATAATCTTAGAAACCAACTTAATAATTGATTAATTACAAGATGAGTCCCAACACCATAAAAAATAAATATTATAAAATCTCTTCAACACCATGTAAAATTGTTTTTACCTATTAACAAATACTCACAAATTCCAATAAATTTTAATAAAAATATCTCTTATTAATATAATAAAAAATATGTATAATTCTTTTATTTTCAGCCTTCACTGTAAAAGGCCTCTATAAACAAATTTCCCCTTAAAATGAGGTGGACTAGCCCTTGAGAATTGGTGAATATGCACCATAATTAAAAAAAAAAAATGTACTTGTGTTTACTTTTGGCCATTGAATTTTTTTTGCAAAATGCCCCTCCAGAGAAGGTAGGGCAACCCATAATTGATTGTTATGCTGAACATCATTCATGAAATAGATTTACAAGGTGGTTAAATGTCCATTTATTGAATTGAAAATTAAAAGGGATTAGATTTGCCTCTTTACTTCTCAGGTGTTGATATATTTTAAATTATTTATATATACACACTTTTTTTATGGGTCTCTTGGGTTTTATTCAAGGAAGTTTCCTGCTTAAGTCATTTGATATAAGTTTGTGTATTAATAGTCTCTTAATTTGAATTTAATTGTCTATAAATACATAAGTATTATAATCCATTTAACACCAAGGATTCACATAAGTGAGTATACTAACCACTCATAGACAAATCATGATGAATATTAGAGATCGAACAATAATTAGAACATTTATCATTGTTTGAAGCTAGCATTTTACTATGGAAAATTTTTAGTGCATGAACTAATGTTTTATCTATGTTATGCAATTGTTATTTTTGAATTCATTTTATTTATGCAATTTTTTTCCAACATTCCTATATCACACTCCCCACCCTTTAAGGTCGCAACAACAAATAATAAACTTACACTGTTCATTAATTTTAGCACATGTCGATAAAGTCACTTTGTTTTCTTTGGTTTTCAATTATCACAGGTAAATTAGAGCCATTCTAGGGAAAGAAAAAAATCTATTTTTCAGATACACACATGGCACAATGCAAGATCAACATGTAGAAAAATCAAGGGCAGGAGCAGGCACATGAAATGCATAAGTCATATTTCAAATTTTTGTCACTTGCCCTGAATTATTCATGTTCCTAAAACTAGAAGTGGAGGTAATCTAGGAACCAAAAGTGTCAATACTCCTTGAACTATAAGATGTGAAAATCTTGGAACCAACAATGGCAACACTCCTAGCATATGTTTACAATAAATTTTGGTTTTTTGGGTGAGGTTTGCAATATGATTGACAAATGATTCCATATCTATATTTAGATGATTGTCTTCATATTGGGATTTATTCAAGACAAGTTGTAACTAGCGGAATTGTTATTCAGAGTTGTGATATTATTGCTTAGCACATTTAGGATTAGTTTTAGGTTTTTATAGTAGTTTGGTCATCAATAATTGTATTAAAAATAAAGCCCTATAATTATTTATAGTTTTATAGACTTTTTTTGGGGACAAACTTAAGTAGTTTAGTTTAGTCTTGTAATATCACTATTAGAATCTATTTTGCAGTAATAGGTTTGTTAGTCAAAATAACGATATTATCTGACCATGATGGTCACCATAGCAGTAAGTTGACAATCTTTCCATTAGAGTCTTAAAGTATTACATCTAAGTAATTGGATTACACATTCATGTTATGGGATTGACCTGTGTACTCATAGGGTTGCAGATCTTAGGTTACTAATCTCCTTTTTGCAAAATTTTTAGGATCCTTGGCACCCCTATTAGATATCTGACCTTTGTGATTGCAAGAAGGGGGGCCACTTTGGTTTTTTTTGCTTTAAATTTTATCATAGTTGATAAATTATTGATTTAGATAAGACTTTTATCTTCTTTAATTGATTATAAATATTTATTTGTGGTGTGTATGTGTTTTTGTTTTTAAATAATTTGTCGTATCATGCAAAGGCTCACATAGGTAATTAAAAGTGGTTAATTAATTGTATCATGCATTTTATTATTTGATTGAGCCTTCCCTTAGGATAACATGTGACGTTGATTTCATCACCATGTACATGGCTTAGTCTTTATGGGTTGGTGTCATGGATTTCACCACCATGATCTAACCACACTGCATGTTCCTAAAAAGTATAACAATCAAGAGAGTTGTCATTATAGCATAAGTGAAATTCATCATAAAGGGTTTCATAGAGTGAGGGGCAATTAAGCCCATATACCCAAGGTAGATAGATAGCCTCCTACTCAGAATTTGGCCCCAATGTAGTATTATGTATATCCAAGACTCCCCTAGTACCTAGTATACCTTAGAGTAGGGGACTACGATTGTAACAGGTGTTCCACTATCGATTTCATTAACAGTGCCCAAGTGACCATCAAGTGTAAGTAAGGTCAAGAGGGTTCAGTCAATTCTATAATAGGTCACTGGCCTATAGCCTCACTTGTGTAACTATTGTATGGTGTGGACATCACATTACACTCCTATACAGTTTAATAATTTAGGATTGTATTTGTGCATGTTGTTTGAGTGTTGTGCTAAGACCCATTTTATTTGATAGTGGAGTTGACCATACACTTAATTTTTGTGTACATACCTTAAAAAACCTTATAGGATCACTACTATCTTTTCTTCATGATTTTTGCTTTTATCTCATCATCATTTCATCTTGACCATCCATATCCTATCTTCTTAACATTTACCTTAGATCAAACCCCTTTTCATTCCATATTACTTTCTACACTCATCCTAAATATCATCCATTTTTCCTTCACTAATTTTGATTGATATTTTGACCAACCTATATCCCCATAGTGTACCATATCATTCCATATCACCTTTTGAGTATACATCCATCTCATAACACTTAGTATCTATTTTCCTTTTTTTTCACTCCCCCTTCGCCATCACATTGCTTCATCCTATTCACACCCCTTAGGATATAACTCTCATAAAACCATCATCTTTCACACCCCCCTTTATGTGTTATAATTAGATCATTATCACACTTTCACTCATCCCATGCACATTCTCTCACTTAGTATCCATCCCACAGTGTTTTGACATCCATACCCTTTCCTATTTATCCACATCTTATCCCTCTTCATATCTCATCTCGTTCACATCTGTATCCACACTTTGTCTATTTCAAATCCATCCATATTTTATTAACCTCATATCATTGCCTATTTCATCACACCTTATCTATCTCATAACCTTGTATATTAGGTATAATATTATCCATACCTTGTCAATTTCTTATCCTTGTGTATCCATTTGACCACCTTTTATCCATGTGTCTTATATTGGCCATCTCATATATAGTGTTTATCCATTTTTTCTTCATCCTCCCTTACATTTTCATTTTATACCTACATCCCCTTCCACCAATCCATACACATTGTATTCAACCAAATATTTTCCTACACCCATAGTCTCATCCTTCACATCATATCTACCTTCCATTTTTGAAACATATCTTTTGCATCAACTATCCACCATCTTATAATTATATAATCACATCTCCTCACTTCCTTTTTCCTCATAACTCATCTATTATTTATCCTTTTCATCCTTACATCATCCCATTTTTTCATAATCTATTTCTTATACCCACCTTTTTCCATCCCATCTTGTGATTATCGTATCTTATCACCTTACCCACATTATCCATCTATCTACCATATTCATTATATCTATATAGACTCCTCTCCCACATCTATATATCCATCCCATCTATATCATTCTCATATCATCTTACCCAATATTGTAATTACATCCATCTATTCTAGTATTGTCCATATTATCCTCATATCAACCTAATAATCTACCATCTTTATTATATCTATCCCACACATATCATCTTATCCTTTTTGTGAATCATTTTATCCACATAGTTTATTCATTCACCCATTTGGTTTTTACCTCATCATAATCCTCTTGTAATTGTTTTCATTTCCCCTAATCCATCTTTCATAACAATTATCCATTCATATAGTTATTCTATCTCTATATCACCCCATTCATATAAGCCCACTTTCCATCACTATCACTCACCTTATCTCTATATATTATCCTATTTTATGTCCAAACACCCAACTCATTCATATAATTCACTCCACATTATCCTTGTATCATCATAACTCCTTATAAATACCTCATCCACATAGTCTACATCTCATATATCCTAATCACGTGTCAACCCACCTCTTAGATTTAGTGTTAATTTAACCAGTTATTTTTGTCATTGACCATCCCTTGTCCATCTACTCATACTTCCATCACATCATATCACCATAATCCTTCTCATTTTGGTTAGTTTATCCATTTATTCCATCTTTCACATCCCTCACATAGTCTAATTCATCTGGACTCATTCATATATCATTCTATTTTTTATATAGTTTATATTTTCATATCCCCCTCTCCTTTTATATAATTATTTGATCTATATATCCATCATCCACATTTAATACTTATACCACATTTTGATACCTCTCCATTCTCCTTAACTAATCCCCTTTGATTTGATTGCCAATCCATAATCCATCCAAAGAATCCATCCAAAAATCAACTTGTATATATATTTCTTAATATTTTGATCCTAATAATTCTACATCCTATCTTAAACATCCCTTTATTATCACTTGCACATACACATCCTTTTTATAAACCATATGTAGTCACACCTTTATCCATTTCATCTTGACCATCTCCCCCATTTATCTATCATTAGTTGTAGCTTTTATCCAACCTCTAATGTCACATTTTCATCCACCCCTACATCTTCCTTTCAAATATTATTTTTTGTCTAAAATTTATACCTTTAGCGATCACCCATATTTCTCAAATCATTAACCATCATTTTATGCTGAGTTGAAATTATCATTATACATAGCCTTATAAGATATCAATCTAGCACCCATCACTATCTTTATCCCTATCAGATATCTTTGTCCCCTAGCATCCATCAACTTGTCCACTTGATAGTTAAGAAATATATTTGATCACATCATCCTTTCTCATCTTTTCTAGATAGAATTATAAAAAACTTTATCTTTTGGTAATTTTTAGTCACCACATCTATTAGCATCCTCATATTTGACCACTACTAGTCTAGATTTTAGCCCAAAAACTCTCCCTCATACCTCATCACATAACATCCACTTAATCTTTGACCATGGTCATCCAAACTCGAGCTCAAAATCACTTTGGACAAGGCTCTAGTCAAGATGACAATACTAGGGGACAAATAATGGATCCTAATTAGGAACATGAGGACTATCATAGTGACATGCATACTCCTCAAATACAGAATTAGAGAAATAACATCCTCCATATTGATGATGAAATTAGTCTCATCGATTTATATTTTTATTAAAATTGTGATCAAGTACTAGAACAAACCATATATATTGGGGGAACCTTACCACCCACCTTTGATCACACCCTTTTAAATAATGTCATCGACTCATCAAGACTAGAATCACCATGTCAACATGCATATCCAAATCCTCAAGAAGAAATAGAAGTAGACCATGGATTTATGGAGGAAGAGGAACAACAACCACCTCTCATCAACAATCATACTAAGGCTAATAGGAGATAGGCTACCATCGAAGATAGCTTGGATCAACTCACATAAAAATTAACCTCCTTCATAATCAACGACTACCATCATCATGACATAACAACACCAATACCACTGATGATGCCAATAATCACAATAATGTTAAAAATAACACTAACAACCTTAACCATACCAATAATGTTGCCAAAAACACTGGACATACTCATATTCCACAAGGTAGTCACATTCAAACTACCAATCCTCTTGGGGACCTTGCCTTTGCCCAAGAGTGGAAGATGATGAAAGAAACCCACCCAAAAAAGGACCCTTGATCACAAGCCCTCAATTACATATATGATGGTTTTTTCTCATCACCTTTAGACATCAACATTCTACAAATCCCCTTCCCCTCACACTTTGAAGTTCTAAAATTCAAAAAGTATAAGGGAAAGGGTGATCTGAGAGACCATGTACATGAGTTATATGTCACCTCTCATGAAGTAGCATATGAAGATGCTTATTTTTTGAGGCTATTCCCTAAGAGTCTGACAGGGATGGAATTGTAATGGTTTATGCATTTTCCAAAGGGGCCAATCTCAAGTTCTAAAAAATTAACCATGAAATTCATCAGACATTTCTATTTTAACATAGAACATGACATATCTATCATTGACCTCTATAATACTAAACAAAATAATGGGGAAAGTATTATCTACTTCTTACAATAATGGCATGTATTGATAGGATAGTTGAGGTGTAGTGTGCCTGAAAAGAAACTAACCAAAATCTTTGTAGACAACCTCAACATGGAATTAAAATTACAATGTACTAAAAACTTTGATGAAATCATAGAAAAAGGAATGCAGATTGAAAAGGCCCTTATATAAAAGGGAACCATCAATTTATTTTCCCATAATGATCACACATCCAATATAGATAAATCCTTTTCAAATAAGCCCAAAGTTTTTAATAAAAACAAGAATTTTGTAGGTGATGGGGTGATAGACTCAAAGCAATAACCATAACATGTCCAAACCATCCAAAGAAAAGGGCCTTTACAAAATCCTCATGCCTCTACCATCAAGGATCCATGAGGCATCCTAAACCTCACATAGGTAAAAGGCCACTAACAAGCTTGGGAGTTCCACTTGAGATGGTCTTGGAACAATCAGTTACTGACAATATGATTACTCTAACCAAAATTAGACTGATAGATAATCATCAACCTAAGCCTGATTGGTACCATGAAGATGAGTTTTATACATATCATTTGGTAAAGGGACATGATAATAATAATTTTATGTAGTTAAAAAAGTATACCAAGACTTGATAGAAATAGGTGATATCAAGATTGAAGGAGAAGTGCCATCAAATCAATCAACAAATCAGCACCTTGGCATTTATAAATATCCTCTCCCAAAGCATGAGTAGAGGAACTAGAGACCCCAATAGGACTAGGGTTAGGCATCATCTTCCAACTACATTAATTATCATAATGTTCCCTATCATTACATTAATACCATAAAAATCTGTAACACCCGAGAGTCCACTCCATCTCCATCTCCATTCCCATCTCCCATCCTAAAAATAAATAGGGCTAATGTTGATTGTGTTGTCACTAATTAGCACAATAAAATAGTCATTCCTGTATCCCCTTCTCAACAACCTTCTACCTCATCCATTTCACCTAGGGGGAATACCTATAATAAAACCACAAATGGGTTAGATAAATCCTATGATATTATTCAATAGGTAGAAAAGACCCCTACCTAGATTTCCCTAATGAAGCTCCTCAAAACATCTATTTTGCACAGGGAAATATTAAATCAAGTGCTCAATAATTTGAATTTACCTAGTGACCTTGATATAAAAAAATTCCAAGCACTAGTGGCACATCTATTCCCTTCCCCATAGCTCACTTTCAATGCCTAGGATTTACCACTATCTGGCCCTCACCATAATTACCCAATGTACATTAAAGTCACCATTACTCATCACCATGTCTCCCACATCATTATAGAAGGAGGATTAACACATAATTTGTGTAACATAGACTTCCTAAAGAAGCTAGGATATTTTGAATAATCATTTGGTCCCACCCTTATAATGATAAAGGCATATGATGACAATGAACAACCATTAGTGGGTTCTATCTATCTTCCTATCACTATGGGACATGTGGTTCATCAAACCTTGGTCCATGTGGTAAATGTGGATCTACCATAAAGCATGTTACTTAGAAGGCCATGGATTCATGAAATGCAAGCTGTCCCATCCACTCTTCATCAGTGTCTAAAGTTTCCTCACTAAGGAAAGGAAGTCACCATTCTTGGAATTATCGATCATCACAGCTATCATATGGATCAATCCATATCTCTATATGAATATTGCATCACAAAAAATTCCATCCTTACTCCTATGACTATAATATATATCTCTCCCAACCAATTAGAATCCACATCTACTCCACCACTAGACCTTATCAAGCTAAAAATCACATTTATTAACTTCAGAGAATATGAATATAAAACCTTCTACATCGGCCATCTGCCTTTATCTCCTCATAACTATAGGTCTCCTAACATAAACAAGAGCAAGACCATCAAATATCAATTTGAGCCTATAGCATTTGAAATCATAGGGTTTTTATCTGAAGAGTACATTGAAGATGGGGATGATTCTTGACTTCTACCTAATGATGAGGTCTTCATCTCGCCCAAGCAGAAATATCCCAAAGTCTATCACATGATGAATAACATGAACTACAAAGGAAAATGACTAGGAAAATAGGAATAGGGTCAATTGGAGCCTATTATTATTCAATAAATCTCATCAAACTTTGGTCTAGGGTACAAACTATATGATGATGACCCAACCAATATCATTGTGGATTTTATCTTGACCAATGAGTAACCTCTCCCTGATGAGTACATTGAGATAGGTTCTATTTGTAGTCACTTCAAAGAGATATCTACCATAAACCTTTTACTTGATACCACTATATCCACCATCAACTTCTCCCTCTATTACCCTTCCTTCATTGAATGGGATTCCAAATAGGAGCCTAATTTTGATATACTTTAGAATGATGAGGTCACCTTGAATACATGAGATCAAGAGATTTTATGCCATCTAGAGACCACAAGAAATTATTTCCCATTAATTTATGTGAATAAACATATTTTAGGGAAAAAAAACAATCTCATGTATAAGATGAATAAGAATAGTCAAAATAAGAAATCTCTAGATAATTTGATAAAATTCCATCCACCCCCATTATATCATAAGAATACTTGGATATTGATACCGAGTTGCCAAATGGTTTTGCCTCAGATGTATCTCAAATAAATTTACTAGCCTATCTACAAGATTAATCACCCTCACTCATTAAGGATGTGATAGAAGTAAACATCAAAATTAAGGAAAATCTTCAGATAGTAAAACTAGGGGCATCTCTCACTGTGTCAGAGCATGAAATACTCATTGAGTTTCTGAAAGAGTTTGTTGAGATCTTTTAATGGAGCTACACTGACATGCCTAGATTGAATCCTTCACTAGTGTTACATCACCTTATTGTACACCCAAATGCCAAACTAATCATGCAAAAACTATGTAAAATGCATCCAAAGGTGGCACTACTAGTTAAAGAAGAATTACAAAAATTCCTGTAATCTGAGTTCATCCAACCCATTGAATATTTTGATTGGATATCACATATTTTTCTTGTTACCAAACCTCAAGGCAGAATCTAAATTTAAACTAACTTTTAGGACATCAATAACGCATGTCTAAAAGATAAATTCCCACTTCTAAATATCGATATGATCATGAATTCCACATCTAGCTACGAGATGCTATCCCTCATAGATGGTTTCTTGAGATATAATAAAGTCAAGATCACCCATGAAGATCAACATAAAATAACATTTATTACTCCATGGGCACATTCTGCTATCAAGTCATGCCTTTGGCCTAAAAATGTAGGGGCAACATATCAACATGCAATGACAATTATTTTACATGATATGATGCATGACATAATAGAGGATTATGTCGATGACATGTAAGGGAAGTCATGATTACGATCTAAGCACCATGTAGTTATTAGAATAATTTTTGAGAGATTAAGGGAATACAAGGTAAGGTTGAACCCTAAAAAGTGCATCTTTAGTGTAACATCAATAAAATTACTAGGGTTCATTATGTCAAGAAGGGATATTGAAGTAGATATAGTTAAAGTCAAATTAATAATTGCAATGTTTCCCCCTCGTAATCTCAAGCAACTCTACAATCTCTAGGGAAAACTTCAAGCCATCAAGTGATTTATTTCTCAACTTGTCAACAAATGCCACCCATTTACTCACTTGCTCAAGAAAGAGGCTACCTTCCATTGGAATGAATAATGCCAACAAGCCTTCAAAAGTCTAAAACAATACTTGGAAAATACACCTATCTTATCTCCACCAGTTTTGGGAAAGCCTTTCCTCCTATATATTTTAGCTACATCATGTGCTATTGGTGCTCTCTTATCCCAACATAATTACCAAGGAAAGGATCAAGCCATTTATTATCTCAGTTGAACATTGATATCATATGAACTAAACTATACACATGTCGAGAAAGCATGTTTATTTGTAGTCTTTGCATCATAGAAGCTATGGCATTATAAGCTCAATAACCAAGTTTAGCTTATCACCAAAGTTGATACTTTAAATTATCTACTATCCAAATCAACATTAACAGGGCAAGTCACAAAATGGATCATGCTACTAAGCAAGTTTGATATAGAATATATTAATTAGAAATCCATCAAAGGGTAGGTCATAGCAGATCAACTGACTACATCACCATTAGAATCGACTAAGCTAATTATCACTATGTTCTTAGATGAGACCATCATGAATACTTCACAAATAGAAGGTTGGAAGTTATATTTTGATGGCTCATTCACCACACATGGATCCAGGTCTGACATCCTCCTAGTCACCCCTCAAGGTGATCTTATTCATAAAGCATTTCACCTTACCTTCCCATGTATAAATAATATTTTAGAATATGAATACCTTATATCAAGACTCCACCTTGCTATCCAATGAAATATCTAACATTTACAAGTATTTAGGGATTCACAACTGATTATCAAATAGGTCAATGAGGAGTTCCAAATGAAGGATGAGAAATTACTTCCCTATAAATAATTAGTGGATCAATTGAAGTCAATTTTTTAGTCTATCACTTTTGAATGAGTACCACATAGAATTAATAAGGAAACAAAATTTATGGCCACATTAGGCTCGCTCATTGACCTTCCTAAATATTTCTTAGAGGGCAATTTTTTTATTTAGCACCTCATTATCTCGGCCCATTAATCATTAACTCCTCTTCAAATTTGTGCAATTGATAATTCTAGTTTTCCCTGGTACCATGATATCTATCGGTACCTTCATGATAATATCCTTCCCCCAAACCTCAATTTCCACCAACACAAAGCCTTCATCCATCATTCTGCCTATTACACCATCCTTGGTAGCATGCTATATCAACGGGGTTATGATGGAACCCTATTAAGATGTTTAACATCAGATGAGGCAACTCAAGACATCAAGGAGGTCCATGATTCTATCTAAAAAGGGCACATTATTGGAATGGTCTTAGCTTAGAATATCCTCTGAATGGGATACTACTAGCTAACTATAGAACAATATGCTTGTCAGTGTTTGTGAAAATACATGGCTTGTTAAAACACATGGGAATTTTATCCATGCACTGGTACAAGAATTAAAACCTATCATGTGTCCTTGGACTTTTTATGTATGGGGCCTTGATTTGATTAGAAAAAATAATCCTACTTCCTCTAATAGACATAATTTTATCACCATGGCTATAAAATATTTCACCAAATGGATAGAGGCAATGTTGTCGTTGATTTATATAACATGTCTCCAAATATCAAAATTCATCCTTAGTAAAATTATTTACCATTTTGGTATACTCACCAACATAATTTTGAATATTGGTAAGTCCTTCAAGAATCAAGATGTTGAGGCCTTATGTCAGAAGTACCATATCACGCAACATTTCTCTTCTCTATATTACCCCCAAGGTAATGGATAGGCAAAAGTAACAAACAAGACTCTGGTCAAAATTTTGAATAAAAATATCAATCAAGCTAGATGCAATTAGCATACTCAGCTATATCCAACCTTATGGTCCTACCACACCATTGTTAACATGCCAACTGGAGCTACTCCATATGCCTTAGTCTATTGAGCTAAAGTTATTTTACCGATGGAATTAGAACTCCCTTATCTTTGTCTCTCATTAGGAGGAATCATCATTGATCATAATATTTGAAAAGAGAAACTACAGGAATTAGAACTCCTTGATAAAAAGAGACAAAAGGCCTTAAACCACCTTCAAGCATATAAAAATAAACTCAAGAATCAATAATACAAGAATATGTAGGTCAAGGGTTCAAAGTGGGTGATCTAGTCCTCAAAGAAAATCAGAAGAATACTAATGCAGAATGAGAAAAGAAAGGAAGGTTTGAATCTAATTGGCTTGGCCCCTACACCATTGTAGCTAGGTTTCGCTTAGGAGCTTACAAGTGAGCTACGCTTGAGGGAGAATAATTAGATGATCCCATGAATATCATGCATCTCAAGCACTTTTACACCTAGTCCTAATATTAATAACCTCTATCTATAGGATGTCTCCCATCCACTTCCATCCATTCATAACCTCTACTAATCAATTAAAAAAGGCCATCCAATGGTGAAAACTAGCTTGCTGACACCTTGGGAAGGTACCATGGTGGAAATCAGTTTATGATGTCATGGTAAAAATAACTTGACCCTGGTCTCAACAGTGAGAATCATATCAATAATATCATCAACAAGGCAACCTCACTATTTTAGCAAGAGGAAAAGGTAGGGCTAGTCAAGAGCCATTTGTTAGAGGGCCACTCTTGAATCATTTATTCACACCTTGGAGAAATTTTATGTCTCCAAGACCCATCCATGTCCACATTATCCCCATTTTACCTCTAGAAGTTCTTTTGACAGACGTGTCTCCTCTTAGCCTCAGCTAGTCTATAACACATTTTGTCATTCCTTGCTATCATCAAGCCTTAAGTCCATCCCTTCCCACTATCATTATGGAGGATCACCCTAAAATAAGATCATTCTCTATCTAAGGTTCCTTGAAATCATGATGGTAATGATTCATGATGGATCGTCATGACCCCTATTATTGTAGTTTGCCTCGAGTTTTTCTTTTACCATGGATAAATTTATCGGGTATCATATATCCTATTAATATTTCCCTTATCATATGATCCTTGACATTAGTTTTTCCTAATCACTAATCTATTCATCCTCACCATAATCATCCTCTAATTACTAATCATCATTATCATCCTCTATCCACTAGCCAGAACTACATTAGCCTGAGGTATTTTTATACTATGCAGGTAGCACTTGGCCATGCTTTCATGACAAGGGATAGCTCACCAAATATATTCATCACCCCATCTGATCATGACTATCATCACCATTATCATTATCCCATATACATTCATTATCATTATCATCCTCCTTTCGATGTAATATGCTTCATTTTATGTGAATATGTGTGTTCATGTGTGTGTGTGTGTATGATGCATATACATGTATATGACTAAAGTGTTTTATTTAAATTAGATTGCATATGTTCATCTTTATACATTATAATAGTCTCTTATTGGAATGAGGATGGCTTGGATGACCTTTAGAATTTCATTTCCAAGGTCATCCCTTAAAATGGATTTCCCCCACACATCATTAATATGATGACAAAGCCCTATCATGAGCTTGGCACAATGCATCAAGATGCAACACTCAAAGGATTTCACAAACTTATGGTTTGACAATACTCTAAAAATTCCATTTACCCATCCTAAACCAACCCCTCCTATACCTACCCTTATCCTAAGCCCCCATCTAATCCATCCAACCTACCTACCCTACCTCCATGCTGTAAGATGATTCCTATTTTTGGAACTCACTAATCTAACTAGGGAATTAATCTGATCTTATGCATGAGAATGTAAATAACATAGCATCACAATGAGCATATAATCATGATCAATCCATTATCTCATACATAGCCAATAAACATCACCAATAAATAAAAACATAAGCACAATGATATATCAATATGTCATCACATCAATGCATCCATCAACCAATCCATCTAACATAAGCATCTACCATACATCATGGAAAATAAATGGCCCATAACATCTAAAATCTAACCATCACATGTCCATATGAGTCACCTATACATAAATAAAATACATCACTTACATTTATCATAACATCTAAAATTCAAATAAGCACATGTCAATATCCATCACATAAAATCCTCATATAAATAACATCAAACACATATCCATAAATCAATAAATAAATCCACATGAATCTACAATCATGAATCATCATCATATATATAATCATCAAATGTATAAGGTATAATGTCCATATGGAATCCATGCCCAACAATATAATACAATTACCTGAGCCCATGGTGAAAGAATGAGATGTAATATAAAAAATACCCTATACATATATAAAAGAATGACCAAAATGAAACTCATGGCTCTGGCAAGGGAGGTGGTCTTGGTGCTCTACTCCTTGAGGGTTGTCTTATTAATGACTAGCTCACACGAAAAGATCTTGCACATCACTCTAACAACACGGTGCCCTCATACAATGTAATATAATACTAAGCCTCTCAAGTAAGAAACATAATCTAGATCATCATCCCCATCATACCCTACCCTTGAATGCCCTCATTATTTGTGTCTCATGCCCTCTCAGATATAGCCAACTAGCTCTTCACATCTTTAATCTATGACTATAGTTGTGCAATCTATTTTGGGAACCCATCCACCTAGCCCTATAAAGTGGCAATATATACTTGTGCCTACCCCAATTTTATGTCTCTCTAAATAACCTAGGACTGGAGGGTATTAATCTAAGTATCTCTCTATTTAATCTATGTTTAAAGAGCCATCACCTATGCCTGTAGTTGGGTCCCCTCTTGATCTCTCTGGGCTATACAACCCTACAAAACTACACTCTCTCCCCATGCCTATGTCAGGTAGCCATCTTCCTAAGTCCTCAAGCTTTGTATATGGGCATGAAGCTAATCTCTCTCTCAATTAATACCTAAAATCTCTACCATTCATGCATGAATCTTTGTCTACATCTTGGCCACTAAGGCCTCATTCTCTACTGATCTAGGATGCCATAATGGACTTGCACCCCCATCATCACCTATCTATACCTATTATCCCTATATGGGTATTTATGGTATCTACAATGATTTTAATGATGTATATAGAGGTACCTATGATATCAGCGCCTGGGGCACTTCTTGTGTTGCTCCCTGTGCTTGGGATCCCCCTTTCCTATCTCTGTACACCCTTCACATCCTACCCATCATCTCCTTCCACCACCTCCATCGCATCTTGATCTCCTCCCCCATCATGTACCTTTTGATATTTCACCTACCTCCTCTACCACATCCTCCACTAAATCCTTATGTGCACCTCCATAATATGCCATACTGCACCTCTCATTGCCACATGCAGTCGAGTCAAACACTTAGGTGCTCATGCTTGTCACCATAAGGTATGTCCCATTATCACTCCTAGATTAGGCATTAGTGTATAATAATCTCTCTACTATGTCATTACCTTATCATAATCAAAAATCACATCCATACAAGAATTCAAGCACTCATAAAGCCATTATCCATATCCATATCCTTTTAAAAGCTATCACCAAGATATCATAAGTAATTCAACAATGAACATTTTCAAGTTCAATCACACAAGTTCAAATCCTGGAATGGAGATATGAGAAGGTAAAGATGATAGTAAGAATGATCTATTGATTTTGATTTACTTTATCTATCCCTTCCTATTGGTTTCATTAGACTTTGGGTGTTTTTTTGTCATTTGATAATATTGCAAGAATCCCAAATTTGGTGCATAATGGGTGTTGTTGCAATGAATCTCTATAGTGTTAACTTTATTTTTGTTGGCAGACTAAACATCTACAACTCTATTTTACTCAAACATTTTATTAAGCATAGAAATAAATAAACTATAAAAAGAATGAGCAATTAATTTAAGCATGCAATATGCCACATGGTGGAGTGAGGATTGGGCACTGCAACACCTTCTATAAAATTATTCTTTCCATGATAAACATACATATAGGTATGGCTTACATGCAGAGTCTCGACAAATGACCTTTATTTATGGAAATCAAATCTAATGATTTGGACTGTTGCTTCAAAATGATTAGGACTAGGACTATCATGGTTTCTTGACAATGGGAAAGAGGTCAAGTGGTCCATCACTTTTACTACCCCTCAACCCCAATGAAACAAATAAAGAAAGAAAGAAATAAATATGTTGGAAGTGATTCATTATGAACTACCCCTAGCACAGGTTCCTCTATTCTTCATGCTTACTTCCTCTATAGTGTTTATTTTTTACACTTTTCTATTATTCTCATCTAAGGGTGAGCATGCAAGAGAATAATAATTCCTATTACATTTTAATGTTTTAGAATAAAAATTTAATTATTTTTAACCATGTTATAGATCATTTTAACCTGATCTCTCTCTCTCTCTCTCTCTCTCTCTCTCTCTCTCTCTCTCTCTCTCTCTCTCTCTCTCTCTCTCTCTCTCTCTCTCTCTCTCTCTCTCTCTCTCTCTCTCTCTCTCTCTCCTCTCTCTCTCTCTCTCTCTCTCTCTCTCTCAACATCAAACATCATACTAGATATATGTCTTTTCTTGATTTAAAATTTGTGTAATATTTGTTTTGTAAATGTATTTTTATAATTTACTTGATTTAATATTTTTATAATATTTATTTTGTAAATTTATTATTTTAAAATAATAAATTATAGTTTATATAATTTTTAGTTTTTCTCCACTTTTAAAATCTTGTACACCACCTCTAATCTTGTCAGGCCATCCAAAATTTGAGACTTTAATTCCTCATAGAATATAACTTACCTACATCATTGAGACAAGGAACATGAGGTGTTGTCATTAAGTCACCTATGTTATATGAATAATTATAAGGTATTCAAATGAAACTTAAAATATAACTTGGACATAACTGACACATAAATTCCAAAGCTATATGTGAAATGTTTATGAAGGTTTCCATAGATGTAAAGGTTTTCTTATATGTATATGTGAATTATATTTAAAATGGTTAAAAAGTGAATTATCTTTATAGATGATGAGATTAGAATGTAAAGAGCTAAACATGAACAATGAAAATTGAACAATGTGGTGAAAAAATATGACAATATTAGAGGTAAATCAATTCCATGTATGAGCCATTAAGTCCTTGAAAGCCTTGATAAATACATATTAATATAAATTATAATATTGTGGTTATATATTTGTTTATTGAGCTTTTATTTATAAATTTAATTTTATTTAATTTATAAAAACTTCCATTTTATTTTTATTAGTCATTAAAGTGCATGATTAAAGAATATTTATCGATTTATTAATTATTGGTATAAATTAGTGGAGAGAAAAAAATAATGAAATTTTTTAAAAAAAAAATGTTTTATTGTACTAATCATTACAGAGTGAAACTAGGTTTTTTTTTTTTTTTTTTTTTTTTTTTAATATAAAATTAAACTCAGAGTCCTTTCCATCTACATTTTTTTTGTATTTCTAAAATTGACAAATTTCCCAAACCAAGAACAACAAAAAGTAATGACTTTGAAAAAACAAGAACATGTTGTGAAAGTGATTATTACTTCGATAACAAGCTGAACCCTTTGAATAAATTGTGTATTATAAAGGGGAAATTAATTAATAGGATTGTTCCATAGCTATAAAAGAAAAAAAAGGGTACCGTCTGTGTCTATAGCTTTGATGTTGTTGACAATGGAGGAGATGACATAACAATGAGTTCACTTGATTAGTTAACTAATCACATTTTTTAGTAAGTAAAATCTTGAAATTTATAATCAAATATAATGGGAGTTCAAAAATATGCTTATAATATATTTAATCACTCAAAAATCATATTGGAAATAACATTAGATATGAATTCATATTAAACATTTTACAAATAAAAATACAAATATCCTTGAGTACCAGTTCAGTTTCACAAGAATTGATAAACTGGTAAATGAAAATATTTATTCCATGATGGGACAACAAGGCTTGATATTTATTACAGTATCAAGAATGTGACCACTCTCAGGGTTATATAAATGCCCTACATTTTCCTTCAATTGGTATGCAAGAATGAAAAAATTAAATATGTAAATATTAAAAAAGAAGAAGCAGCTGGATTTTTTTCAAACCTTTTCCACTACATGTCCAATAAATAAAATTTTTAAGTAGATCTTATAGAAACTAAATATGTAAATATCAAAAAATAAGAGGAAAGAAAACTTTATCAAAACCACTAAAACTACGTTTTCAATAAACAAAAAAAAATAGGTATCCTGTAATAAAAAAATCACATATTATTTTTTTTGGGTTTATAACATTTACAATGTTATGGTGCCCTTGCCCTTAGGGCCTAGGGAAATAATAGCATGGGTGTTTCATGATGAGGGCTTTAATGCACTACCTCATACTTATTTTTCTAATGTTCTATTTTGTAATGTGTAGATATTTATTAAATTTTACCTATAAATATGTTTCAATATATAGATACTCACAAAAAAAATTATTATTGTGAAACACTTCATGCATAAAAGTTGAGGCAGGGTTAGTGGTCCTTTCGCTTTACAAAACCCCACTTTAAGAAAATAAAAAATATATTATTGAGTACAATGACATTGAGTCATGGAAACTACTATATAAACTGTAATCTATCCTGAATATCAAGACAAAATTTGGAACAAGAATAACATGGATATAAACATACATTGACATGCACTCAAGAAAATAAAGTCCATTCAAACATCACACTATATAATATTCGCACATTAGTAAAGTTTATGCATGAATGACTGAATGAATGAGTAAAAAAAATAACCACCAACCTCTACAACCTTTTCATCCTCAAAAACATTTCCTCTTAAAATTTGTCTCAAATAATACCAAGTAGTGGTTTTCCTTTGGCTGGATAAACTTTTATTAATTTATCTTGAAGTTCATGAATGCATGTTGGGTTTGTAAACCAATGAATCAAACTATCACCTATATTCTCATCATAAGTGGATTATCCATAGAACTATTGTCAAGTGAAGTTTTAGCATCCCGAGTCTCATCATACAGAACATGGAGGAGATGGTCCTAGTCTTAGTGTGGTTTCACATTTTACATGCAATACAATGTACATCTGCATAATTATTTTAAATCTTTCATGGTGACATTAATAAAAAAAAATTAGGATCACTGGATCAATGAATGGTCATGGTGGAGTGATCATGCGAGTCAAGCAAGCATACATCACATAACTGAAAGTAATTGAAACCATCAAATGAGAATATTACACAAAGAGAGTCTCCACGAGAGTAATGAAAATGATACAAGATCAAAATAGCATTATGAGGATATAAAAGCAAGATTAGAATACATAGAAGAACAATAGCTCTCTGTCTCACTGAATATTGGTTGACTAAATTAATAATACAAAGGGAGAAATATATTTATAGGTTGGCGAGATAGTGAAAGCCTACATTCCAGTGAATGTGGTGCTAATCCTCTTAAATGACCTCTAGAGCCCTAAGTAAGATAATGTATCAGTGTAGCCAATACCTATAGGAAAAAGGCCTATACCAACACCCCCAATAAACATAGCTTAGGTAGGTGATGATACATAAAATGCAAAAAAATGGGTCCTGACAATAAGCCCTGATGAGGTACCCATGTACAATGCAATTTCTCATAAAGTAGAGAAAAGGAGAAAACCTAGTGGGAAAAACGCCCCCCCAAAAGAGAAAATAAGAACAGGAGACTAAAAAACCCCCCAAATGAAGATGTTGTAATAATCAACACTCTAAGTACATAGAGATGATCCCCAATATCCTAAAAAACATGAAGGAAGTGTGCCTCCACAGAGAAGAGAGAATGTGAATATAGAATGTTGCATGGTGAATGTTGTAGTAGGTCCCTCTGAAACAAATGTTGTCTCTTCTTTTTAGAATAAATAAACTCTGAACTATCAAACTATTGAATTCCCACTCAAGTGGAATGCATGTAGGAATTATGATGAAGATCTCTAAAAAATATTGAAATGTCTCATTGGTAATGCTCAAATATGCCAAATTCTAATGAAATATCATAGAACTAACTATAGAAGATAGCAATGAAGAAGCATGCAATGAAGGAGAGAGAATAGTCAGAGAAAAAGATAGACATTGAACATCCGTTAAAAGAATGTCAATGGGAAGAAGAGAGCAACACTTAACAACTGTCAAAACTGAAGACTAGTCTGTAAATGAAGCACTCAGGTCTGCAAGATGAACATCTACATGAACATATGAGTTGTAAATACTCTCAATGTGTGTACTCATACTATAAATAGTGGAGTCATTTGAAGTGCAAGTCTGTGAAGGCTCTAAAAGAGCAATAATCTACATAGGAATGAATGAAGAATCTACAATAGGACAACTGAGGTCTAGTAGAATCTCATCCTATAGTGGTGGCTCGATAGAAGGAAGAGCACTATCTACCTAGAATGTGTTGTCACATGGAATAAAAGTAGGAGGTGAAAGTAGAATTGTCTTTGAAGAGAGAATAGGTAGTGGAGGAGGAGGTGTGACATAAGTCTCAGTTGGATCTCCGAAAAGACTCTGAAGAGTGCTCCAAATAGTGGAGGGACACTCTGTGTGTTCTACATGGTGATGTAAATTCCATGAAATATGCAATAATAAGTGACCATAGACATAGTCACAAGAGTTGGCCCAGTCATTGTATTGAGCTAGGTCAATAGGCTCAGTAATCTATCCATATAAGAATGAAATAAGTACCTGATCCATGAGTAAACATTCTATATAAGCATGCCATGATGCATAGTTAGTCTTACCAAGAAGAATCACTGGTGTATACTCAACACTCCTCAACATGTATTTCTCAGGTGGAGTCAACATGACCACAACTGAGAGTAATAATGCACACTCTGGAGATGGACTTTTTGAACAACATGAAAATGAGTCCAGTCAAATGAGAGCAATCAGTGCACAAGTGACAATGCACACTCAAATAGACATCAGGGTCTATTGATAATGCATTTAGGAATATAAGAGCAATTGCTACAAGTAGTCACTAAATGGGCACAACTAACAATTATAAAACTGAATGTGCACACGAGAGAATGTAGGGCCCATAATATCTCCCCAAGACAATCAACAGTGACCCCCCTATGTTTTTAATAACAAAGCACGCTGAAGAAATGAGAAATATATGCTTATTATTGAGTACCAGTGCATGCTCTAAGTACGGGCATTGGAATTAACCAAAATGGGTCCACACAAGTAAGAGCAATTAGTACACGAGTGAAAAAACATGTCGCAATGAATAGACGTCAGACTCAGCTGACAATGAGTCCATAAATGTGAGCAATCAATGTAATATCCACTAAATTGGCACAAATAAAAACTAAAAACAAGGCAAGCAGAAGGACATCGGACTCTACCGATAATGCATCTATGGAGAAGTAAATGTGTGAAATAGTTAGGTAACCCCTCCGCCCTTCGCCTAATTTTGGCACTTTATAATTCACTTCATTTTAGAATGAAAATAGTCTAGTTACATGGAAAATTTAAAAATACACACTTTTACAAAAGACAATACTCACTTTCGAGCTACTGTTTGTAAGATATTAATAAAATAATTTCTCGTAAATAACCTATTTTTAATAAAAATTGCACTAAATAATTAAAATTTGTCTGATGCTAAGAGGTTACCTGACCTTCCAACCACTCGTTGAAACCGTCATTGAACAAAGAATACAATGATTTTTATTTTTGAGAGAGAATTAGCCTACTACCAACCCATGTCTCACCCTTCATCTTCGTTAGACAAAAATACAAGATAAATTAAAATCAATACACTAATCACCTTTACAATATATTGTTTTTTAAATAAAAAACAATTATATGTATGTGTATGTGTATATATGTATATATATATATATATATATACTTCACATCATTGTGTTCTCCACATGAATATGAGAAACACTCATACAAAATGCCCCCACACACTATGTGCCACAAAGCAAATATACCCCTCGCCTTAAATCATTATAAGACAAAACTATGAAAAAAGGTGTTCAAATATACCCCTCGCCTTAAATCATTATAAGACAAAACTATGAAAAAAGGACAAACACCTTTTGACCAAAGATAGGTGGGTTATAGAAAACCAAGGGCTTGGTGATTAGCCCAGAGCGGCATAGGGATTTGAACTGACAGCTGCAGGACGATGAGAAGAAAGAACGGCAAGTAACTGCCAAGTGCGGGTTGGATCATCAACCAGGAGGCCGTTCAGACCCAAAAGACAGCAGATTTTGAGAAATTCTAATGCAGATCAGGTGTACGCTGCCATAGTGGAGCAGCTCTGCAAATCAGATCAGCGACAAATATGGTGAAAGGCTGTTAGACTGCTGTAGGTTTCTCACACGCCGTGGAACTCCACGCAGATCGTGAGGTCTATCGTGGTCGTTTGTATCTTCTCTGCTGACCAATTTGACGGTGAGGGAAGGCATCAAGGAACACGGCAGATGCTGAAAGTCTGCCTCTCACCTCTTCATCGAGATCAGCTGGTAAGGCAATGTGAAGGTGCTAGATCTGGTTCAAGAATGTTATAATGGCAAGGGAATGCAAGGGCCGAGTAAGAGTCAATACAGGGTCTGCAAGTCCGACCAAAATCTGCAAATCCTCCAAAAGAAAACCCCGCAAGTCCTTTTGATATTGATAGGCACACAACATTGACCAGGGTGACGTTTCAAAACCTCAGTACCAGCAGTATCCACCACCAAAAAAAAACAATGTGGAGGAAGCTACGAGTGGGACGGCGGGTTCTGGTAGCTTGCAAAAGAGTCGTGGGTTAAGATCACCATGAAGAACACCATGAATAGACACCAATGACAGCTATAATAGCCAGATCAATACAGAGACCCGTAGTCTTGGAATAACCACGTAGATCTACCTCAGCTCTGAAGTTCTACGCTCTCTCCTCCACGCCAACCTTGACCAGATCTGCAACCAAAACAGATAATAGTCTCCTTCCAATGCAAATTGGATCTTCCCAGATCTGAAACAAACAAGGAGACAAATCCAATGCATTAATTTTTGAGGTTTTTGAGATTTTTTTCAAAAAAACAACCCCAAAATTTCATAAACCCTCCAAAAATTTGAAGATAAAACCTTATACTTTGCAAACAAAAACTACATATTTCAATGAAAACTTAACAAAAATAAAACCAGACAATCGAATACCGGATTGGCGCTCTCATACCATAATAGAATTTGTCAGGATCACCAGATCAACGAATGGTCATGGTGGAGTGATCATGTGAGTCAAGCAAGCATACATCACACAACTGAAAGCAATTGAAACCATCAAATGAGAATATTACACAAAGAGAGTCTCCACAAGAGTAATGCAAGTGATACAAGATCAAAATAGCATTGTGAGGATGCAAAAGCAAGATCAGAATACATAGAAGAACAATAGCTCTCTGTCTCACTGAATACTCACTGACTGAATGAATAATGCAAAAGGAGAGATGTATTTATAAGTTAAAGAAATAGTAAAAGCCCACATTCCAGTGAATGTGGTACTAATCCTCCTAAATGACCTCTAGAGCCCTAAGCAAGCTAATGTATCCGTGAGCCAAAACCTGTAGAAAAAATCCCTACACCAACAGAGATGTGAATCCACATTTCCTAATTTGAAAGGATACTTATACTACAATCGGCATTTCAGCTAAATGGGTAACCGTTTTTATTTGTTTCATGCACTATAGCAATGCTCTTTGTACTACATCATCATTTGTTAGGACATTAATTATTGCTCATTTTAATTTGAACCTTGGTTTTTTGTATGGGTAAATGCCAATCCTAGTGAAACCATCCTAGTCAAAACAACCACGAAAGGAAAAAAATGATTCAATTCAATAAGCTCATGAGATGCAAATTTTAGAAACATTTCATTTTTAATAGACCTACAACAAACACAACATTTTTATATCTACTACTATATCACTAGTAGTTAATTTTAAGTATGTTTCATTCTCTTTTTTTCTAAAATCTAGCATATTTTACTTCAAATGTAGATTCGTACTAATCAAATAAGTATGTATTGGTGTGTCTTGAATTTTTTTTAAATGAAATTTTGGATGCAACTTTCAAACTTTGCTTTCGTATCTTGATTACTTCATATTATAACTTTAAAACACTGAGTAAATATCTGACAATCTTTTCTGAGGTGTGTTATTGTTCTGGTAAAGTGATACCAATATGCCAATATAAAGGTTGTATTGGCATGCCCTCCATTTGATGTTTGGTATTGTTTATAGAGTTAACTGATTTGTATTTAGATGGTTGTTTTTTGCACACTTAATATTTTTTGATGGCATAGAGATTTACAAATCAACATTATTGAAATTGTCTCTTATTCAACCAAAGTGTCAATACGAAGCAGAGGTACGAAATTTTCTTACAATCTTTCCTAATCAATTTCTCCTATGTCTACTTTCAAGCATAAAATATTATATATGTAGATTGAATTTATTAATGTCTATAATGTACTTTGAAAATATGCAGTGGTTGCAATTGCCATAGCTAAATTTTCACATTAAACAAAGTGCTCAACGATTGCAGGCAAAATTCATCAACTTGAATTGAATCTATTTTGTATGACATGACCATTTTAATAATATATCCTTGAAAAGTTGTTGGGTTTCTTATGTTTTTTATGTCATCATTATTAAGACCATTTTTCAAACAAGAGAATGCCTCATTATTTTTTAGATAAATGTGCATTTTAAAAACACTGTGTTGCATAGCATCGAGGACATTAGACATCAAATTATTTATTGCATAGTTGGAAAATAAAATTGAATAATTTATCACCATAAATTCCATTTTTACTCGTACTTCTACACAGTCCTATTAATTTTAGATCATGTAAAATGAGGTACCATTGAGATACAGGGGCCATGCAAGGATGTGATAGCTATATATATTTAATCATAATATTGTAAAGGCCCCATTTTTTCAAATAAGATGGTTCATAATGAACAAAAAGAGGATGTGTATGATGAAATAAAGTATAATATGAATGTGTATCAGATTCAATGTTGAATTGAATATAGTAATTTTCACTTATCACTGACCATAAAGACATTGGTATGTTCAATCAATCAGAGAATTTTGTTATATGCAAAAAATTATCACCCCACTAATTGGACTCATTTTCATTTTTGATGGATGCCACAAAAAGTTCTATTCATTCGAAATATGTTTCATTTTCACGAATCTTAAGAAAGTGTAAAGCATGTTATGCTCCAATTCTAATTTCAAAGAATTCAAAGCATCAAGATTCCCTTTATGCATGTGATTTAGGAAATTCTCCATTATGTCATTTTTTATTTCATTAGAAGTTTATTGAAAATGCAACAAAATAGTAAAGGTATCAAACAAAAAATTACCAACAATGTACTTGAACATGATATATCTACAAAGATGATATAATGACACACCAAAACATATAAATGTAATCATCTATAAGCAAAGATAAAACTAAGTTTTTTAAAATACCATGGCATCTGTGACATCAAGGTTGAAAGATTGTGACACCTATGCAACCAACATTCTCAATGGATGAAAAAAAAAAATTGTAGAAGATATCCTAATTATAAAACATACAATTTGTGGTTCCATCAATCCTTGGCCCAACAATTATTGCCACATATTTTCCTTGCCATGTTACACATGAACTCAGCATCACTAGACATGTGCGATACAAAATAAATGAATGTATTTGGGTCTAAAGAAAGATAAAACATCAACTATTCTAATTTTTCCCCTTTGTGACATTTAAAACAATATTATCAATGAAAAACCACCAAAGAGAATGGAAGGTTCATTTCACACAACATGCATGATTTTTCTCACAAACATTGAACAAATTCAATAATTATAATGCATTGTGAAAAATGTTAAACAACAATGGATGCCATTCTAACTACAATTGGTGTAATTAGTAGAGAGGGAAACTAATTGCGGTCTTCCTTTATCTCTATGTTTCCCAAGCTAGACACTCACTCAAGGTCAAACTTTTGACACTTACTCAAAATTGATAAACTTAACACATCTTGATTCCATTCATATTTAAAAACATAGTGGAATACATTAACACTTTAAACCACACTCTCTCTCTCACACACACACACATGCCTATTTAGACTTATTACATTACATAAAAGAGTTCTAGGTTATCACACAGTTCCTCCTTAATTAATGCAACTCTTTGTTCTTCTCTTGGAGAGTTTTGATCCTTCAACACTTGTCATTATCTCATAAAGTTATTTTATCTTTAAATCAATTATTCATCTTGACCCCAAGATTATTAGGGTTTCTCTTCAACTTCCCTGACATTCCACCAAAGGTATGAGATTTAGCTGGCCTTAATTTTTTAGGATCAACACATTATTGTCAGTAACTATCAGGTGAGGTTTTTTTTAGGCAAATGACAGTTACAAAAAAAAGAATAACTTTACCATAATTTATCTAGTCGATCTGAAATTTGAAACACAACTAGTAAACCACATTTAATATCACAAAACAAAATTTTGTACTCTAGTTATTGCTGAGCAAATATAACCATCTTTCCAAGTGTCACAGACTAGACAAGGTACTTAAATGAAATAAACAAATGGTACATTAACATAACAACTTCAAATGATCTAAAATTTGGCATGTATGTTTCACATGTCATGGAATACCATCTCACCAAATTTAATAATCTAATTCTTAACACAGGTGAAGATCCATCTTATAAAGTTTCACAAGCACAACTTGAATAAATAGTCAGTACATTTTTGTGGTATGTCCAAATGGTCTGAAGATTGATAAATATGTTATAAGTGTTATGTATAATGACCTCACACACTTTCATTATTTAATTCTTACCACCATTGAAGAACCATTTTTGAAAAATGTCTTTGATCTAATAGTCCACGTAGACTAACATAACATACAAAATATTTCCACACTTTTCTCGCGACAAAGGAATAATTTTGAAACATCATTCAAAGATGTTAATAATCTCACACTAACAAGACCACAATGTAAAACTCTAAATAAACACTCTGCACTCTATTTTGGTTGATACAAGATTGCATGAACCCTTTGATGCTCCTAACATAACATATAAAAGATCTCCAACAATTGCATGTACAATGACCTCATACAATTGCATTATTTAATTCTTACCGCAATTGAAGAACCATTTCTGACAAACGTCTTCGATCTAATAGTCCACGTAGACTAACATAACATACAAAAGATCTCCACACTTTTCTCATGGCAAAGGAATAATTTTGAAACATCATTCAAAGATGTTAATATTCTCACACCACAAGACCACAACGTAAAACTCTAAATAAACACTCCACACTCTATTTTTAGTTGATGCAAGATTGTATGAACCCTTTGATTTCATTATTTAATTTTTACCACAATTGAAGAACCATTTCTAAAAAATGTCTTTGATATAATAGTCCATTCAAACTAACATAACATAAAAAATATCTCCAAAATTTTCTCACGGCAAAGGAATAGTTTTGAAACATCATTCAAATATGTTAATAATCTCACACCAACAAGACCACAACATAAAAATATAAATAAACACTCCCCACTCTTTTTTTGGTTGATGCAAGATTGCATGAACCCTTTGATGCTCCTCCATCAATAACACTCATATAATGCCAATTAAACTATATTTTTAATTTAAAAAAACACAACAATAAGTTTGAAAAAGTACGTATAACCAACAAGGAAATAATAACAACAGAAACCCATTGCATCAATGGCCACTCACGATAGAAAATTCTTTGATTTCTCATAAAATTCTATTTAATATTTTCAAATATGCTTATTCTGCAATGCAAACATAGGAAGAGTATTTTCCACTGCAAAAAAAGGGTGGGAGGGACATAACCGTTAAACAAGTTTATAACTATTTAAACCGTTAAACCCAATTGTGTTGACCTCTAGCAAATTCAAGCTTTGAGCTGAAAGGATCTTCTTACTTCTTAGATTGGGATTTTTATCAAGTTAATGTGACTTAGTTCTAAGTTAATGTTCTCATGAGAAAGGTAAAATAAAATCCAATCACTATGACACATTGAATATACTAGAACCATTAATTGTACAAAGCCATTCCAATGTAGTGAGCAATCAATGTTCCTTACGATCAAAGACTGAAAGACTCATTACTCTTGAATATGGTGACACGATTAATTTTTTTTTTAAATACAACCAAAAAAAATCATGTGGCAATTCTTGTTTGTATGAAGGAAAAAAAAACTTTTTTATTATTTTAAAATAAACGTGCATGTATTTGATAAATGCCACATCATGATTAGGTAATGAAAAGTCACTATAGAAAACATGAAACCTATATAACCTACCTTGACAGAATAATAAAAAGTAAAGTGATAGACAATATATGGGTTAGACAAATCCTTCATTTCGCTATTGGAACACTTCAATAGATAATTATTATCAAATAATAATATACAAAATACTACACAAAAAATTAGTCGGTTGGTGTGCAGGGTCAAACTCCCCACCAGAAAAAGATGTCAACTCAAAATACAACAACATAAAAACATAAATCACATGGAAACACTAGAGCATTATTTGGTATGCTAAATTGGTGGATAGAGCCACTAAATTGGTGGATATATCCATTTAAAATAATGAACTCTGGAAACTTCTTAGACATCATTGCATTTCATCTAGATCTTCTTATGGTAATTCTAATTGGAAGTGGAAGAACAATGGCTTGCAAATCATTCATTTTGTCTTCAAAGAACGTATAAAGGAGAAAGATATTTAACATAAAATTTAGTTAGGATCATGCATTTAAACTTCTTTTAATTAGTAGGAGTTTTAATATATCTTTTCTTTTATAATTAGAAGAATGCGATTTTAAAAGAAAACAAAAAAAACAAATAATGATCATTATACCAATCACATAATCTCAAAAACCAACATAATAGTTGAATAGTTACAAGATGAGCCCCAACACCATAAAAAATAAATACATTGAAATATGTTCAACACAACCTAAAAAACCTCAAAAATTCTAATAAAATTTAATAACAATATCTCTTATTAATATAATAAAAGGATATTTATAATTCCTCTATTTTTGGCCATTAGTGTAAAAGGCCTATATAACTAAATTTCCCCTTGAAATGAGGTGGATTGTCCCTTGAGAATTGGTGAGTATGGACAAGAATTAAAAAAATCGTACTTGTGTTTACTTTTGGGCATTGAATTTTTTTTCCAAACTGCCCCTCTAGAGGAGGTAAGATAACCCTCCAGAATTGATTGCTAAGCTAAACATCATTCATTAAACAAATTTACAAGGGAGTTAAATTTCCAAAAATTTATGAGGAGAGCTAAAGCATTTAGGCTGCCTTGACATCCTTGCCATCATTGCTCTTACTGATGAAGTTCTGGACATAATCAATGCCAAAGAATCCCAATAAGTATATAAAGGAAGCAAGCTGGGCCACAATGGCCACAAAATCCCAAAAGCTCACCACATGGAGGGGTGTTGATGTTCTAATTTTCTCCCTCTATCTCCTCATGAGGAAATATGAGGAAGTGAATAATAGCACAAAGAATATCTTGTTGGTGAGTCCCAAAGGGAGAAGTAGGGCATTAGATGCCAACACCTTTGAATTCTCATTCTTAATCTTCCCAATATCATCCAATTTATTCATCATCTTGGAATCAAAGAATATATAATGACACACCAAAACATATAAATGTAATAATCTCTTAACAAAGACAAAACTAAGTTTTTTAAAATACCATGGCATGTGTGACATCAAGGCTGACAAATTATGAAACCTATGCAACCAACATTCTCAATGGATGAGAAAAAAGTTTTTAGAAGATATCCTAAGTATAAAACATACACTTCGTGGTTACATCAACCCTTGGTCCCACAATTATTGCCACATATTTTCCTTGCAATATTACACGTGATCTCAACATCACCAGGCATGTGCAATACAAAAAGAATAAATGTATTCAGGTCTAGAGAAAGATAAAACACTAATTATTTTAATTTTTGGCCTTTGTCACATCCAAACAAATATATTGTGACAAGTGTGTGATCAATATTATAAACAATATCATCAGTGAAAACCATCAAAGATAATGGAAGGTTCATTTCACACAACATGCATGATTGTTCTCATAAACATTGAACAAATTCAATAGTTATAATGCATTGTGAATAAAGTAAATTTCATGAAAAATATTAAACAACAATGGATTCCATTCTCACTATAATTTTTGTAATCAGTAGATAGGGAAACTAATTGAGGTCTTCCTTTATCTCTACGTTGCCTAGTCTAGACACACACTTAAGGTCACACTTTTGACACTTACTCAGAGTTGACAAACTTAACACATCTTAATTCCATTCATATTTAAAAATATATTGGAATACATTAACACTTTAAATCACACACACACTCTCTCTCTCTCACACATGCCTATTTAGGCTTATTACATTATGTAAAAGAGTTCTAGGCTATCACATAGTTCCTCCTTAATTAATACAACTCTTTGTTCATCTCTTGGAGACTTCTGATCCTTCACCGCTTGTCATTCTCTCATAAACATACTTTATCTTTAAATCAATTACTCCTCTTGACCCCAATATTATTAGGGCTTCTCTTCATCTTCCCTGACATTCCACCAAACGTATAAGATCTAGGTGGCCTTCATTTTTTATGATCAACACCTAACTATTAGTAACTATCAGGTGAGGTTTTTTTAGGCAAATGATAGTTACAAAAACAAGCATAACATTACCATAGTTTATCTAGTCAATCTAAAATTTGAAACACAACTAGTAAACTACATTTAATATCAAAAAACATAATTTTGTACTCTAGTTATTGTCAAGCAAAGATAACCATCTTTCCAAGTGTCATAGACTAGAGAAGGTACTCAGATGAAATAAACAAATGGTACATTAATGTAACAATTCAAAATGATCTAAAATTTAGCATGTATGTTTCACATGTTATGTTATAATATCTCACCAAATTTAGTAATCTATTTCTTAACACAGGTGAAGATCCATCTTGTAAAGTGTCACAAGTACAACCTAAAGAAATAGTCAGTATGCCTTTACAGTAACTCCAAATGGAATGAAGATTGATAAATATGTTGTAAGTGTTATGTACAATGACCTCACATAATTTCATTATTTAATTCTCACCACAATTGAAGAACTATTTCTAATAAATGTCTTTGATCTAATAGTCCACGCAGACTAACATAACATACAAAAGATCTCCACACTTTTCTCATGAAAAAGGAATAATTTTGAAACATCATTCAAAGATGTTAATAATCTCACACCAAAAAGACCAAAACATAAAATTCTAAATAAACATTCGGCACTTTGTTTTTCTTTGATAAAAGATTACATGAACCCTTTAATGCTTCTCCATCAATAACACTCATATAATGACAATTAAATTATATATTTTTATTTAAAAAACACAAAAATAAGTAAAAACTATATGTATAACTAGAAATGCAACAATAACACCATAAACCCATTGCATCAATGGCCACTCATGATAGAACATTCTTCGATTTAGCATAAAATTCTATTTAACATTTTCAAATATGCTTAGTCTGCAACCCAAACATAGTAAGACTATTTTCCACTACACAAAAAGGGTAGGAGGGGCACAAACCTTAAACACTATCCATTATTATTAAAAAAAAACCAAGTTTAAAACTATTTAAACTATCGAACCCAATTGTGTTGACCTCTAGAAGATTCAAGCTTTGAGCTGAAAGGATCTTCTTACTTCTTAGACTAGGCTTTTTATCAAGTTAATGTGAGTTAGGTCTAAGTTAATGTTCTCATGAGGAAGGGAAAATAAACTCTAATCACTATGACACATTGAATTTACTAGAGCCAATGTAGTGAGCAATCAGTTTTCCTTGCGATCAAGGACTCAAAGACTCATTACTCTTGAATATGGTGACACAATTAGTTTTTTTTAAAAATCCAGCCCAAAAAAAATCATGTGGAAATTCTTGATTGTACGAAGGAAAACAATTGTTTTATATTACTTGAAAATAAATGTGCATGTATTTGACAAATGCCACATCATGATTAGGTAATGAAAAGCCACTATAGAAAACTTGAAACCTATATAACATACCTTGATAGAATAATAAAAAGCAAAGTGATAGATAATATATGGGTTACACAAATCCTTCATTTTAATATTGGAATGCTTCAGTATGATAATTATTATCAAATAATAATATACATAATGGTACAAAACAAATCAGTCGGTTAGTGTGTAGACCCAAACACCCCACCGGAGGAAGATGTCTTCTCAAAATACAACATAAAATCATAAATCACATAGCAACACCAGAGCATTGCTTGATATGATAAATTGGTGGATAGAGCCACTAGATTAGTGTATATAACCATTGAAAGTAATGAGCTCTAGAAACTTCTTCTACATCATTGCATTTCATCTAGATCTTCTTATGGTAATTCTAATCAGAAGAGCATTGGATTGAAAATAATTCATTTTGTCTTCAAAGAAGGTATAGGGGAGAAAGGGAGTTAACACAATATTTACTTAGGAGCATGCATTTAAACTTATATTTATTAGTAGGACTTTTAGTTTATCTTTTCTTTTATAATTCGAAGAATGCAAATTAAAAAAAAAACAAATAATGATCGTTATACCAATCATATAATCTCAAAACCCAACATAATAATTGATTAGTTACAAGATGAGCCCCAATACCATAAAAAATAAATACATTAAAATCTATTCAACACAACCTAAAATTATTTTTACCCATTAAAAAATCCTCAAAAATTCCAATAAAATTTAATAAGAATATCTTTTATTAATATAATAAAAAAAATTATAATTATTCTATTTTTGGCCTTCACTGTAAAAGGCCTCTATAAACAAATTTCCCCTCAAAATGAGGTAGACTAGCCCTTGATAATTGGTGAGTATGGACAAGAATATAAAAAAATTGTACTTGTGTTTACTTTTGGGCGTTGAATTTTTTTTGTAAACTATCCCTCCAAAGGAGGCAGGGTAACCCTCCAGAATTGATTGCTATGCTGAACATCATTCCTAAAAAATATTTATAGGGTGGTTAAATTTCCAAATAGTGATGAGGAGAGCTAAAGCATATAAGTTGCCTTGACATCCTTGGTTGATCTGTTATACCTCATGTGGGTCTTGACGAGCTAGTTGATAATAAGAGCAGACATGAGAGACAACTCTCTGGCTAAAATTGCATCTATCACAATTCTAGCCAAATTTTAAGCATTGGCACTAGGGCATTTAGCATTTTCTCCTCTTACTCCAAGCACATTCAGGAATGCTACATGTGAATCCAATTGGGTCCATCCTCCCACTGTTCCCACTTATATGCATGACATGGTCACTGAGATGTGCATATCTTTGCCACCATTATCTACCTCCATCATGGTGATATAGTGGGAGATATCCACATTTTGGGCAATATCTTGGCCTATTTCAATGAACACAATAGACATAATATTTCCATCATGGGCATTGAATCCTCCTATAGCATCTGCCATTACAGATCCTATCAAGTTCTTTAGCATGTTCAGATCTAACAACACTAGAACTATCATCTGCTACACCTTGTTCACAACTTCCTTTGTTATAATGGCCTCATAAACTATTGATTTCCCATGGACTTCAATCTAATTCATTGCTATGGGTTTCATGTCTACACAAAAATTGCCTAAAATTAGAACACCACAAAATATTTAATAATTAGACCATCCACAATTGCAATGAATAAACACCCAAAGAAGTGACAAAAAACTGAAGAGGACTTGAATTACCAAAAACATTGATAACATCCATGTTAGGGAACATGATCTGAAGATAATCTAAGACATTTTGAACACCCTTGGATGCCATATTCATCCCCATTGCATCTTTAGTGAAGCAAGGGAATCTCATGTACAAATTCCTGCATGCAACTGCACATTTTATGCCCTATAGTGTAGCAAATCTACTTGTGTTGTTGAAGTAATAGGCACCAAAATTATTATCAACTATCTTGAAAGTATAGCTTAAATACAAATACCAAATAAACATAAAGCTATATGATCAATGATGCATGCAAAAGAGGGGCTAGAAAAAAACACCTACCTGTTAAAAATGTCAGATAATTTTTTAGAGTTTGTGGGATCTTCAATATAGGACTTGAGATCTGCAATCCTCTTGGCACTCTAAAAACTGACTAGAGGAGCCCTCATCATGCCATATATGAGAAGAACACTTTTATCACCACCACACATAAGGATGGTAATGAACCCAAAAAACTATCAAGAATAAGAAAATTACCAATAGGCCAAGATCTTGAAACAATACTCAGAAATTGATTCTTATTGATTGCTTAAAATAATTACAAACCCACACCATGCTTAAATAAGCCTCAACTCAGAATTTAGAGTTGACATGCAAAAATTCTAAAGAATCTAAATTCTAAAAAAAGACTTCTAATTTTAGAATATTTTAAAAAACTAACATCTAAAAAACTTCTATTTTTAACAACTACTATTTTTAGTAAGTCACACATGTAAGTGTATACAGCTCTAAAAATATCTTGAAATATTTTAAAAACTATAATTAGCCCATGGGATAAAATTCAACTAAAGTTGACTTTCAGTTCTAAAAATATACAATTTCTAAAAATGGATAAATCTCAAAAAAAAATATTAAACTAAATTTTTTGACCCTATTTTTTCTGCATCATTCTCCTCTAGTTGAAAATAACTCAACTCCCATGAGTTGTCCTGATTATACTACTACCATTTGTCTTTGTCAATATTCTTAAGCTCCCATTATGTAATCCAAGTGTTGTCTTCTTGTTGCAATCCTTCCCACTAGACTAAATACCTATTATAATTCCCTTGCATTGTGCTCACTATCTTCATATCTAAAACTTGCACTATCTTATCCATCTTTTTCTTTGAAACCTACTACTACCAATTAACTTCATCTTCATCACATTCACCATATTCTCCATGGAATTCATATAATTTTGAAACATTAAATACTGGAGAAATATCAAAATTCTATGGTAAACTTATCTCATATGCATTTTCATTAATTTTATTCACAATTCTACATGGTCTGATTTTTTTGTACTTCAACTTGTTGTATGGCCTTTTGGAAATATTTATTTCCTCAAGTAAACCATTACCAACTCTCTTTTTTCAAATACTTTGGACCTTCTTCTAACATCTACTGTTGATTTATATTTCTCATTGCTTTCATATAACTTTCTTCTTAGTCCTTGCAACTGTTGCATATGCCCTGCAAATACTTCTGCATCATCACTAATTCGATCTACAATTAGAAATTATACCAAATATAAAATACCCATAGCATTTATCCCATAAATAATTTTAAAATGTGACTTTACTATTGATCTATTCACTAAAATGTTATATGCAAACTCATCTTGTGGTAAAGCAAAGTCTCATTGCCTTGGTTTCTCTCCCACTATGCATCTCAATAAATTTTCCAAGCTCCTATTCACAAATTTTGTCTATCCATCTATTTGTGGGTGATATGCACTACTGAATTATATCTTAGTACCCATCTTCTTCCACAAAGTCCTCTATAAATGACTTAGAAATTTCATATCCCTATGTGAAGTAATAGTTTTCAGAACACCATGCAATCTCACAATATCCATAAAAAAAATTGTTTTGAAACTCTATTGGAATCATTGGTTTTCTTACATGCAATGAAATGAACCATTTTAAAAAATCTATCCACAAAAACAAAAATTGAATCATTACCTCTCTCTATGTTTGGCAATCCCAACACAAAATCCATACGCAAATCTATCCATGGCCCTTTTGGAACTGGTAATGGCATGTAAAGTCCAATATTTTGAGCATGTCCTTTAGCCACCTAACATATTATATACCTTGAAACATACCCTCTCACATTTCTCTTCATCTTTGGCTAAAAATATTTTTCCTCTACCAAAGCTATTGTCTTCGTCTAAAAAAAATGTCCAGCTAAACTGCCACTATGTAATTCTCTTATTATATTATCTTGTAGAAACCCAACTAAAATGCATAGTTGTTTCCCTTTGAAGAGATAACCCTCTTTTATAATATACTCATCATGAATAACATCTATTTCACCTATTAATAGATTTTTTCACTGCTCAACTACCTTGCTAAAATATGGATCAATATCATATAATTCTTTTATAGCTTCAAATCCAACTACTTCACTCACCATAGTAGTTAATAATGCTACCCTCATGCTCAATGAATCAGCCACCTAATTCTATTTTATTCATTTATGCTTCTACATATAAGTATATCTCTACAAGAAATAAACCCACATTGCATGCCTACTATTCAACTTCTTTTATGTATTCACATAGTTTAAAGCCTTATGATATGTAAATAGTATAAACTCCTTAGGCACCAAATAATGCCTCCAATGTCTTAATGCTTGTACAATTGCATAAAGTTCAACACCATAAGTAGAATAATTTTTTCTTACCTTATTCAATTTCTCACTGAAATATGTTATTAGTTTTCCTTCTTGACTCTGCACAACACCAATTCTCACAAATGAACCATCAAAATCAACCTCAAATACTTTGTTAAAATATGGTAATGCTAAAATTGGCCTTTCCATAATCTTCTTCTTCAAATTTTCAAAGCTTTTTGTGGCTTCTCTAGTCCATGCAAATTCATTCCCTCTCATGTAATCTATTATTGGTGCCACAATACTACTAAATTTTTTAATAAATTTTATGTAAAAAGTTTCTAAACAATGAAAACTTCTTACCACTGTAATGCTTTTTGGAATAGGCCACTCAACAATTGTCTTTATCTTTTCTTCATCCATTTTCACACTATCTTTAGAAATTACAAATCCCAAAAATACCAAACTATTTTGCATAAACCTACACTTCTTCAAATTTGCATACAACTTCTCTTTTCTTAACAAATCCATTACCATTCTCAAATGTTTTAAGTGTTCTTCTTTAGTATTACCTAATATCAAAATATCATCAAAATAAACAACCACAAACTCAACAATATATTCTCTTAGCACTATATTCATCACCCTCATAAATGTGCTAGGTGCATTAGATAATCCAAATGGCATCACCATCCACTCATATAAGCCATCCCTAGTCTTGAATGCAATTTTTCACTCATCTCCTTCATGAATTTGAATATGATAATAGCCACTCCTTAGATCAATCTTGGTAAAATATTTTTCTCCTACAAGCACATCCATCATATCATCTAAATGAGGTATAGGAAACATATACTTTATTATAATTTTATTAATTACTCTACTATCCACACACATTCTCCATCCTCCATATTTCTTTAGAGTTAGAAATGTTGGTGTTGCACATGGAATCATACTCTCCCTTATCACTTTCTTCCTTAGCAATTTAGTAACCTATTTATTTAATTTTACATGTGTTTTTGGACTCATCCTATAAGCTGCCCGATTGGGTAGAGCTGATCCTAGAATTAAATCAATGTGATGCTAAATATCTCTCTTCAGTGGTAAACCACCTGATAACTCATCAAGCATAATATCTACATATTATTTCAACTAGCTTGTTGCTTCTTCTGGTATTGACATCATTTATATTTCTTCATTATTTACTATGAGTGCATAACAACAACCTACTACCTTCATATCTTAGATAAACTCTTTGCTACTAGTGCATACAATTTCTAAGTATTGTTTCAACATCTTGGCCTATTGGCAATTTTCTTATTATTGATATTTTTTAGGTTCATTATTTGGTATCAAAGTAAGTTCAAATCTTAGAGGAGTAAAGAATGGTGAAAGGATGAGGAGGTGTTGCACAGAGAAACCAGACTATACAAGAACCGTAGAGGCAAGTTCAAAAATTAATGGAGCTTATCACCAATTAACAAATAAGACAAGGTGGTGATGAGGAAGACAAAGATCATGATGAAGAAATTCAACAAGAAGAAGAGTAGTAAGAGCAACCACCATCGATGGAAGAGAGGATGGTTTAGGATTTAGAAGGAATAATTGAAGGAAACAAGGTTGATGTTCCAGATTATGGAGGTAGTTTAAAACCAGAGGAGTTGATATATTGGATGAATAGCATGGAGAAGTTATTTGAGTGGAATACTTTTAGAGAAGACAAGAAGGTAAAGTTTGCATGTATAAAATTAAAAGGTCATGCAATGATTTGGTGGGATCACCTACAGAAATAGAGATAGATAAAAGGTAAAGAGAAGATTAATTCATGGAAAAAGATGGAGAAGAATTTGAGGGTAAGTTTTCTTCTTGTGGATTATGCATGAACCCTATATAGAATATTTTAGAATTTAAAGCTAAAAGATCACAGTATACAAGAGATACAGATGAATTTTACAAGCTTTCCATATAAGTAGAGTATGATTAAATAGAAGAGTAGATGGATGAAAGGTATGTAAATGATTTGAAATTTTTCATTTAAGATAAATTAAGAATGCATAGAATACTTAACATGGAGGAGCCTTATCAATTAGCTTTGAAGGTAGAAGAAAAACAAAACAGATAGAATTTTAGAAGGACATCTACTAGTCCATGGAGAGGCAAATCTCCTCCAATAAGGGGACAAGGTGGGTTTAATACCACTAGAGGTGGCTTTATTGCCAATAAAGGTGAATCATCACATGTTTTATAAAGGCAAGATGATAACAGGTAAGGGTTTCAATACCAACAAAAAGGAAGAAAATTTCAGAGAGGATGAGGTTACGGTGGTACTAAAAGATGGTTTCCAAATCAATGTAGATCTTATGTCTATTATAGGTGTGGAGAAGAAGAGCACATAGCATTTAAGTGTCCAAACTATCAAGACCAAGAAAGGAGGTAAGAATATTGATCAAGAGTAAATCTAGTTGAAGTTGAAATAGAAGAGCAGAATACTGAAGTTGCACCAGTAGATGTTAGAGAGAATCTCATGATGAGAAGAACCATAATCGCTCCAAGGAAGGATCAAGTGCAACATAAATAAGGTGGTGATGCATGGCTGTGATCAAATATTTTTTGAACAAGATGTACTTCAGGTAAAAAGGTATGCAAAGTAATTATATATGGTGGTAGTTGTGAAAATATGGTTTCTAAAGAAATGATCAAGAAACTAAATCTACAATGTTAAAATCATCATAATCCTTATTGGATTTCATGGTTTAAGAAATGGAATGAGGTTAAAATAGATAAAAGGTGCTTAATCAAGTTTTTTATAAGAAAAACTTATAATGATGAAATATGGTGTGATGTTATTCTGATGGATGCATGTCAAGCGTTATTGGGGAGACCATGGCAATTTGATAGGAAAGTAGTTCATGATGGAGCAAAGAACACATAAATTTTTTGGAAAGGTGGTACAAAGTTAGTTTTGTTAACTCTTAAAGAGGAAGAGAAGATAAAAAGAATGTTCTGATACTAGATAATGAACCCAAAAACTATCAAGAGCAAGAAAATTACCAATAGGCTAAGATCTTGAAACAATACTCAAAAATTAATTCTTATTGATTGATTGAAATAATTACAAACCCACACCATCCTTAAATAACCCTCAACTAAGAATTTAGAGTTGACATGAAAAATTCTATAAAATCTAAAATCTAAAAAAGGATTTCTAATTTTAGAAAATTCTATAAAAGATAACATCTAAAAATACTTCTATTTTTAGCAGCTGCTATTTTTAGTAAGTCACGCATGTAGTACTAAAAATATCCTAAAATATTCTAAACACTAAAATTAGCCTATGGGATGAAATTCAACTAAATTTGACTTTTAGTTCTAAATATATACAATTTCTAAAAATAGAAAAATATCAAAAAAAATTATTAAAATGAATTTTTAGACCCTATTTTTTTGAATCAAATGGCCTTGCAACCTCTATTGGTGATGGCCACCAAGCACCTTTATGTGGTTTCAATAGGAACCATGTACTTAGAACCATTGAGCAGGAGTGGCCCTAAAAATCCCATAAGGATTTGTACATATCCAACAAGCATCTCACAATCTGGCACAAGAATAGACTAGTAGTCATATCCTTCCAAGGGTAGACCATCAAGAGATCTTCTAGTATTGAGCTCCAAGACCACCCTTATAACAGAGGTAGCTCTCTTGTATTCCCCAAGTGAGGATTCAATATAATAAGAGGCTATTGTGCCATTTCAAATAGAAACTACAATGTCTCCATCCTCATTTTCACCAAGGGCAATCTCCTTTAGTTGGATCTCAGGGCTCTTAATAATAATTTCTTCTTTAGGTGGTACTAGTAACACACAGGTTGTTGGAGGAGTGGTATTGTTCAAATCCTCAAAAAAATCATCCTATGGGTCATCATTGCTCTTACTAATGAAGTTATGGACATAATCAATGCTAAAGAATACCAACAAGTATATGAAGGAAGCAAGTTGTGCCACAATGACCACAAGATCCCAAAAGCTCACCACATGGAGGGGTGTTGATGTTCTTATTTTTTCCCTTGATCTCTTCATCAAGAAATATGATGAAATGAATAGTAGCACAAAGAATATCTTGTTCGTGAGTCCCAAAGGGAGAATCAGGGCATAAGATGCCAACACCTTTGAATTCTCATTCTTCATCTTCCCAACATCCCCCATTTTCTTCATCGTCTTGGAATCACTGCAACCATAAAATTTGGTACCATTTTTCTCACCCATATTAAATTTTTTTAGCCCATTGACATCCATTGAAAAGATATAATTGGGTGTTATGATCAGGTGTGAAGGATTTGAAAAACTCCAATTCAATGAAGACAGACCTTAGTTTTATAGCATTTATTATGTAGGAGGAGATTAGTAAAATATTCTCTTGACCATGGAAATTAATTAAGCATGAGGAGTGGCAAAAAATGATAAACTCTCTTCCTTGTCTTGACTGTCAAGGAATAAATTGGCCTAGCAATTCATCACGTTCATTGACTAACCAGAAATTATAATCTATTGCAGACAAGTTTATTCAATATAATCTGAGACAAGTTTATGACAGGTGTTCATATTATTCATTGATTATTCTACTCTATTCAAACTCTCTCCGAGTCCATATGACTTTTGTGTGGGAAACCTGGATTTCAATATTCACCCCCCTTGTGGATTTTTGATGTTGACATTTTTAAGCTCATATCACATATCCATTTATTGAATTGAAAATTGAAAGGGATAATATTTGACTAGGTGTTGATACATTTTAAATTATTTATATATACACTCTTTTTTATGGGTTTATTAGGTTTTATTCGAGGAACATTTATCATTGTTTGAAGCTAGCATTTTTTTGTGAAGCACTTTTTTCAAATGAATTAGGTTATATCTATGTTGAAAATTTTACATTTTTGGATTTATTTCCTTTATGAAAGTTATTATTTTTCAATATCATAATTCCCACATTTTAAGAATGCAACAAATAACAAGATAACTCATACTATTCACCAACACTAACATATGCCCCTAAAGTCACTTTGTTTACATATTGTCTTCATATTGGGATTTATTCAAGATAAATTCCAAATCACTATTTGTTTTCCTACATGATTGCCTTGGAAATATTATTTCCATACACTTTTGTATAAATTTTACATTTGCATGTTTATTATAATACTTAATTCAATGTAATTCATTTATTTTTCCATTGCATATATCTATATTCCATATATTTCTAGTTAATTTATCAAAGGAACAAGGACATGATACAAATATTCAACCTGACATCAATAAGGGAGGTCATTAAGTAGATGATCTTGATGAAGTGTTTACTCTTTAGGATGTCAATTGGTATGGATTTATTACGGGACTCCCAAAACTCTATATTTATGTATAATTATTCAAATGATTTGTCTTATACTTCTTTTGATAATTACTATGTGTCTTTCGACCATGACTCTATTACTTGTTAGATTTTCTAATCATTTACTTTTACTCATACCAGGTGTTTTCAATTGATTAAAGGCTTATATTCTCCTAGAGTAGTCACCCTCCTTGTATATTAACCACCCCTATTGTGTGCAGATGCAGTACAATACATGGAAAGAGGTTGTAAACCTTTACTTTTGTAAACTATGTTTCATGGGAAGGTAATTGACCTAATTTGAAAATCTAAACAAGAGGTATCTCTTCTTTATGTGTTATTTGACCCTCACGTCAATTAATTGATCTAATTATATAGGTGTACAACATTTAAGAATGACCTTTGTTTTTTGAAATGTATTTTCATTATCTAAAATTTACAACAAAGGTGGAAAATAATGTTGGAAGAGTTGTACCTTAAAGTCTAGATCCAACCCAACGTAAGTGGGAGATTTAGCTTGGAAGCATTATCCCCTAATTGATTGATGATATATTATGGTCCCTAAAAAATTGGATGAAGTTCATGATAAGGTCATGCCACTCTTTCCTTCTACAAGTGAGTCCATAATCAATCACCAATGTAGAAGGTGTGTAGTGTTTGATGTTGATCATATGCTACTTGTATCTAATATTTTCATACTGCACAAGGTGTTTAGTTTTTAGGATTCTAAAGTGGATCAAGACATGTTGAGAATACCATTGATTGGTATACTTGATTACTTTTTCAGATTAAGTTATTGATGATCTCCCTTGTGCAACAATTTTAATGTTTTGTGCATAGTGTATTATTCATTGTGTGCATTTTAGGTAAAACAATTCCAGGACCTACATAAATATTTTTAAAAATTAACTTCTGTGAAGTAACATAAAAAAAACATTTTTTATAACCCTGATATTGTTCATCTTTATCACTTAACTGATGATTTTTCTTGCAATATTTGTTGGTGCATCAATCTACCCAAGTGCATGTCTTGATGAGTGCATGAACATATGAGTGTGGTTAGCTTTTGGTACTTTACGAGATATGTTTGCATACTATTCTTTCATACTTAACAACTATCAGTCTGACATCCTCTAATTCTCTTTATGTCTTACTTCTCTATCTCTTTATATTGAGACAAAGTATTGAGGTTGCTTTGACATCCTTGGTTGAATTACTATACTTTATGCAGCTCTTGACGAGCTGGCTAGTAGTGAGAGAATAAATGAGAGATGTTCTCTAGCCAAAATTTCACCTACCATTGTTCTAGATAAATTCTAAGCATTGGCATTAGGGCATGTAACTTTGCTCCTCTTATTCTAAGCATGTAAAATAGTCTACCTGTAAAGCCAATAGGGTCCCTCCTCTTATTGTTCCCATTTATATGCAAGGCATGGTCTCTATCCAAATATTATCCACCATTGAAAACATCCATCGTGGTCATATGTTGGGAGCTCTCCACATTTTTGGATGGATCTTGGCATGTTACAATAAACACAACAAATAAAAGTTTGGAAGCATGGGCATTGAATCCATCCACGGCCCACACCATTGTTGATCCTATCAATTTTGTTAGTATGTTCAGCTCCAAACATGCTATACCTATCATCCTCAACACCTTATTCATAACTACCTCTATTATAATGGCCTCACAAACTACTGATTTCCCACACCCTTAAATCTAGTTCACTATTGTGTGTTTCTTGTGTGCACAAAAATTGCCTAAAATAAAACACCATCAAATAATTAGACACCCACAATTATATAGAATTAAAAACCAAAAATTATTTAAAAATAGTAGAGGACTTAAACTAAGATAAACACTAATAACATCCATGTCAAGGAACATGTTCTAAAGATAGTCTAAGATATTCATCCTCATTGCATTGCCACTCTTATTGTTGTTCATCCATTTTCTTCATTATCTTGAAATCACTGCAACATATAATTCCATCATAACTCTCAACACCCATCTTATATTTTCTCACTCAAATTACATTCATTACCTATATCTCTATAGTAATGGGTGTATACATTAGAATATGCTCACCCTACTAGTTTTAATAATTCCTACAAATTTAGCCTAAATCCTGTATTTCCTAGCTATACTAACCTTTGTCCTAATACCCATACCCATTCCTATATCTCATGGAACCTTTACCCCATCCTAAAACCAATTAGTCCCTTCATTAAACCTTTAATAATGCCTATTACCTAATAACCTACTCCCTTATTCTAGTAGCTAATTTTAAATTAAAAAATAATCCAACCACCCACCTACCACCCTACACTAGCCTTCCCTAAACCCCTAAACACTATGGGGAGATTTCTATAATTGGAGGATTATATAAATCTCTCCAATTTATCCACTTCCTCTAGAATTTTCCTATTCTAGAGATTTCCCTAGAATTAAAAATTGCATGAAAATACCTCAATCATAGATCTTGATGGCCCAAATTTAAATTTGGACCATAGATCTTCCCCCCATATGCCTATAGAACTTAGTTGTTCCTTCATTCTCAGGACTAATGAAGAAGTGAATGAAATCCTCTAAGAAATTCATTTAACACTCTCATCAAGCATCCATACAATCATTCAAGCACTCATAAATCCATTATCCATATCCATATCCTTTTGGAAGCTATTGTTAAGCTATCACAAGCAATCCATCAATGAACATTTTCAAGTTTAATCACATAAATTTGAATCTTTGAATGGAGCTATGAGAAGGTAAACATGATGGTAAGAATGCTCTATTTATTTTGATTTACTTTCTCTATCCCTTCCTATTGGTGTCATTATATTTTGGGTGTTTTATTGTCATTTGATAATATTGCAAGAATCCCAAATTTGGTACACATTTTGGTGACCATGGTGGGATAAACTCCCTTATTTAGGCTAACACTATTGATGGAAGAATTCTAGGTGATTATAGGACCAACTAGATGTTGAATCAATCCTGGATTTTCACTTTATCATGTGTTCCAAGCAAGTAATAGGATTGCACTGTTAGTAATGATATTACAGCCATGGCATCATCGACATGAGTAGTGATATTATAGGCTAGGACATTAGCAGTTAGGGGTTTTATTAGGGTTTTGGGCTTGAAAATACAATGACTTTTATAGTCGCAAGATTAACCTTAGAGTTGTGATATTGGTGACTCTAGTGGCAACATTGTAATTCTTATTAGAAAATATTGGATTTTGAGACCTGTTAGATTAACTATGTGCTTGTTTGTAGGTGTGTTGTTTTCTGTGTGCAAAATAGGTGGTATTTATTTAAAATATGGGTTGTTTGGACATATTTTACAATCCCATGAATCTTTAAATAGTGATATTGTCCTACTATTAGTGATAACATAGATTTTGGTAGTGGTTTTGTTTAAACTATTAGTTGGGTTTACAGTATCTCTTGCTTTGGGTCAATGTGTGCTTGTATAGGTTGTTTGCCCTCTGTTATTGAGATTTTGTGTAGGATAGAAGGAAGAATTATCATGAAACAAGGAAGAAGGTTTTATAGACATTCAAAAATCCTGTAACTCCTGGACTAGCAAAATTGACCTGTAAGTAGTAGGTTTCTTGTTCCCAGTCGTGATATTACCTAGCCATAAAGAACTAGTAAAAATCCTCCCCTGTCACCTTTGCTTTGTTGCTTATAGCATATTCAAGATCTGTCTAGCATGATGTTGAGGTTCTGAAGACTATAAGTTTAAAAACATCCCTTTTTTTAATAAATATCCTTGCAAACATTCCCTTTTATAGTCAATTTAGCACCTCATTGATATCTAAAAATATACTTACATGGAATTTTCTCTCTTGTAGGTTTTTTTCAAAGTATAAGGGAGGTTGTTGAAGACTTATCTCACAAACTGACCTAGTTATTTCTTACAATACCACTACTTCCTTAGTCATGGGATTGCCCTGTAACTAGCGGATTTGTTATCCAAAGTCGTGATATTGTTGATTATCACATCTAGAATCAATTTTAGGTTTTTATAGTAGTTTGGTCATCAATAATAGTATTAAAAATAAATCCCTATAATTATTTATAGTTTTATAAACTTTTTTTGGGGATAAAATTAGGTAGTTTAGTCTAGTCTTGCAATATCGCTATAAGAATCTATTTTAAAGTAGCAGGTTTGTTAGTCAAAATAGAAATATTGCCTGATTGTGACGGTCACCATAGTAGTAATTTTGAAATCTTAGCATTAAATTCTCATGGTATTACATATAAGTAGCAAGATTTCACGTTCTAGTTACAGGATTTCCCTATGTACTCATGGGGTTAAAAATCTTAGGTTATTAATCTCTTTCTTGCAATATTTTGAGGATCTTTGGCACCCCTATTAGATATCTAACCTTTTTGATTGCAGGGAGGGGTGCCACTTTGGTTAGTTTTGCTTTAGATTTTATAATAGTTGATAAATTATTGATTAATATAAAATATGTCTTCTTTAATTTCTTGTAAATATTTTTTTTTGGTGTGTATGTGTTTTTGCTTGTAAATAATTTGTTGTATCATGAAAAGGCTCACATAGGTAATTAGAAGTGGTTAATTAATTGAATCATGCATATTATTGTTTGATTGAGCCTCCCTTATGATAGCATGTGATGTGGATTTCATCACCACACATACATCTTAGTCTTTAGTGGTTAGTGTCATGGATTTCACCACCACACTCTAACCACACTCCGTGTTCTAATGAAGTATAACAATCTAGAGAGTTGCCATTACAACCTAAGAGAAATTTCTCATAAAGGGTTTCATGGAGTGAGGGGTGATTAATCCCATATAGCAGGGTAGTTAAATAGCCTCTTATATAGAATTAGGACCCAATGTACCATTATGTATATCAGAGACTCCCCTATCACCTTTTATACCTTAGAGTAGGGGAATACAAATGTAACAGTTGTTCCACTATTGATGTCAGTAGTAACACCCAAGTGACCATCAAGTGTAAGTAAGTTCAAGAGGGTTCGGTCGATTCCATATGACAACTAGCCTACAGCCTCACTTGTGTATCCGTTGGACGGTGTGGACATTGTGTTACACTCTTATATAGTTTACTAATTTGGGATTATATTTGTGTGTGTTGTTTGAGTGTTTTGCCAAGACCCATTTTGTTTGATAGTCAAGTCGACAACACCTTTAATTTTTATGTATGTACCTTATAAAACCTTATAGTATCACTACTATATTTCCTTCATCATTTTTGATTTTATCTCATCATCATTTCATCTTGACCATCCATATCCTATCTTCTTAACATTTACCTTATTTCACATGCCTTTTCATTCCATATCACTTTCCACACTTATCCTAAATATCATCCATTTTTCCTTGACTAATTTTGATTGATATTTGGACCAGCCTATATCCCCATAGTCATACCATCTCATTCCATATCACCTTTTGATTATACTTCCATCTAATAACACTTAGTATCCATTTACCCTTTTTTCCACCCCCCCCCCCTCACCATCACATTTCCCCATCCTCTTCATTCATCATATTCACACCTCATAGGTGATACCTCTCATAATACAATCATATTTCACACCCTCCTTTGTGAATTATAATTAGATCCTTATCACACTTTCCATCATCCCATGCACATTCTCTCACTTAGTATCCATCCCACAGTGTTTTGACATCACTATCCTTGCCTATTTATCCACATATTATCCCTCTTCATATCACATCCCACTCACATCCTTATCCACACTTTATCTATTTCATATCCATCCATATTTCATTAACCTCATATCATTGCCTATATGATCACACCTTATCTATCTCATAACCTTGTATATTGGGTCATATATTATCCACACCTTGTCCATTTCTTATCCTTGTGTATCCATTTGACCACCTTTTATCCATTTGTATTATATTGGCCATCTCATATATAGTGTCTATCTATTTTCCCTTCATCCTCCCTTGTATTTTCATCTTATACCTACATCCCCCTCCACCAATCCATACACATTGTATTAAACCAAATATTTGCATACACCCATAGTCTCATCCTTCACATCATATCTACCATCTATTTTCAAAACCTATCTTTTGAATCAACTATCCACCTATCCCCCATCTTATATTTATATCATAATATCTCCTCACTTCCTTTGTCATCATAAATAATCTATTATTTATCCTTTTCATCCTCAAATCATCCCATTTTGTCATAATCTAGTTCTTACACTCACCTATTTCCATCCCATCTTGTGATTATCGTATCCTATCACCTTACCCACATTATCCATCTATCATAGTCTCATCCATCTACTATCTTCATTATATCTATATAGACTCCTCTCCCATGTCTAGATATCCATCTCATCTATATCATTCTCACATCATCTTCCTTGATCTTGCAATTACATCCATCTATTCTAGTCTTATCCATTTTATCCTCATATCATCCTAATAATTTATCATCTTTACTATATCTATCCCACACATATCATCTTATTATTTTTGTGAAACATTTTTTCCACATAGTCTAATCATTCACCCATTTGGTTATTACCTCATCTTAATGCTCTTGTAATTATTTTCATTCCCCCTAATCCATCTTTCATAACAATTATCCATTCATCTATTTATTTTATCTCCATATCACCCCATCCATATAATCCCACCTTCTATCACTATCACTTATCTTATCTACATATATATCATCTTATTTTACATCCAACCACCCAACTCATTCATATAATTCACTCCACTTTATCCTTGTATCATCATACCTCCTTATAAATAGCTCATCCACATAGTCTATATCTCATATATTCTAATCACATGTCAACCCACCTCTTATATTTAGTGTTCATTTAACCACTTATTTTTTCATTGACCATCTGTTGTCCATCTACTCATCCTTCCATCCCATCATATCACCATAATCCTTCTCATTTTGGTTAGTTTATCATTGATTCCATCTTTCACATCCTTCACATAGTCTAGTTCATCCCTACTCATTCATATATCATCCTATTTTCTATATAGTTCATCTTTTTGTATCCCCCTCTCATATTATCTAATTGTTTTATCCACATAGTTTTCATCCACATTTACTAATTAAACCACATTTTGATACCTCTCCATTCTCCTTAACTAATCCCCTACAATTTTATTATCAATCCATAATCCATCCATAAATCGACTTGTATATATATTTCTTACAATTTTGATCCTAATAATTCTACATCCTATCTTAAACATCCCTTTCTTATCATTTGTACATACCCATCCTTATTATAAACCATCTATAGTCACCCCTTCATCTATTTCATCTTGACCATCTCCCACATTTGTCTATCATGAGTAGTAGCTTTTGTCCAACCTCTCACATCACATTTTCATCCACTCCTACATCTCCCTTTCAAATATTAGTTTTTGTCTAAAAGTTATACCTTTGGTGGTCACCCATCTTTCTCAAATCATCAATCATCATTTAGCTTGACTTGAAATTATCATTATACATATCCTTCTAAGATATCAATCTAGCACCCATCACTATCTGTATCCCTATCAGATATCTTTGTCCCCTAGCACCTATCAACTTGTCCACTTGCTAGTTGACAAAGATATTTGATCCCATCATCCTTTATCATCTTTTCTAGATAGACTTCTTAAAATACTTTGCCTTTTGGTAATTTTTAGTCACCACATCTATTGGCATCCTCATCTTTGACCACTACTAGTCTAGATTTTAGCCCAAAAACTCTCCCTCATACCTCATCACATAACATCCACTCAATATTTCACCATGGTCATCCAAACTCAATCTCAAATTTGATTTAGACAAGACTCTAGTCAATATGATAATACTAGGGGGAAAATAATGAATTCTAATAAGGAATATGAGGACGTTCATAGTGACATGAATACTCCTCAGACAGAGAATGAGAGAAATAACCTCCTCCATAATGATAATGTCTGAAGTCTCATCGACTGATATTTATATAAAAATTGTGATCAAGTAATAGAACAAACCATAAAGATTGGGGGAACCTTAACACCCACCTTCAACCACACCCATTTAAATAATATCATCCACCCATCAAGACTAGAATCACCATGTCAATATGCCCATCCAAATCATCGAGAAGAAATAGAAGTAGACCATAGATTTATGGAGGAAGAGGAACAACAACCAGCTCTCATCAACAATCATACTAAGGCTAATAGTATATAGCCTACCATTGAAGACCACTTGGATCAACTCATACAACAAATTAATCTCCTCCTTAATAATCAATGACCACCATCACCATGACATAAAAACATCAATACCACTGACAATGTCAATAATCCCAAAAATATTAAAAATAAAACTAAAAACCTTAACCATACCAATAATGTTTCCAACAACACTCGACACACTCATATTCCACAAGGTAGTCACAATCAAACTACCAATCCTCTTAGGGGCCCAGACTTTTTCCAAGAGTGGAAGATGATGAAATAAACCCTCCAACAAATGGACCCTCGATCAAAATCCCTCGAGTACATATATGATGATTTTTTCTCATCACCTTTATACATCAACATTCTATAAATCCCCTTCCCCTCAAACATTGAAGTTCCAAAATTTGAAAAGTATTAGGGAAAGGGTGATCCAAGAGACCACATACAAGAGTTTTATGTCGCCTGTCATGAAGTAGCATATGAGGATGACTATTTGTTGAGGTTATTCCCTAAGAGTCTGATAGGGCTAGCAAAGGAATGGTTTATGCATCTGTCAAAGGGGCCAATCTCAAGTTGTTTCAAATTAACCAAGCAGTTTGTCAGACATTTATCTTTTAACATAGAGCATTACATATCTATCATTGACCTCTATAATAAAAAACAAAGGAATGGGGAAATTATTGTCTACTTCTTACAACGATGGCATGGATTGGTAGGCCAGTTGAGGTTTAGTGTGCCTAAAAATTAACTAGTCAAAATCTTTGTATATAACCTCAACATAGAATTAAAATACCAATTAAAATTATAGTGTGCTAAAACCTTTGATGAAATCATAGAAAAGGGAATGCAGATCAAAAAGGAAATTATATAAAAGGGAACCATCAAGTTATTTTCCCACAATGAGCACACATCCAATACAAAGAAATCCTTTTCAAATAAGCCCATGGTTTTTAACAAGAACAATAATGTTGTAGGTGACGGGGTGATAGACTCAAAAAAATAACCATAGCATGTCCAAACCATCTAAATAAAAGGGCCTCCACAACACCCTCATGTCTGTACCATCAAGGTTCCATGAGGCAAGTCTAAACCTCACACAAGTAAAAATCCACTAACAAGCTTAGGAGTTCTACTAGAGACAATCTTGGAATAATTGGTTATTGATAATATGATTACTCTACCTAAAATTAGACCGATAGATAATAATTAAACTAAACTTGATTAGTACCATGAAGATGAGTTTTTAAAATATCATCAAGTAAAGGGACATGATACTAAGAATTGTATGCAATTCGATATCTATATCCAAGACCTGATAGAAAGAGGTGATATCAATATTGAAGGAGAAGTGCCATCAAATCAATCAACAAATCAACACCTTAGCATTTATAAATATCCTCTCCCAAAGCATGAGTAGATGAACCAGAGACCCCAATGGGACCAGGGTTAGGGATCATCTTACACCTACACTAATTATAATAATGTTCCCTATCATTAAATTAATAACATAAAAATCCACAACATCCTAGATTCCACTCCATTTCCATCTCCATCCCCATCTCCTGTCCTAAAAATAAATAGGGCTACAGTTGATTGTGTTGTCCCTAACTAATGCAACAAAATAGTCATTCCTACAAATGGGTCAAATAAATCCTATGATATTATTCAACATCTAGAAAAAACCCCTGCCCAAATTTCCCTAATGGAGCTCCTAAAAACATTTAATTTACATAGGGAAATATTAAATCAAGTGCTCAATGATTTGAAAGTACCTAGTGACCTTGATACAAATCAATTTCGAGCACTAGTGGCACATATATCCCCTTCCCCATAGATCATTTTTAGTGACTGATATTTACTACTGACTGGCCCTCACAACAATTATCGATTATACATTGAAGTCACCTCTGCTCATCACCATGTCTCCCACATCCTTATAGACAGGGGATCAACACTTAATTTGTGTAACGTAGACTTCCTAAAGAAGCTAATATATTCTAAATCATCACTTGGGCCCACACTTATAACGAAAAAGGGATATGATGACAATCAACAACCATTAGTGGGTTCTATATATAATTCTATCATTGTGGGACCCATGGTTTATCAAACCTTGGTACATATGGTAAATTTGGATCTACCATACAACATGTTACTTGAAAGGCCATGGTTCATGAAATACAAGCTATCCCATCCACTCTTCATTAGTGTCTAAAGTTTCCTCATCAGGAATGGAATTCACCATTTTTTGACTTATTGATCATCATAGCTATCATATGGACCAATCCATATCCCTATCTCAATATCATGACACTAAAAATTCCATCCTTAGTCATACAGTTGAAAAATATATCTCCCCTGACCAATTAGAATCCACATCTGCTCCACCGCCAGACCTTACCAAGCTAAAAATCACATCTACTAGCTACAAAGAATATGAATATAAAACCTTCTACATTATCCATCTACCTTTATATCCTCATAGCTATGGGCCCCCCAACATAAATAAGATCAAGCTCGTAAAATAAAAATTTGGGCCTACAAAAGCATAGGGTTTTTATATAAAGAGTATATTTAAGATGGGGATGATTCTTGGCTTCTACTTGATGATGAGGTCATCATCTTGCCTAAGTAGAATTATCCCAAAGTCTACTGCATGCTAGAGAACAAGAACTACAAAGAAAATAAGAACAAGGCCAATTGGAGCCTATAATTGTTCAAGAAAGCTCATCAAAATTTGGTCTAGGGTATAAACTATATGATGATGACTTGACCAATATCATTATGGATTCTATCTTGACCAATGAGCAACCTCTCCCCAATGAGGACATCGAGATAGGTTTTGTATATAGTCACTTCAAAGAGTCAGTTACCACAAACCTTTTCCTTAATACCACTATATCCACCATAAACGTCTCCCTCCATTACCCTTCCCTCATTGATTGAGATTCCAAATAGGATCCTAACTTTGATACATTTTAGAATGATGAGGTCATCCTTTAATACATAGGGGAAAGAGATTTTATGCCATCTAGAGACCACAAGAAAGGATTTTCCATCAATTTATATGAATCAACATATTTTAGGGAATAAAAACAATCTCATGGCTAAGATGAAGAGGAATATTCAAATGAAGAAGAACTCTCAAAAGAATTGGATAAAATCCCATCCACCCCCATTATATTATAATAATACTTGTATATTGATACCAATTTTCCAAATGGTTTCACCTTTGATGTATCTCAAATAAATTTACCACCCTATCTACAAGATCAATCACCCTCACTCATTGAGGATGTGATAGAAGTAAACATTGAAACTGAGGAAAATCCTAAGATGTAAAACTAGGGACATCTCTCATTGCATCAGAGCGTGAAATACTCATTGAGTTGCTAAAAGAGTTTGTCAATATCTTTGCATGGAGCTACACCGACATGGTCAAATTGGATCCTTCACTAGTGGTACATCACCTTATTGTGCATCCAAATACCAAACCAATCAATAAAAAACTACTTAAGATGCATCCAAAGGTGGCACTACTAGATAAATAAGAATTGTAAAGATTCCTGGAAGCTAGGTTCATCTGCCCCATTGGCTATTCTGATTGGATATCAAATATTATTCCCATTACCAAACCTCAAGGTGGAATCTAAATTTGCACTAAATTTTGGGACATCAACAAGGCATGCCCCAAAGATGGCTTCCTACTTCTGAATATTGATATGATCATGGATTCCATAGATGGCTATGAGATTCTATCCCTCATAGATGGTTTCTTAGGATATAATCAAATCAAGATCACCCGTAAAGATAAACATAAAACAACATTTGTTACTCTATGGACACATTCTACTTTCAAGTCATGCCTTTTGGCCTAAAAAATGTAGGGGTAAAAAATGACCTCAACATTTGTTATCATAATAAAAAATTGCATCCAATCTCACCATAGGCTTCCTCTAATGAGGTCGCTTGTGTTTACTATGTGTGAATATGTGCTCTGATGTTGGCACATCTTACATGAAACCAAACTATCATTGTACTTAGTCCAGTTTGTATCTCTCAATGATATAATCCCTCTAGCTACTAATGTAGTATGGAGTTATAATAAACTAGGTCTATCCCTCATCTTCCCAACTGAATCTGATCCCTTGATAGGGAATCCAGGTAATGTGGTCGGGGCATAAATAGTCAAATTCCTCTCTATAATATGGCATATCTCCTGCATGACCCAATGATATGCCCAAAACTACCCTCCATTTAAATACCACTAGTTGTCCTAGCTCTAATCCTACCAAAGTACCCAATGGTCATTGTCTCACAATGTGTTCCTAGCTCCATAGCTACAATATAAGTGATGGCCCAAAACTGCATGCCCCCTACATGCACCAAGTATAACACCCTATACAAATGTGCCAATACTATAGGTCCCCAAGCAAAAAATTAATGGTCATGAACCATATCTACCTCAACATCCTCCAGGCCCAAGTGAAACCATCATCCACTCTTGTTCAACAATAGAATGCTAAATACAAGAGCTATCACCACCAATGTCAATAGATCCAAAGTAGACTCCCATCAACACCGATCTAAATCAATGTAACCATCATGTACCCCCATCTGCAAACTAATGTCCAGCCACTGTAAGGTCTACATCAATGTTTGTGACATCTAGTATATCCTCACACCCCTAATCGGTAAATGAAAGATCTTGTATACATCCTCCAAAGTCATGATCATCTCACTAGTCATGAAGTGAAAGATACTCGTCTCTGAGTGACATCTCTCCACCAGCACTATTATCGATACCTAGTTGATATAAATAGATGGCATCACAACCATGTTATGGAGTCCCACTAGCTCAAGAACACCATACTTGGGAGTCACTCACCACATCTCGTGCAAGATCTCAAGATTTCATGATCATGATGCCAATATCCCTAAACAATCATGCACTAAGCAAATCAATTACCTATTATTATCCCCAACACATCAAAACTTTCTCCTCATCACTCGCCTACTTTATCCCAACCTACCTTATCCTTACTCTCTCATCACCAACCATCCACTAGCCAACTATCTAACTATCCTCAAGCCAAATCCCTATCTCCCAACCTACCTAACCACCCTACTATCTAACTATATTAAGTCTAGGTTCCCTTTCTAACTAAACCCCCCCAAACTAATCTCAACTAAATAAGTCCCCCTTTTAACCCTCCTTATCTAGTTCTCTATCATATCCACTACCTAATTTCCCCTTAACATCATCCTAGTCTCAGCCTTCAAAAAACTATCTATAATCCTACTATTCTTAACTCACAGGTTTATAATCCTGTGATTCCCTAGTATTACTATTGTAATATTATGATTCCGTAGTAGTTGATTTGTAATATTGTGATTCTCCCATAGCAAGATTGTAATCCTACCATTCCCTACGAGTAGGGTTGCAACCATACCATTAACCCTAACAATCCCACCAATTGCATCAACAAACCCATGACTATGGGCATAATCCCTAGTCATGGGATTTCCTAACCGCAATGGCCAACACCTTTTTTCACCCAAATTCATTCAAAAATTCACAAAAACTAACTAAAATTGTAAAAACTACAAAGCTAAGGGTTGTTTAATCATCAGAGGTCCAACCTCAACCACTCTTTGGTGCTCTCATACCCTCTTACTGCAGTGAGAAGCTCATAAGATCCTGTCCATTATTCTCTCTAGAGATCTAATCTCCAATAGAAAAGGATGCAAATGAGCCTCCCCATATCCCCTTTGGCCTATATCAACCCCCTAACCATTTCTACTTAACAACTAACTCTGTCAATTCTATCAAACCTAAAACTAACATCTTGAGACATAGCATGCCAGTCCCCATAGAATCTCATATCTCAAATCATATCAGCCCAGGACCTCTTTAGACCCAGTAAACATCATTAATCATCTGACAATTATTTATCCCTTATCACCATCCCATAAGAAGATTTATTATTCACTGATTTAAAGTACTATATTTAACGAGAAGTGGCTTGTCATCATTATCAATCAATCAGAACCTATGTTATCCCTCTTAGAGATTCTTATGGCATGTATCCTTGTTACTGGACCCATCATCAGCTCAAACCCATCATATTTTTAAAATCAATCAATTTTGTTTCATCACATAATCACCTTCTAGAAAAATTGTCTATTGTCTAGACCAATCATGTGAACCACTTCTTTATCGATCTCGAGACACATATTTGATCCACTTAAGGTCATCCCACCCCCTCTCAACATCATCATCTTATCTCACCTAGGGATTTCTGATTGAGTGACCATCTAGGTTAGTAAGTCTCCATACATGCTCCCTCAATGGGGCATCATACCCTATTAACAACCAATATTGTCCACACCACAATTTTTATTTTAAAGACTATTACTTTGCTACACTCATAACACCCTTTCAAAGAGGGGAAAAATGAATACATTAAAATATGCTCACCCCACTCATTGTAATAATTCCCACCAATTTATCCTAAATCCCATATTTCCTAACTATATTAACCCCTATATTTATACCCATACCCATTCTTATATCTCATGCAACCTTTACCCCATCCTAAAACCAATTAATCCCTTCATTAAACATTTAATAAACCCTATTACCTACTAACCTACTCCCTAATCGCACTAGCTAATTTTAAATTCAAAAATAATCCAACCACCCACCTACCACCCTACACTAGCCTTCCCTAAACCCCTAAACCCTATGGGGAGATTTCTAAAATTAGAGGATTCTAGAAATCTCTCTAATTTAGGCCCCTTCCTCTAGAATGTTCCTATTCTAGAGATTTCCATGGAATTAAAAATTCCATTGAAATTCCTCAACCATAGATCTTGATGGCCCAAATTTAAATTAGACCATAGATATTAACACCATATGCCTATAAAACTAAGCCACTCCTCCATGGAATTAAAAATTCCATGGAAATTCCTCAACCATAGATCTTGATAGCCGAAATTTAAATTTGGACGATAGATCTTCCCCCCATATGCCTATAAAACTAAGCCACTCCTCCATTCTCAAGACTAATGAAGAAGTGAATGAAATCCTCTAAGAAAGCCATTTAGCATTCTCATCAAGCATCCATACAAGCATTCAAGGACTCAAAAATCCATTATCCATATCCAAATCCTATTGGAAGCTATTGTCAAGTTATCAGAATCAATCCAACAATGAACATTTTGAAGTTTGATCACACAAGATCAAATCCTATAATGGAGTTATGAGAAGGTAAGTTTGTGTTAAGAACACTCTATTTATTTTGATTTACTTTATCTATCCCTTCCTATTAGTGTCATTAGATTCTAGGTGTTTTATTGTCATTTGATAATATTACAAGAATCCTAAATTTGGTGCATAGTGGGTGTTGTTGCAATGAATCTCTATAGTGTTTTCTTTATTTTTTTTAGCAGACTAAACATCTACAACTTTATTTTTCTCAAATATTTTATTGAGCATGGAAATAAATAAAACTATGAAAAGAATGAGTAAGTACTATAAGCATGCAATATGCCACATGTGGAGTGAGGACTAGGCACTGTAACACCTTCTAGAAAATTATTCGTGCCATGATAAACATAAGTATAGGGATGGCTTAAAAATCAAGGTCTTGACAAATGACCTTTATTTATGGAAATCAAATCTAATGAATTGGATTTTTGCTTCAAAATGATGAGGACTTGGAATATCATGGTTCTTTGACAAAGGCAAAGAGGTCAAGTGGTATGTCGCTTTTACTACCCCTCAACCCCAATGAAATAAATAAATATGTTAGAAGCAATTAATTATAAACTACCCCTAGCACAAGTTCCTCTCTTCTTCATGCTTAGTTCCTCTATAGTGTTTGCTTTTTACACTTTTCTATTATTCTCATATGAGGGTGAGCACATAAGAGAACAATAATTCCTCTTACATTTTAATGTTGTAGAATAAAAATTTAATTATTTTTAACCATGCCATTCATCATTTTAAACTACTCTGTACTCTCTCTCCCTCCCTCACACACACACACACACACACACACACACACACACACACACACACACACACACACACAAATCAAATATCATATTGGATACATGTCTTTTCTTGATTTAAAATTTGTGTAATATTTATTTTGTAAATGTATTTTTATAAGTTACTTGATTTAATATTTTTATAATATTTATTTTATAAATTTATTATTTTGAAACAAAAAATTATAGTTTATATAATTTTTATTTGTTCTCAACTTTTAAAATATTTTATACCACCTCTAATCTTGTCAGACCATCCAAAATTTGAGATTGCAATTCCTCATAAAATATAACTTACCTACATCATTGAGACAAGGAACATGAGGTGTTGTCATGAAGTCACCTATGTTATACAAATAATTATAAGGCATTCAAATCACACTTAAAATTTAACTTGGGCATAACTGACACTTAAATTCTAAAGCTATATGTGAATTGTATATGAAGGTTTTCATAGATGTAAAGGTTTTATTATATGTATATGTGAATTATTTTTAAAATGATTAAAAAGTGAATCCTCTTTATAGCTGACAAGATTAGAATATAAAGAGCCAAACATGAACAATGAAAATTGAACAATGTGGCAAAAAAATATGACAATATTAGAGGTAAATCAATTCCATATATAAGCCATTAAGTCTTTGAAGGCCTTGAAAAATATATATATATTATAATATTTTGGTTATATATTTGTTTGTTGAGATTTTATTTGTAAATTTAATTGTATTTAATCTATACAGACTTCCATTTTATTTTATTAGTCATTAAAGTGCATGATTAAAGAATATTTACTGATTTACTAATGATTGTTATAAATTAGTGGAGAGAACAAAATTGATCTAATTAATAAAAAAAATGTTTTGTTTGTCCTAATCATTAAAGAGTGAAATTAATTATTGTTTTCTTTATTTTTCATTACATGAAATCCTTTCCATCTACATTTTCTTGTATTTATAAAATTGACAAATTTACCAAACCAAGAACATCAAAAAGTATGAATTCAAAAATCGAGAACAAGTTGCGAAAGTAATTATTACTTTGATAAAAAGCTGAACCCTTTGAATAAAAAGTAGATTATAAAAGGCAAAGTAATTAAAAAGGATTGTTGCATAGATACATAAGAAAAAAAAGGTATTGGCCATGTCTTTAGTTTTGAAGTTATAGACAATGGAGGAGATGACATAACAACAATTTCACTTGATTAGTTAATTAATTACATTTTTTAGTAAGTAAAATCTTGAAAGTTATAATCGAATATAATGGGAGTTGAATATATGCTTATAATATATTTAATCACTCAAAAATCATATTAGAAATAGTATTCTATATGAAATTGTATTAAAGATTCTACAAATAAAAATACAAATATCCTTGAGTACCAGTTCAATTTCACAAGAATTGATAAACTGGTAAATGAAAGTATTTATTGCATAATGCTGAACAAGTATTAATATTTATTACGGTATCAAGAGTGTGACCACTTTCAGGCCTATATATATGCCCTACATTTTACTTTAATTGGTATGCAAGAATGAAAGGAAGTATATATATATATATATATATATATATATAAAGCCAAAAAAAATTCAAACATCTTTGACTACATGTCTAATAAATAAATTTTTTAAGTAGATCTTATAGAAAATAAATATGTAAATATCAAAAAATAAGAGGAAAGCAAACTTTGTCAAAACCACTTCAACTAAATTTTCAATAAACAAAAAAATAGATATCCTGTAATAAAAAAATCACATGTTATTTTTTTATTTTTTGTTTATAAAATTTACAATGTTATGGTGTCCCATGGGTGTTTCATGATGAAGGCTTCAATGCACTACCTCATACTTATTTTCTAATGTTCTATTATGTAATGTGTAGATATTTATTAAATTTGACCTATAGATATGTTTCAATATATAGATACTCCTCAAAAAACTATTATTGTGAAATGCTTTAGACATAAAAGTTGATGTAGGTTTAGCATTCCTTTAGCTTTATAAAATCCCACTTTAATAAAATAAAAAATATATTATTGAGTACAATGACATTGAGTCATGGAAACTACTATTCAAACTGCAATTTATCCTGAATATCAAGATAAAATTTGGAACAAGAATAACATGGCTATAAACATACATTGGCATGCACTCAAGAAAACAAAGTCTATTCAAACATCACACTATATAATATTCCCAAATTAGGAAAGTTTATGCATGAATGACTGAATGAATGAGCAAAAAAAAAAACTAACCTCTACAACCTTTTCATCCTCAAAAACATTTCCTCTTAAAATTTGTCTCAAATAATACCAAGTAGTGGTTCTCCTTTGGCTAGATAAAATTTTATTAATTTATCTTGAAGTTCATGAATGCATGTTGGGTTTGTAAACCAATGAATCAAAATGTCACCTATATTATCATCATAAGTGGATTATCCATAGGTCTATTGTCAAGTGAAGTTTTAGCATCCTATGTCTCGTCATACACAACATGGAGGAGATGGTCCTAGTCTTGGTGTGGTTTTACATTTTACATGTGATACAATGTACATCTACACAATTATTTTAAATATTTTATGGTGACATTAATAGAATTTGCTAGGATCACTGGATCAATGAATGGTCATGGTGGAGGGATCATGTGAGTCATGCAAGCATGCATCACATAGCTGAAAGCAATTAAAACCATTAAACGAGAATATTACACAAAGAGACTATCCATGAGAGTAATGCAAATGATACACGATCAAAATAGCATTATAAGGATACAAAAGTAAGATTAGAATACATAGAAGAATAATATCTCTCTATCTCACTTAATACTAGCTAACTTAATGAATAATGCAAAGGGAGAGAGGTATTTATAGGTTGGAGAGATAGTGGAAGTCCACATTCCAGTGAATGTGGTACTAATCCTCCTAAATGACCTCTAGAGCTCTAAGCAAGCTAATGTATCCATGTAGCCAAACCTGTAGGAAAAAGGCATACATCAACACCCCCATAAGCACAACTTAGGTAGGTGATGATACACAAAATGAAAAAAAATGGGTCTTGGCAACAAGGGTTGATGATGTATCCATGTACAATGCAATTTCTCATAAAGTAGAGAAAAGGTGAAAACCTAGTGGGAAAAAATCCCCCCAAAAGAGAGAAAATAAGAAGAGGAGAGACTTAAATACCTCCTAAATAAAGATGCTAAAATAATCAACACTCCAAGTACATAGAGATGATCCCCAATATCCTATAAAACATGAAGTGTGCCTCTACATAAAAGAGAGAGAATGTGAATACAGAATGTCATATGGTGAATGCTATAGTAGGTCCCTCTGAAACAAATGTTGTCTCTTCATTTCAAAAAAAATAAAACCTAAGCTATCAAACTATTAAATTCCCACTAAAGTGGAATGCATGTAGGAATCATGATGTAGATCTCTAAAAAATATTGAAATGTCTCCCTTCTAGTGCTCGAATATGACAAATTCTGCTCAAATATCATAGAACTAACTATAGAAAATAACAATGAAGTGTAGACACCTAAATATGTGCACCAATAACCTCCAATCAGGATTTTGGTCAATTTCCATCCAAAATACACAATTTGGCCAAAAAACACTAAAACACGCTAAATGATTTGAAACTAACATATTCAAGTGCCAATTTTGGCCAGGGTATCACTAAATGGGGTAATGCAATTTATGAGCCAACTAACTTCAATCAGATCATTTCAAGTCAAAATGCCAATTTTATACCCACGTGCTTTGGACTGCTCTTTCCTATCAAATCTTCTACACAAGATGCGTGCCTTTGTTATTTGTTTTTGGTAACATTATAAATAGGAATACGGTTCCAATGCATCTGAAAATGCCTTCCAATTCCAATCTAGTCAAATTTAGGACCAATAAATAGGCATTCTGATCAATTTGGGTAATTTATGCACAATGTGCTTAATCATGCTTAAGAGCTAATTAACCTAAATCAAGGCCTATATCATCAAGTGACCTCATTTCTTGGGAAGACATCCCTCGGCCATAAATGCCACAAATATCAAGATTCATGCCTCCCATGCCTCATCAATGCCTTCCATCATGCCCTCCATGCCTCTTAATTTCCCTTTCTTCTAATGTCATGATGAGGATAATTAAAAACTTAATTCCAAAAATTAAATTAATCCTCAACCACACATCTTAATCTTGAGATGGATGGTTGAGGTTGATTCTGATCAAATCCAAAAATCTATAAATAAGAGGCCTCACAACATCATTTCTAAGATTTCTTGATGCAAAGTTATAATACTAAATTGGTTCCAAAAGCATCAAACAACTAGTGTTTCCATGCCAAATTGATTCCAAGCCAAGCCAAGCCACAAGCCAAAGGTGCCAAGGAGAGATGGAGGTACCAAGTTTCTATTGCCAAGGACTTCATGAGCACAAGCCGAGCAAACCACTACTATAAAGGCATTTGGATCATCTAAGAAAGGTGAAGGAATTCCTGTGTTTGATTCCTTGCTTTTTAGTTGTGTTTATCATTTGCTTTTGTTAACTAATCTCTCCCTAGTGTCTAGGCCTAGAGATATTATGCTATTAGTGTGTTTATTTCACTTTTTTTTTATTTTAGAATTAACACCATACTAACCATCCTCTCTTAGTCAAATTCCTAGATCACATGAAGAAGCATGTAATGAAGGAGAGAGAACAATAAGAGAAGAAGATAGACATGGAACATTCACTAAAAGAATGTCCATGGGAAGTAGAGAACAACACTTAACAACTGTCAAAACTAAAGACTGGTCTTCAAATGAAGCACTCAGATATGCAAGATGAACATATATAGGAACATATGAGTCATTAATACCCTCAATGTGTGTTCTCATACTATAAATAGTGGAATCCTCCGAAGTGCAAGTCTATGAAGGCTTTGAAAGAGCAACAATTTGCATAGGAATGAATGAAGAATATACATTAAGACAACTGAGGTTTGGCATAATCACATCCTATAGTGGTAGATTGATAGAAGGAAGAGCATTGTCCACCTAAAATATGTCATCACAAGGAATAAAAGTAGGAAGTGAGAATACAACTGTCTCTAAAGAGACAATAGGTAGTGGAGGAGGAGGTGTGACATAAGTCTCACTTAGATCTCTGAAAAGACTCAGAAGAGTGCTCTAAATAGTGGAGGGGCACTTTGTGTGTTATACATGGTGATGTAAATCCCATGAAACGTGCAACAACAAGTGACCATAGACATAGTACAAGAGTTGGCCCAATCATTGTATTGAGCTAGGTCAATAGGCTTAGAAATCTATGCATTTAGGAATGGAATAAGTTCCTAATCCATGAGTAAACATTTCATATAAGCATACCATGAAGCATAGTTAATCTTACCAAGAAGAGCCACTAGTGTATACTCAACACTCCTCAATAGGTATCTCTCAAGTAGAGTCGACATGACCACGACTGAGACTAATAATGCATGCTTTGGAGATAGACTTTGAAAAACAACAAAAATGAGTCCAATCAAATGAGAGCAATCAGTACACAAGTGATAATGCACACTCAAATGTATGTCAGGCTATACTGATAATGCAATTAGGAATACAAGAGCAATTGGTGTAAGTAGTCACTAAATAGGCACAGGTAATAGTTAAAAAAATTGAATGTGTACACAAGAGAATATAGGTCCCATAATAAATCCCCACAATAAAATCAATAGTGATCCCCCTGTGTGTGTAATAACAAAGCACGCTTAAGGAATGAGCACTCTGTGCTTATGATTGAGTACCAGTGCACATTCTAAGTATGGACACAAGTAAGAGCAATCAGTGCATGAGTGAAAAAACATGTCTCAATGAATAGACGTTAGACTCAGCTGACAATGCATCCATAAATGTGAGTAATCAATGTAATATCCACTACATTGGCACAAATGAAAACTACAAACAAGGTAAGCATGAGGACGTTGGACTCTGCTGATGATGCATTTGTGGAGTAGTAAATGTGTGAAGTATTTAGGTAAACACCCCCCCCAAAAAATTTTGGCACTTTATAATTTAGTGCATTTTACAATGAAAATAGTCTAGTTACATGGGAAATTTAAAAATACACACTTTTACAAAATATAGCACTCACTTTCGAGCTAACATTTGTAACATATTAATAAAATGATTTCTTGTAAATAACCTATTTTTAATTAAAATTGCACTAAATAATTAAAAAAAAATTGATGCTAAGAGGTTACCTAGCCTTCCAACCACTCATTGCAACTGTCACTGAACAAAGATTGCAATGGTTTTGTTTGTGAGGGGGAATTGGCCCCCTACCAACCCATGCCTCACCCTTCGTCTTTGTTGGACGAAAATACAAGGTAAATTAAAACCAATACAATAATCTCATTTACAATATATTATTTTTTAAATAAAAACCAATCAAAAAATTATATGCCTTGCCTCACATCATTAGGTTCCCACATGAATATGAGAAACGCTCATACAAAATGCCCCCACACACTATGTGGCACAAAGTAAATATACCCCTCGCCTTAAATCATTATAAGACAAAACATTGAAAAAAGGACAAACCCATTTTGACCAAAGATAATAGTCTCCTTCCAATGCAAATTGGATCTTCCCAGATTTGAAGCAAACAAGGAGACAAATCCAATGCATTAATTTTTGAGGTTTTTGAAAAAAAATTCAAAAAAACAACCCCAAAATTTAATAAACCCTCTAAAAATTTGAAGATAAAACCTTATACTTTGTAAACAAAAACTACATATTTCAATGAAAACTTAACAAAAATAAAACCAGACAATCAAATACTGGATTGTCACTCTAATACCATAATAGGACTTGCCACGATCACCGGATCAATGAATGGTCATGGTGGAGTGATCATGCGAGTCAAGCAAGCATACATCACACAACTGAAAACAATTGAAACCATTAAATGAGAATATTACACAAAGAGAATCTCCATGAGAGTAATGCAAATGATACAAGATCAAATAGCATTATGAGGATGCAAAAGCAAGATCAAAATACATAGAAAAAGAATAGCTCTCTGTCTCATTGAATATTGGCTGACTGAATGAATAATGCAAAGGGAGAGAGGTATTTATAGGTTGGAGAGATAGTGAAATCCCACATTCCAGTGAATGTGGTACTAATCCTCCTAAATTACCCTTAGATCCCTAAGCAAGCTAATGTATACGTGAGCCAAAACCTATAGGAAAAAGGCCTACACCAATAGACATGTGAACCCACATTTCCTAATGTGAAAGGATACTTATACTACAATTGGCATTTCAGCTCCATGGGTAACCATTTTTCTTTATTTTATTCACTATAGAAATTCTCTTTGTACTACATCATCATTTGTTAGGATATTAATTATTGCTCATTTAAATCTGAATTTTGGATTTTTGTATGGGTAAATGCCAGTCCTAGTGAAACCATCCTCTTTTCAAGATTATTCAAAACAACCACGAATGGAAAAAAAATGATTCAATTCAATAAGCCCATGAAATGAAATTTTAGAAACATTTCATTTTTAATAGACCTGCAACAAACACAACACTTTTATATATACTACTATATCACTAGTAGTTAATTTTATGTTTCATTCTCTTTTTTTCTAAAATCCGGCATATTTTACTTGAAATGTAGTTTCCTACTAATCAAATAAGTATGTATTTGTGTGTCTTGAATTTTTTTTAAATGAATTTTGGATGCAACGTTCAAACTTTGCTTTGATATCTTGATTACTTCATATTATAACTTTAAAACGTGAGTAAATATGTGACAATTTTTCCTGAGGTGTGTTATTGTTCTGGTAAAGTGATACCCATATGCCAATATAAAGCTTGTATTGGCATGCCCTCCATTTGATGTTTGGTATTGTTTATAGAGTGAATTGATTTTTATTTAGATGGTTGTTTTTTGCGCACTAAATATTTTAGATGGCATAGGGATTTACAAATCAACATTATTGAAATTGTCTCTTATTCAACTAAAGTGTTAATAAGAAGCCGAGGTACAAAATTTTCTAACAATTTTTCCTACTCAATTTCTCCTATGTCTGCTTTCGATCATAAAATATTATATATGTAGATTTAATTTATTAACGTCATATCCCTCCAAGGGCAGACCATCAAGAGATCTCCCAGTAATGAGTTCCAAGGCCGCCCTCCTCACAGAGGCAGCTCTCTTGCAGTCCCCAAGTGAGGATTCAAGAGAATAAGAGGCTACTGTGCCGTTGCAGACAGCAGCTACAATGTCTCCATCCTCATTGTCACCAAGGGCAATCACCTTCAGATGGACCTCAGGTCTCTTAACAACAATTTCTTCTTTGGGTGGTACTGCTAACGCAAAGGTTGTTGGAGGAGTGGTGTTGTTCAAATCCTCAACAAAATCATCCCAGGGGTCATCATTGCTCTTACTGATGAAGTTCTGGACATAATCAATGCCAAAGAATCCCAACAAGTATATGAAGGAAGCAAGCTGGGCCACGATGGCCACAAGCTCCCAAAAGCTCACCACATGGAGGGGTGTTGATGTTCTGATTTTCTCCCTCCATCTCCTCATCAGGAAATATGAGGAAGTGAAGAATAGCACAAAGAAGATCTTGTTGGTGAGTCCCAAAGGGAGAAGCAGGGCATCAGATGCCAACACCTTTGAATTCTCATTCTTCATCTTCCCAACATCGTCCATTTTCTTCATCGTCTTGGAATCACTGCAACAATAAAATTCGGTACCATTTTTCGCACCCATCTTAGATTTTTTTAGCCCAATGACATCCATTGAAATGATAGAATCGGGTGTTACTGTCGGGTGTGAAGCATTTGGAAGACTCCAATGCAATGAAGACAGACCTTAGTGTTTGCAGTATTTATTATGTAGTAGGAGGTTAAGCCAAATATTCTCTTGACCATGAAAATTAATTAAGCACGAGGAGTGGCAGAAAACGATACACTCTCTTCCTTCTCTTGACCGTCAAGGAATCAATTGGCCTAGCAATTCATCACGTTCATTGACTGACCAGAAACTATAATCTATCGCAGACAAGTTTATTCAATATAATCTGAGACAAGTTTATGACGGGTCTTCATATTATTCATTGATTATTCTCCTCTATTCAAACTCTCTCCGAGTCCATATGACTTTTGTGTGGGAAACCTGGATTTCAATATTCACCCCCCTCGTGGAGTTTTGAGGTTGACGTTTTTAAGCTCATATTGAAATTGAAAATTGAAAGGAATAAGATTTGCTTCTTTACTTGTCGGGTGTTGAAACATTTTAAATTATTTATATATACACTCTTTTTTTTATGGGTTTTTTTGAGAAAGGTCTCTCTTTTAAAACATTTGATATAAGTTTGTGTATTGATAAGCTTCTAATTTATATATATAACATCAAGTATTTACACAAGTTAGAACACTAATCACTCATAGACAAATCATGATGAATATGAGAGATCGAACATTTATCATTGTTTGAAGCTAGCATTTTACTGTGGAGCATTTTTAGTGCATGAACTAATGTTTTATTTATGTTATGCAATCGTTATTTTTGAAACCATTTTCTTTATGCAATTTATTTTTTTTTTGTCATTCCTATATGACACTCCCCACCCTTTAAGGGCCCGATAACAAATAACAAACTTACACTGTCCACCGATTCTAGCACATGCCCCTAAAGTCACTTTGTCTTCTTTGGTTTTCAGATATCACAGGTAAAGTACAGCCAGTATAGGGAAAGAATAAAAATCTATTTTTTAGGTACACACATGGCAGAATCCAAGATCAACGTGTAGAAAATTGAAGGGCATGAGCAGGCGCATAAAACTCGTAAGTCATATTTAAAATTTTTGTCACTTGCTCCGAATTATTCGCGTTCCCAGAACTAGAAGTGGAGGTAATCTAGGAACCAAAAGTGGCAACACTCCTCGAACTATAAGATGTGACACTCTTGGAACCAACAGTGGCAACACTCATAGCCTATGTTCGTGATAAATTTTGGATTTTTGGGTGAGGTTTGCAATATGATTTACAAATGATTCCATATCTAGATTCAGATGATTGTCTTCATATTGGGATTTATTCAAGATAAGTTCCAAATCACTGTTTCTTTTCCTACATGATTGCCTTCGAAATATTATTTACGTACACTTTTGTATAAATTTTGCATTTACATGTTTATTACGATGCTTAATTAAGTGTAATTCATTTAATTTTCCATTGCATTTATCTATATGCCATATATTTCCAGCTCATTTATCAAAGGAACAAGGACACGATACAACTATTCAACCTAACATCAATAAGGGAGGTCATTAAGTAGATAATCTTGTTGAAGTGTTTACTCTTCAGGATGTCAATTAGTATGGCTTGATTACTGGATTCCCCAAAATTCTATATTTATGTATAATTATTCTAATGATTTGTCTTATACTTCTTTTGATAATTACTATGTGTCTTTCGGCCATGACTCTATTACTTGTTAGATTTTCTAATCATTTACCTAAACTTATACCAGGGGTTGTCAGTTGATTAAAGGCTTATATCCTCCCAGAGTAGCCACCCCTCCTTGCAGAGTAGCCACCCCCATTGTGTTCAGATGCAGTACAATACATGGAAAGAGGTTGGAAACATTTACTCTTGTAAACTATGTTTCATGGGAAGGTAATTGACCAAATTTGAAAATCTAAACAAGAGGTATCTCTGGTTTATGTGTTCCTCGACCCTCACATCAATTACTTGATCTGATTCTATAGGTGCACAACATTTATGAATGATATTTGTTTGTTGAAATGTATTTGCAATATCTAAAATTTACACCAAAGGTGGAAACTAATGCTGGATGAGTTGTACTTTAAAGTCTGGATCCAACCCAACGTAAGTGGGAGATTCATCTTGGAAGCATTGTCTCGTACTTGCTTGGTGAAGGATTAGGGTCCCTACCAAAGTGGACAAAGCTCGTGATAAGTCCATGCCACTCTATCCCTCTACAAGTGAGTCCACAATCAATCACCATTGTGGAAGGTGTGTAGTGTTTGATGTTTATCATATGCTCCTTGTATCTAGCATTTTCATACTGCACAAGGTGTTTAGTTTTTAGGATTCCAAAGTGGATCAAGACATGTTGAGAATACCATTGATTGGTAGCCCTGATTACTTTTTAAGATTAAGTTATTGATGATCTCCCTTGTGCAACAGTTTTAATGTTTTGTGCATAACGTATTATTCATTGCGTGTCTTTTAGGTAAAATAATTCCACCCATAATTAAATATAATAAAAACTTAAAAAATAATGAAAAATAGTAGAGGACTTAAACTAAGAGAAACACTGATAACATCCATGTCAAGTAACATGATCTGAAGATAGTCTAAGATATTCATCCTCATTACATTGCCACCCTTATTATTGTTCATCCATTTTCTTCATTATCCTGAAATCACTATAGCATTCAATTTCATCATGACTCTCAACACCCATATTAGATTTTCTCATCCAAATTACCTTAAAGTCTAGATTTAACCCAACGTAAGTGGGAGATTCATCTTGTAATCATTATCTCCTACTTTCTTGGTGATGGACTAGGGTCCCTACTAAAGTGGACAAAGCTCATGATAAGGTCATGCCACTCTATCCCTCTGCAAGTGAGTCCATAATCAATCACCAATGTAGAAGGTGTGCAGTGTTTGATGTTGATCATATGTTTGCTTGTATCTAGCATTTTCATATTGCACAAGGTGTTTAGTTTTTAAAATTCCAAAGTGGGTCAAGACATTTTGAGAATACCATTGAGTGGTAGCACTGATTTCTTTTCTAGATTAAGTTATTGATGATCTCCCTTGTGCAACATATTTAATGTTTTGTGCATAGTGAATTATTCATTGTGTGCCTTTTAGGTAAAAATTCCTGGAGCTACATAAATATTTTTAAAAAGTAACTTATGTGAGGTAACATAAACTAAACATTCTTTATAACCCTTATATTGTTCATCTTTATCACTATACTGATGATTTCTCTTGCAATATTAGTTTGTTTAACAATCTACCCAAGTGCATGTCCTAAGGAGTGCATCAGCATATGAGTGGAGTTAGCTCATGGTACTTTATGAGATTTATTTGAACACTATTCTTTCATATCTTAACAACTATCAGTTTGACATGCTCAAATTATCGTTATGTCTTCTCTATCTATTTATATTGAAGCTGCTTTGACATCTTTGGTTGATTTGTTATACTTCATGCAGCTCTTGATGAGTTGGCCAGTAGCTAGAGAAGAAATGAGAGATGATTCTCTAGCCAAAATTGCACCTACCATTTTTCTGGATAAATTCTAAGCATTAGCATTAGGGCATGTAACAGTTGCTCCTCTTATTCCAAGCATGTTGAAATAGTCTACTTGTGAAGCCAATAGGTTCCATTCTCCCACTGGTCCCATTTATATGCAAGACATGGTCTCTAAGATGTCCAAATATTTTCAACCATTAACAACATCCATCGTGGTCATATATTGGGAGCTCTCCACATTTTTGGATGGATCTTCGCATGTTACAATAAACACAGCGGACACAAGTTTGGAAGCATGGGCATTGAATCCACCCATGGCCAACACTATTGTTGATCCAATCAACTTAATTAGAACAATTTTTAACTCAAAACATGCTATACCTATCATCCTCAACACCTTGTTCATAACTGCCTCTATTATAATGGCCTCACAAACTATTGATTTCCCACACCCTTAAATCTAGTTCACTATTGTGTGTTTCTTGTATGCACAAAAAGTGCCTAAAATAAAACACCATAAAATAAGTAGACCACCCACAAGTAAATAGAATAAAAACTTAAAAATTAATGAAAAATAGTAGAGGACTTAAACTAAGAGAAACACGGATAACATCCATGTCACTGAACATGATCTAAATATAGTCTAAGATATTCATCCTCATTGCATTGCCACTCTTATTGTTGTTCATACATTTTCTTCGTTATCTAGAAATCACTGCAACATTCAATTTCATCTTGACTCTCTTTAATCCTTTTTAGATTTTCTCACCCAAACTACATTCATTGCCTATATCTCTATAGTAGTTAGTGTTGTTGCAATGAATATCTATAGTGCTTGATTTATTTTGTAGGCAGACTAAATATCTACAACTCCATTTTGCTCAAATATTTTGTTGAGATTTTATTTATAAATTTTATTGTATTTAATTTATATATACTTCCATTTTATTTTTATTAGTCATTAAAGTGGATGATTAAATAATATTTACTGATTTATTAATTATTGGTACAAATTAGTGTAGAGAGAAAAAACAATGTAATTTAAAACAAAAAATGTTTTGTTTCTCCTAATCATTATAGAGTGAAACTAATTATCTTTTTATTTGTTTTTTATTACTCAGGGTCCTTTTCACCTACATTTTTTTGTATTTCTAAAATTGAAAAATTTCCCAAACCAAAAACATCAAAAAGTAATGAATTTGAAAAACAAGAACAAGTTGCGAAAGAGATTATTACTTAGATAAAAAGCTGAACCCTTTGAATAAAAAGTGGATTATAAAAGGCAAAGTAATTAAAAAGGATTGTTGACTAATTATTGTTTCCTTTGTTTTTTATTACTCGGGGTCCTTTCCATCTACATTGTTTTGTATTTCTAAAATTGACAAATTTCCCAAACTAAGAACATCAAAAAGTAATGAATTTGAAAAACAAGAACAAGTTGCGAAAGTCATTTTTACTTTGATAAAACGCTGAACCCTTTGAATAAAAAGTGGATTATAAAGGGCAAAGTAATTAAAAAGGATTTTTGCATAGCTACAAAAGTAAAAAAAGGTACCGGCCATGTCTTTAGTTTTGATGTTGTTGATAATGGAGGAGATGACATAACAACGACTTCACTTGATTAGTTAACTAATCACACTTTTTGGTAAGTAAAATCTTGAAAGTTTTAATCGAATACAACGGGAGTTAAAAATATGCTTATAATATATTTAGTCACTCGAAAATCATATTGGAAATAAAATTAGATATGAAATCGTATTAAACATTCTACAAATAAAAATACAAATATCCTTGAGTAACAGTTCCATTTCACAAGAATTGATAAACTGGTAAATGAAAGTATTTATTCCATTATGGACAACAAGGCTTAATATTTATTACAGTATCAAGAGTGTGACCGCTCTCAGGTCTATGTATATGCCCTATATTTTCCTCCAATCAGTATGCAAGAATGAAAGGAAGTAAATATGTAAATATTAAAAAAGAAGAAGAAGCCGGATTTTTTTCAAACCTCTTCCATTACATGTCCAATAAATGAAAAATTTAAGTAGATCTTATAGAAACTAAATATGTAAATATCAAAAAATAAGAGGAAAGCTAACTTAGTCGAAACCGCTTCAACTACATTTTCAATAAACCAAAAAAATAGGTATCCTGTAATAAAAAAATCACATGTTGTTTTTTATTTTTTGTTTATAAAATTTACAATGTTATGGTATCCTTTCCCTTGGGCCCTAGGGAGATAATAGCATGGGTGTTTCATGATGAAGGCTTCAATGCACTACCTCGTACTTATTTTTCTAATGTTCTATTTTGTGATGTGTAGATATTTATTAAATTTTACCTATAAATATGTTTCAATATATGGATACTCGCTAAAAAAATTATTATTATGAAACGCTTCACACATAAAAGTTGAGGAAGGGTTAGCTGTCCTTTCACTATACAAAACCCCACTTTAAGAAAGTAAAAAATATGTTATTAGGTATAATGATAGTGAGTCATGGAAACTACTATTTAAATTGTAATTTATCCTAGGTATCAACACAAAATTTGGAATAAGAATAACGTGGCTATAAATATCCATTGGCATGAACTCAAGAAAACAAAGTCCATTCAAACATCGCACTATATAATATTCCCACATCAGGAAAGTTTATGCATGATTGACTCAATGAATGAGTAAAAAAAATAACAACCGACCTCTACAACCTTTTCATCCTCAAAAACATTTCCTCTTAAAATTTGTCTCAAATAAAGCCAAGCAGTGGTTGTCCATTGGCTACATAAAATTTTATTAATTTGTCTTGAAGTTCATGAGTGTATGTTGGGTCTGTAAACCAATGAATCAAATTGTCACCTATATTCTCATCATAAGTGGATTATATATAATACTATTGTCAAGTGATGTTTTAGCATCCTAAGTCTCCTCATACACAGCATGGAGGAGATGGTCCTAGTCTTGGTGTTGTTTCACATTTTACATGCGATGCAATGTACATCTGCACAATTATTTTAAAACTTTCATGGTGACATGTGAACGCACATTTCCTAATGCAAAAGGATACTTATACTACGATCGGCATTTTAGCTCCATGGATACCCTCTTCACTTTATTTTATACACTATGGCAAAGCTCTTTATAATAAATCATCATTTGTTAAGACATTAATTATTGCTCATTTCAATCTAAATTTTGGTTTGTTGTATGGGTAAATGCCAGTCCTAGTGAAACCATCCTCTTTTCAAGATCATTCAGAACAACCACAAACGGAAAAAAAATGATTTAATTCAATAAGCTCATCAGATGCAAATTCTAGAAACATTTAATTTTTAATAGACCTGCAACAAACACAACACTTTTATACATTCTACTATATCACTGGTAGTTAATTTTAAGTATGTTTCATTCTCTTTTTTCTAAAATCCGGCATATTTTACTCGAAATGTAGTTTCCTACTAATCAAATAAGTATGTATTGGTGTGTTTTGAATTTTTTTAAAATGAATTTTGGATGCAACATTCAAACCTTGCTTTGATATCTTGATTAATTCATATTATAACTTTAAAATGTGAGTAAATATGTGACAATTTTTCTTGAGGTGTGTTATTGTTCTGGTAAAGTGATACCCATATGCCAATATAAAGATTGTATTGGCATGTCCTCCATTTGATGTTTGGTATTGTTTATAGAGTGAATTGATTTGTATTTAGATGGTTGTTTTTTTGTGCACTAAATATTTTAGATGGCATAGGGATTTACAAATCAACATTATTGAAATTGTCTCTTATTCAACTAAGGTGTTAATAAGAAGCCGAGGTACAAAATTTTCTAACAATGTTTCCTACTCAATTTCTCCTATGTCTGCTTTTGATCATAAAATATTATATATGTAGATTTAATTTGATAACTTTTATAATTTACTTTGAAAATATGCAGTGGTTGTGATTGGCATAGTTAAATTTTCACATTAAACAAAGTGCACAATGATTGAAAGCAAAATTCATCGACTTGAATTGAATCTACTTTGCATGGCATGACCATTTTAATAATATATCCTTGAAAAGTTGTTGGGATTATTATTTTTTTTATGTCATCATTATTAAGACCATTTTTCAAACAAGACTATGCCTCATTATATTTTAGATAAATGTGCATTGTAAAAACAATGTGTTGCATAGCATCGAGGACATTAGACATCAAATTATTCATTGCACAATTGGAAAATAAAATCTAATAAGTTTTCACCGTAACTTCCATTTTTACTCGTACTTCTACACAGTCCTATTAATTTTAGATCATGTGAAATGAGGTGCCATTTAGATACAGGGGCCATGCAAGGATGTGATAGCTATAGATATTTGATCATAATATTGTAAAGGCCCCCTTTTTTTAAATAAAATGATTCATAATGAATAAAAAGAGGACGTGTATGATGAAATAAGGTATAAAATTAACATGCATCAAATTCAATGTTGAATTCAATATAGTAATTTTCCCTTGTCATTGACCATTACCATATTGGTATGTTCACTCAATCAGAGAATTTTGTTATATGCAAAAAATTATCACCCCACAAATTGGACTCGTTTTCATTTTAGACAGACGCCATAAAAAGTATTATTCACTCAAAACATGTTTCATTTTCATGGATCTTATGAAAGTGTAAAGAATGTTAGGCTCCAATTCTAAGTGAAAAGAATTTAAAGCATCAAGATTGCCTTTATGCAAGCAATTTAGGGAATTCTCCATCGTGTCATTTTTTTATTTCATTAGAAGTGTATTGAAAATGCAACTAAATAGTAAAGGTATAAAATGAAAAGTTACCAATAGCATACTTGAACATGAGATCTCTACAAAGATGATATAACGACACACCAAAACATACAAATGTAATCATCTCTAAACAAAGATCAAACTAAGTTTCTTAAAATACCATGGCATCTGTGACACCAAGGCTAACAAATTTTGAAACCTATGCGGCCAACATTCTCAATGGATGAGCGAAACGTTTGTAGAAGATATCTTAAGTATAAAGCATACACTTTTTGGTTCCATTAGCCCTTGGCCCCACAATTATTGCCACATATTTTCCTTGTAATATTACACATGATCTAAGCATCACCAGGCATGTGCAAAACAAAAAAAAATGAATGTATCCGGGTCTAGAGTGTTGGGTGAATATTTTGTCGTCAACTAACTGATGACAAAATGGGTATACCAACCACAGCACAGGGAGATTTACGCCATGAAAAGTGTGGGTTTACCAGATCTGGACGAGGTAAATCTCTCCTCTCATAAAGGGGAGGTTCCCTATGAATATTTATATGCTATATGTATATATATATAGGTAAGTAGAAAATAATACTTGGGGTGGTATAACAACATCTGCCTCTCTTTTTTTAGAGGTGATGTCCAAGGAACAAGAGAGAGAAATCCTGGTCATTGGCCAACAACATTTCTCTTCTTTCAGGAATGGTATTCAGCAAAGAGTAGAAAATCCCCTGAAGTGTAACAAACTTAACAAAGAAACCTACGCAAGCACAAAGTCTTCCATTGTCTCCTTTGTTGATTCAAAATAAACGTAATCGTAGAGTGAAATGAAGCACAAAGTCTTCACCTGAAACTACAAAGGATAAAAGGATCACAAAGATAAAGGTAGCTCAAAGTCTCTCTTCTATCTTTTAGAAACGTCCTCAGATAATGTCAACACACACACTTTGCTTATTAAATCGAACAAATAAGAGATTATGAGGAAAGAGGACATAAGAACTATTTCCTAAATAACACAGATAACTTCAACACAAAGTCTGAAATAAACCTGCTTCTCATTCATTCAACAAAATATGATTTACAAGTTGAGCACAAAGTCTCAAGAAGTGTCTCAATTTCAGCAGAGTTTTTGCTCTCAATTATCAGAGATCCATTTACAAAAGAGGTATCCACTATATATAGGGAGAAACCTTCAAAATCTAGAAAATATTAAAATACAAAAATATCTTAGTCAAAGATGACTCATCTTTGACTTTGAGATATTTTTCTGGATTTTTTACATGTAATTACACATTACAAAATTGCATGCACTTTTTCATGACAAAAGTGCATGAGAAAAGAAGAGAGAAGGGGAAAACGTTTCAGCTCTTGCCGCCAGACTTCTTCAAATGAGCATCGTACATAGCAATGGATGCCTGAATTCCTATACTGTCTGGCACAACGGTGTTCTTGAAGATGACCTTGGCTCTGATTAAAACGTCCTTCAATGCTGTGATTGCCTTAGCATGACTAGTTAACCTGGATCTTAGATTATCCAGAGTTAACTGAGTATCTAAAATATTGTCCACAGAAGTCATTGAGAAGGTTTTCTCTTCAAAATCTCTTTGAATCATACCCTTGAATCCTCAGATCATCTATTTGGCTGAGAGAATTTGATTATCCCTAGTGGTGAGGTTGTAAGGCAGTTCTTCCAGTCTATTCAACAGGCATGTATCACTTTTCTCAATAGCATCTTTAGAAGACTCGAGATCTTCGATGAGCTCCTTGAGTACCTGAATCCTGTATATAAGTGATTCCTTGATCTCAACATAGGAATATTTGTTGTAAATAACGTCGATGGATATCAAGGTGCTTTTCTTTAGATCTTTCATTTCCCTCCACTTGCTGAGATATTTCTCCGCACTGTCAATGTCCTGAGAGATAAGAGAGACAAGGTCTTCTAAATTTGTTCTCATCTTCTTCATCTTGTCTGTCTTCTCGGCAACCTCTGTAAGTAAGGAAATTCTCTGAGTGTGCATCTTCACAATGTGATCCTCCAATACTTTTCCTTTCATATAGGTTCTCTCTGCTTTTTGGATGATGGGGTCGTCAATAGAGGAGGCTTCTGGAGTTGTCACTTCAGAGAGAAGGGTGAATTTCTTTATTACTACCGTCAACTGCTCTGTCTTGGCCTTATAGTAGTCCATCTCTTTTTCTCTGTCAAACTTCTAGACCATGATGTCCATTACAGATTGTAGATCATTTTTCACACCTTTGTGAGTAACTTTTCCACGTTCAACATGAGAGATGGAATAAATGCTCATGTCAAAACCCTCAAGGGTTGCATCTTGCAGTGGTTTAGCTATTTCTAGAAATTTATGCCCCTTTTCCTCAACCAATTTTGAGAGGATCCTTGGTCTCTTAGGGGCCTTAGCTTTCACCGGCACTATCTTGCCAAAATTGAAGTCATCTGCAGAGATGGCTAGCTTCTTTTTTTTAGGCCCAAAAACTGACATCCAAGGAGGGAGAGAAAAATTACCTACTATGGCAATGGTTCTGGTAGATGGTGTTATCATGGTAACGTCTGCACTGCTAGTGGTAATGGTGGTTGTAGTAGGAGTAACAGGAGAAATCGTACCATCCATTGATTGATCAAGGACAAAACTTTCTCCCAAATTGAATTAAGGACCACCAAACATAACTATAGAAGGAGAGGCTACTCTAGAAGAAGGAATACTGATAGGAGATAGAGGTGAGGGAGATGCCACAGGAGACTGAGGTGGAGAAGAAGAGACATCTGTAAGTGACTGTGCCCCTTCCTGGGAAGGTAGAGGTTCAACGCTTTGTTGTTTTGAGGGCCTGTCATCTGTCTCCATTTATTGAGATGCCTGTTCCTGGGAGATTTGTTCTTCAACTCCCTTAGCCATTGATTCTGGCTCTTTAGTAACCTTTGATTTCTTGGAAACAAAGATGATTCTAGGCTTGTGAGGCCTAAATGGGAAAGGAACATCACCTTTGTTCTTAGTCCTATTTTCTACCTTCTTCCTCATTTTTGCTTAGAACTCAGCCTCTGATCCTATAACAAACTCTTTCAGTGTGATCCCTTTGGCTGCTAACCAATCATCAGTGTTAACCAATATTGGTTCGAATCTTTTCCTCAAAAAAGTTGGTTCTTTTTGAGACCACTGAATTGGAGCAAGAGGGGAGTCAGCAATCTTCTAGGCTAGGTACCTGTTGTTGATAATGCTCTTATCATCGACCAAGTTGGATGGAATCTCTACAAGCCCCAAATATTTGATCTACTTCAAGGTCAGCCTATTGTAGTCCATTTTCTTGATTTCTTCAGCTATCCGCAGGTCTACCCAGATGTCCTCGATCATAGGCTCATGAAATTGAGTCTTTCATCTGATCATGTCTTTGACACTCCTATAGTCAAAGTTGTCCCTTCTTTTGAATTATTTCATAGTAACCAGCTGCATCTCTATTTCCATGACTTTGGCTTTGGCTACTGTCAAAATTGAGTATTTGCCAATTTTAATTAGAAACCTAAAACCTGGCTTTGTCAGTTCTATTTGCCTAGTATGTATGACAACAATTTGTCTACATAGCTTCATTAGGACTAACTTATCAGAAGGAAACTTGGGGAGCATATAGGGATAGCCTTTAAAAAAGCCAACCCAAAGATAGTAGAAGGAGGGAAATTGTAGGAACATACAGCCATAGTCATTTACGACCGTCTAGGCCTCATCAGATATTCTCTTCTACTCAAGTTGAGGGTCGAAGAGGCATAAAAATACGGAAAAGAAGACGTCATTTACCCTTCAAAATTGGTGGATTGATCCTTACAGCATTAGCTGGGGGAAATATGAGTAGACTGGGGTGGTCTTTATGTCTCCTTCAGTTGCCAAACCTAGAAAAATTTGCATTTAGGCAGCTATGTACACCAAGTACGAAGTCATATAGAACTTTGAAGTAGTTTGTACCTTGGTCAGTTGCTCATGAAGAGCATTGCTAATCTGCTCACCCCAGACGCTGACCTGCTTACCTTGGAGGATGATTTTGATGAATGGGTACATCCACTCATGGAACTGTGAGGAAGACGGGAGGCCTCGCACTCTACTGAGATGGGTGATCAAGTCACCTACTTCTTCAATGAAATCACTCCTTGGGAAGTTCCATGGCCATCTAGATAAATTGGTCCTGGGGGTCTTCAGCCACCTATTGTTCATTACTTTTTTGCCCTCTCAGGGTCTTTATCATACTCCTTCTAAGCCTCTATGAAGTCAATCCTCAACACTTCAGTAGGAGGAGGGCACATGAAGACTTTGTAAATAAATTCAGGGTCTAGTCGAATTATTACGTGGCCACTGGCATCTGAGACTAATCTCGTCTCTTTATTGTAAAACTAGGCACACTGGAGGATGAACTCTGTATGATGTGTTACCACCGAGAAAGTGACAACCAGATGAATGTTGCTCTCGATGATTCTCTTCCTTTTGAAGCTCAGGTTCGTCACCTTGGTTTTGACCATGAACTCGGCCATATCTACGTGGCCAATTTTTGTATCTCTAATGTCATCAACATTGGAGGTAACCGAAGTAATTGAAAAGATGCCCTGGTACTTGTACTTCATGGCCTTTGATTTTTTTGGAGAAGTTTCAGACATCAAAACTGGCCTTGGTTGAGCGGGTGCCGATGAGCAAGAATCTTCAAAGGGTACTGCAATCATGATCGTGCAATTAGAGAACAGTGGGCAAATTAAGGAATTCGCACATTGGGTGATCATGATCAAGGAAGGGCACTTAACAGGGCTGGGTCAGAAATTGGGTCAAAAAATGAGAGAAAAAGGGGAGGAAGTGAAAAAAACAAAAAAGAGGAAAATTTCTCCAGAGATAAAGAAATTTGGATGATAAATGCATGGGCAGCAAAATTTGCCACCCTTGCATAAAGAATGATCAGGCACGCATGGGCGGCAAAATTTGCCGCCCTTGCATAAAGGGGGAAGAAAAAAGAGGGCATGGGTGGCAAATTCCACTGCTCGTGCAAAAAGAACGGTTAGAGAAGTGCGTGGGTGACAAAATTCATTGCCCCTGCAGGTTCAGCCTGCATGGGTGGCGAAATTTGCCGCCCCTACAGGTTCAGGGGAAAGAGAGCAAGGACGCATGGGTGGAAAATTTCACCACCCATGCAAATTCATTTAGAAATTGTCAGATAAGGTGGGGAGCGGAAAAAATTGATGCCCTTACATAGGGAGGACACTAGCTGACACGGGAGAGAAAAGTTTGGCAGGGGAAAGAAACGAGAGCGGGCCGACTGGCCCAAGGGAAAAAGTGAGAACAAAACCCCAACAACTTGAAAAAACAAACTAGAAAGAGGAAAAGAAAATAAATGCAAAAAGCATGACCTACCTGAGAAACCACACGCACAGCAAGCTCGAATTCGCCAAAGCACACTTTTACTAGTTCACTGAACGGTCCAGAGGTAGAGGACAGGAGGAGGAGAGGAGGAATGAAGAAAAAAGAGGTTAAAACTTGATTAAATGGGGTGAAAATCGACCCCAACAACCTATTGCGTGTGGCAATAAATGTCGTGTGTAGAAAATGAGGTAGTGTAGGGGCGACAAATTTCACTGCCCTTACACTAAAAAAAATTGGGACATGCAGGGGCGGCAAAAATTGCCGCTCCTGCATGTGAGAAGTGAAAACTTACATGGGCAAAAAAATTTGCTACCCATGCAAGTCCAGATGCAGGGGCGATGAAAATTACCACCCATGCAGGTTCAGATGCAGGGGTGGCAAATTTCACCACTCCTGCATTTCAAAGGTAAAAATGCACTAGCGGTGAAATTCGTCGCCCGTGCACTAAAATGGAAGAAAAACACTAACATTGAAAAAGGCAGATTTTGGTCCCCTGGTCGTATCGAGACTGTAACAACCTTCACATTTTGGAGAAAATGTAATGAAAAGATGTTACGAATTTCAAACAGTGTAGTTGGGCCAAAACAAGAATGAGAAAAATCTGTCTCAAAAAGAGACTTAGAGAGACAAAAGGCGAAACAAACAAGTTTCACAGGGGGTTGATTCCAAAAATGAGCTAAGTTGATTTTGGAAACAACAGTTGGCTCCTATTGGGAAACTTCCATTAATCAAATTGATCAACGGGAGTAGAAACCAGTCTCTAAGTGCCTTCATCTAAGCCATTGGGCTACGGAGTCAGGCTAAAAATGAAAGAAAACAGACCAAATGTAAAAATCGTACATATATACAAACAGACCCATCTAAGCTTCAAGGATTGAACAACTTTAGATGTTACCCACTATGGGGTAGTGAAAAAGGTGTTCCATCCTGGTACTCCAGCAAGAAGCTAGCCTCACCATAGAGCTGTCAAATGGTGAACAGACCTCTCCATAAAGAGTCAAATTTGTCGTGCATTCCCTTCGGTTCTCGCATCTTGTCCCATAACAAGACTTGATCTCCGACTCGAAATTCATGAACCTTAGTTTTTTTATCAAAAAGTTTCTTCACTTGATTCTGATGTGCTATAATCTGACCCACCAACATGGTTTGTTGTTCATTCAGTTCGGTTAGACACATGATTCTTTTGTCGACCGAACTTTTGAAGGTTGAGTCTTCGATTGCTTTGGCTAACCTGAGTGCTGGTAGTTCTAGGGTGATGGGGATCTCTACATTCAAGCCATACATAAGTTGGAAAGGTGACATACCTATAGCCCTTTTGGGGGTAATCCTATCTGCCCATAAAGCATGATACAATGCTTTGTGCCAAGTCCTCTGATTGTCGTCTACCAATTTTCTGATAATAGTGACAAGGTTCTTATTGCTTGATTCTACTTGGCCATTTCCCTAGGGGAAATAATCTGAAGTGTGGGATAGGGTAATCCCATAGTAAAAATAGAATTGAGTAATTTCATGCGAATAAAAATTGGCCACATTATCTGTTACAATTTTAAGTGGGACCTCAAAATAGGAGATAATATTTTCCTTGAGAAAATTGCACACCACTTCAAACGTGGGTGCTTGGTTGGGATGGCTTCCACCCACATGGTAAACTAATCCATTTCCGTGAGTACATAATCATGTCTGGCACTTGAAGATGGGTTGACTGTACCAATGAAGTCAATACCCCACTGCTAAAAAGGCTCCTCGATTACTACTGGCTTGAGAGGCAATGCAGCCAGTTTAGGTTTTTTGATGAACTGTTAACACAATTTTCACCTACACACCCATTTGTGGGCATCTTGAAATAGTGTGGGCCAATAGTACCTTGCTCGCAAGATCTTGTGCGCTGTCACTGGTGCAAAAAAATGCCCTCCACAGGCCAAATTGTAGAAAGACTCCAAGAGTTTTTCTTGTTGTACCTTATCAACACAACAAAGAAATGCCCTGTCCAGGTTCCTTTTGTACAGACCATTATCCCATAGAATATAACTAACAGCTTTTAATTTAACATTTTGTTTCTCCTTATAGGAGAGATGAGTGAGACACTCACCATATGTCAGGAAAATAGGCGATATCAAAATACAACTCATCAATAGTGGAAACAAAGAGGACCATAGGCATGCCTTCGATCTCTATTTCTTCACTTTTTGCTTCATCTGCAATGTTGTTGGTAATCAACTGACAAAGACCCTTTCCTCGAATGAGTTTGGTAGGTTTGACGTCTAGATCAAACTCTTGAATCTTGGCGATCCAATTACCCCTCTTCGTACCAAACTCCTGTTGAGTCAAAATGGACTTCATTGTTGTATCAGGTACAAGAACTTTGGTGTGCGAGTTTAGGATATAAAACCTGAAATGCTTCACTACTTTGACCACCGCGTATGCATGCTTCTCCATGTTAGAATATTTCAGCTCATGAACCTTAAGTGGACAACTCATGAAGGAAATAGGAGATTCTATGCCTTCTTGGTTTTGTTGAACTAAAATAGCTGAGAGTGTATGTTCAGAGGCATAACTATATATTTTGAAGCTTTTGGTGTAGTCTGGACAAACCAGAATTGGTGCGCGAGAAATCGATTTCTTGATGTCTTTAAATGTTGATTTGCCCTCTGTGGTCCACTTGAAGGTAGCATTGTCTTTCATCATGTTGATGATGTGGCGAGTCTTCTCAGCAAACTCAGGAATGAATCTCTGAAGAAAATTCACCTTTCCAAAGAAAGAGTGAATCGCAGTTTTGCTGGTAGGCAGAGTAAGTTCTTGAATGGACTTGACCCTTTTCAAGTCAATTTTAATACCTTCTCAGGACACAATGTGTCCGAGAAGTTTCCCTTCAGTCACCCCAAAGACAGATTTCTTTGGATTTAGAGAAATATCATTCTGACGGCAGCGTTCCAGTATTCTTTGTAAATGATGGACATGGTCAGAACGATGTTTTGAAAATACTATCAAATCATCCAAGTACACTACAATGAACTTGCCTATTTCATCCTTGAAAGTGAGGTCCATCTCTCTTTGGAATGTGGCACCTGCATTTATCAGATCGAAAGGCATTCTTCGATAGGTGAAGGTGCCCCAAGGTGTGGTGAAGGCAGTTTTATGTTGATCCATTTTTCCAACCTCAACCTGATTGTACTCTAAAAAACTGTCCAGCATTGATAACATCTCTGAACTTGTTACCATTTACAGAACTTGATCCATGATAGGGAGAGGGTAGTTATCTTTCAAAGATAACTGATTCAAGTTCCTGAAATCTACGTAGATTCAAATTTCACCATTCTTCTTTCTGACAGGCACTATGTTGGCAATCCATGTGGAATGATGGATTGGGAAAATTATCCAGGCATCAAGCATTTTTTGTATCTCAGCTAAAATAGTACCTGAGATTTTTGGATTATATTGCCTAGACTTTTGCTTGTAAGGTACAGAGTTCACCTTAAGAGGAATGTCATAGCGAATGTCATCCTGCCTGAGTGATTTCAAGTCATCGTAGGAATAAGCCAAGACGTCTATATATCAGCGGAGTAGATTAGCAAGCTTAAATCTCTCCTCGGGAGTGTAGCATTTCCCAATGTTTACCATCTTAGAATCTTCCTTGGTTCTCAAGTTTACATGTTCAAAATCCTGGGAGGAGTTTGAATCTATCAGTTGTTGTTTGATGAACCTGTCATGGTTATTAAACAATTTCTCTAGGGAAACCAGGCCTTTGGAAATCTTATTCCCCTTAAGCTGCAAGAAATTCTCACATGTGTTCGCATTTGATTCAGGAGTTGCTTCACATTCCTGGAGCTCACTACCTTTAAAATGCAATTGTTCGAAGCTATCCTTTTGCTCCAAGAAGGTGATGATTTGATCATCATTGTTGAATACTTGCCAATGGTCGGCATTATCAGGTACACTTGACCAAAATACTAGTTCAATAGTGTACTTATGTCCTTTAAAATTTGGGTGGGGAACCAAGAGAGTAGCAGAGATAGCCAATGCATCCGCCCGGTCATTGAATTTCCTTGGAATGGCAGAGATGTTAAAAGCGTCAAAATTTTCAATTTGATCCCAGACCAGATTGCGATAGTGGCACAATCTTTCATTCTTAGTCTGATAGAGGTTTCTTACCTAGAAAACTACCAATTCAGTGTCCCCTTTAGCATGGAGTAATTTAATGCCCTTTTCTCTAGTAGCCTGTAATCTGAGTAATAGGGATTCATACTCAGCTGTTTTGTTGGTGTTGTTGAACTGCAACTTGTAAGACAAAGGAACAATGTCTCCTTGAGGAGATACCAACACAACCCTAGCTCTCGAACTGGTAGAGGAGCAGCTGCCATCAAATTCTAAGGTCCATACCTCATTAGACACCGCTTTTTCTTCAAAAATTTCTTCACTTGGGGGAAGAGATTCTTCCGTGTGTTCATTTTGCTTTATCGATTCTCCCACTATGTCAGCTAAACACAATTCCAAGTTGTCACATGTAGGAGTTTCATCGGGTGCCTCATGGATCTCGTCTGTAGATAGGAAGTAGTTGCCCATGCCTGAAGACTCAAATAAAATTTGAGCTTCCGGTGCTACTGATCGGGTGACTACATACCTTGCCTCTTTTTCAAAAAGCAACTTCTTCATAACACCTTGAATTGGGATCCTCGCTTTCGACAAGTCCATGCTTAGCTCGCCTCCAACATATTTATAGAAATTCTGCCCAAGCAAGATGTCGTAAGAGGCTGGAACATCAGCCACTAGAACCATCATTTTATCCTCTTTTCTAGAAAAGCTGCGAAAGCAAATTGGGCGTCTTTTATCTGACCAAAGAGTGAAACTTGCTTATTTTCCATAGAAAAACACCTCCCAAAAATTTTGGTTAAAGTTAGACCAAGGGAATCCGCCACCTTGGTGGGCATGACATTATCCGAGGCTCCAGAGTCTATAATGCAATTACTCCATTTGTAACCATTTATAAGTAGGGAAACATAAAAAGGTTCTATTTTCTCGAGAGCAATAGGAGGAGTCACGACGAGATTATTCTGGATGGATTTATCTTTGGGGGGATCATGAACGACCTTTTAAGAATCTTGTCCTACAGGGACGGCTTTATTTTTCACATATTCTGCCAACCTATCAAACTGTTCAGGATTGGCTCTCAAATACTCAATCTCTGTCACCTGAATCTTAGTTTTCCTGGCGTGATCAATTATATCAAATAATTAAAAATAATTTGAGATAGAAGAAGAGGGTCCATCATCTGAGTCTTTAGTGGGTGTGGCATTGGTCTGAGCAACAGAAGTGGAAGGTATGGGGTGGTTGGAGGTACTTATTTTTTTGTGAATTACCTGATCTTTTGATTGAGGAGGCAGTGGAGTCCCTCGTTTAGCGATGGAGACCACCTGTCGAGGTTCTTCTTCTTCTTTCCCTTTGTTAGCCTGTGGAGCTGACTGGCTTTGAAATCTAGTGAAAATAGCATAAAACCCATCCAACCCTTCTCCTTTACTTTCAGCTTTGTCTTGGTAGTCCAGGAAACCAATATTGGAGTCGCCAACTAATTCTTCTTCCTGCTCATCGAAGAGATTAGCGTCATCTTGTTGGCCCAATTGAGGTTGGAGTGAAAAGTCGTGTTCAGCTTCTAGGTAACTGACCACTGAATTAGCAAGTGTTGCTTCAATGGCGAGTTTCCCTGGAGGTGGAGGCAGGCAACTTGGTTGCCCTTGGTTTTGGGTAGCATTGCCCTAATATTGTTGATTCTGGAATGTTCTCTTGGGCATATCTCGATAGGTGGGAGTAGACGTACCTTGGGCTATTTGTCTCTTTAAAGCTATCAGTTCATTTGCTAATTTTTGCACCATAAGATTTGTAGTGCTTGTAGAAGAGCTTTCAGCAGATGAAGAGAATCTATTTTTACTAGGGTCTTTTCTGATCTTCCCTGCCAGGATAAGATCATCCTCAATCTCGATAGCCAAATTTTGAGCCAATGCTAGATGCATAGGGACAGCTCGCCTCAACAGGAAACTTACTTCGGGAAGCTGTGAGTTGATAAAAAAGCACTTGAGATTCACCGGCGTGGGCTGAGCAACAGTTGGAATCGGGTACTTATTGAATTTGGCTATGAAATCTCTCATGGGTTCCTGGGATTCTTTTTTCATCTATGTTAGCTATGCTAACAAGGCGTGTGCATCTTCAGCAGGTTTAAACCTAGCTTCAAATATAGACTTTAGCATATTCCAGTCAGTTATAGTTTGAGCTTAAAGGTGGTAAAACCAGTCTGCAACAGTGCCTTGCAGAGTTTCTACGAAAAGTCTCACTACTACATCTTCAAATTCTACGTCGATTATGCCGCATGCTATAGAGAAGGCAGCGATATGCTCATCGGGATGAACCTTCCCATCACCAAAAAACATGGGAAAATTTTTCCTAGAACTATGAGGTAGTTCATGTAAGGGTGGAGTCAAATTAAGAGGACCAAAGGAATTGCCTCACGGACCTTGAGCCATTATGACAGGATGATTAAATGGTGGGCTAACAAATCTCGGTGAGGTATTTATATGTAGGGCATTATTAGTAGTAGGAAAAGAAGCTCTACCCTGTGTTGGTGACCCAATAAGGTTAGGAGGAAGACTCCTAGATCGTTAGAGGAAAGGTGGTGGAGGAAACAGATCAAAATTGCTCTGTTGCATCAACTCAAACATGGGGTCAAAAATACCCTTAGATCTCTGGCCTCTTGTGTAATGTAGAGTTGCCAGATTTTAAATGAAAAAGGGACTGAAACTACTTCAAGTTGAAGCTTGAGGCTTCAAAATGCACGTTTGTATTCCCCAACGGAGTTGCCAAAAAGCTGTTGGGTGAATATTTTGTCGTCAACTAACTGATAAAAAAATGGGTATATCAACCATAGCACAGGGATATCTACGCCACAAAAAATGTGGGTTTACCAGATCTGGATGAGGTAAATCTCTCCTCTCATCAAGTGGAGGTTCCCTATGAATATTTATACGCTATATGTATATATATAGGTAAGCAAAACATAATACTTGGGGTGGTATAATAGCATCCGCCTCTCTTTTTTCAGAGGTGATGTCCAAGGAACAAGAGAGAGAAATCCTGGTCATTGGCCAACAACATTTCTCTTTCTTCAAGAATGGTATTCAACCAAGAGTAGAAAATCCCCTAAAGTGTAACAAAGTTAACAAAGAAAGCTACGCAAGCACAAAGTCTTCCGTTGTCTCCTTCGTCGATTCGAAATATGCATAACCGTAGAGTGAAACGAAGCACAAAGTCTTCACCTAAAACTACAAAGAATAAAAAGATCACAAAGATAAAAGTAGCTCAAAGTCTCTCTTCTATCTTTTAGAAACGTCTTAAGATAATTTAAACACACACACTTTGCTTATTAAATCGAACAAATAAGAGATTAGCAGGAAATAAGAAATAAGAACTATTTCCTAAATAACACAGATAACTTCAACACAAAGTCTGAAATAAACCTGCTTCTCATTCATTCAACAAAATATGATTTACAAGTTGAGCACAAAGTCTCAAGAAGTGTCTCAATTTCAGCAGAGTTTTTGCTCTCAATTATCAGAGATCCATTTACAAAAGAGGTCTCCACTATATATAGGGAGAAACCTTCAAAATCTAGAAAATATTAAAATACAAAAATATCTTAGTCAAAGATGACTCATCTTTGACTTTGAGATATTTTTCTGGATTTTTTACATGTAATTACACATTACAAAATTGCATGCACTTTTTCATGACAAAAGTGCATGAGAAAAGAAGAGAGAAGGGGAAAAAGTTTCAGCTCTTGCCGCCAGACTTCTTCAAATGAGCATCGTACATAGCAATGGATGCCTGAATTCCTATACTGTCTGGCACAATGGTGTTCTTGAAGATGACCCTGGCTCTGATTAAAACATCCTTCAATGCTGTGATTGCCTTAGCATGACTAGTTAACCTGGATCTTAGATTATCCAGAGTTAACTGAGTATCTAAAATATTGTCCACAGAAGTCATTGAGAAGGTTTTCTCTTCAAAATCTCTTTGAATCATACCCTTGAATCCTCAGATCATCTATTCGGCTGAGAGAATTTGATTATCCCTAGTGGTGAGGTTGTAAGGCAGTTCTTCCAGTCTATTCAACAGGCATGTATCACTTTTCTCAATAGCATCTTTAGAAGACTCGAGATCTTCGATGAGCTCCTTGAGTACCTGAATCCTGTATATAAGTGATTCCTTGATCTCAACATAGGAATATTTGTTGTAAATAACGTCGATGGATATCAAGGTGCTTTTCTTTAGATCTTTCATTTCCCTCCACTTGCTGAGATATTTCTCCGCACTGTCAATGTCCTGAGAGATAAGAGAGACAAGGTCTTCTAAATCTGTTCTCATCTTCTTAATCTTGTCTGTCTTCTCGGCAACCTCTGTAAGTAAATAAATTCTCTGAGTGTGCATCTTCACAATGTGATCCTCCAATACTTTTCCTTTCATATAAGTTCTCTCTACTTTTTGGATGACGGGGTCGTCAATAGAGGAGGCTTCTGGAGTTGTCACTTCAGAGAGAAGGGTGAATTTCCTTATTACTACCGTCAACTGCTCTGTCTTGGCCTTATAGTAGTCCTTCATCTCCTTTTCTCTGTCAAACTTCTAGACCATGATGTCCATTGCAGACTGTAGATCACTTTTCGCACCTTCATGAGTAACTTTTCCAAGTTCAACACAAGAGATGGAATAAATGCTCATGTCAAAACCCTCAAGGGTTGCATCCTACGGTGGTTTAGCTATTTCTAGAAATTTATGCCCCTTTTCCTCAACCAATTTTGAGAGGATCCTTGGTCTCTTAGGGGCCTTAGCTTTCACCAGCACTATCTTGCCAAAATCGAAGTCATCTACAGAGATGGCTAGCTTCTTTCTTTTAGGCATGAAAGCTGACATCTAAAGAGTGAGAGAAGAAGTACCTATTTTAGCATTAGTTCCATTACAACTGGTGTTACCATGGTAACATCTGCACTGCTAGTGGTAACAATGGTTGTTGTATTAGGAGTAACAGGCAAAACCGTACCGGCCATTGATTGATCAAAGGATAGAAACTTTCTTCCATATTGAAGGAAGGAGATGCCAAACTAGGAATAGATCAAGAAGAGTGAAGAGTATCTCCAGAAGCACCCTGAGGATCACCAAACATAACTTTGGAAGGAGAGGTGGCTCTAGAAGAAGGAATACTGATAGGAGATAGAGGTGAGGGAGATGCCACATGAGACTGAGGTGGAGAAGGAGAGACGTCTGTAAGCGGCTATGTACCCCTTCTTGGGAAGGTAGAGGTTCAGCCCTTTGTTGTTTTGAGGACCTGTCATCTGTTTCTATTTGTTGAGCTGCCTATTTCTAGGAGATTTATTCTTTAACTCCCTTAGCCGTTGATTTTGGCTCTTTAGTAACCTTTGATTTCTTGGAAACAAAGATGATTCTAGGCTTGTGAGGCCTAGATGGGAAAGGAACATCACCTTTGTTCTTAGTCCTATTTTATTCCTTCTTCCTTATTTTTGCTTGGAACTCAGGCATCTGATCCTATAACAAACTCTTTCAACGTGATCCCTTTGGCTGCTAACCAATCATTGGTGTTAGCCAATATTGGCTTCGAATCTTCTTCCTCAGAGAAGTTAGTTCTTTCTGAGACCACTGAATTAGAGGAAGAGGGGAGTCAACAATCTTCTCGACCAGGTACCTGTTGTTGATAATGCTCTTATCATCAACCAAGCTAAATGGAATATTCGCAAGCCCCAAATATTTGATTTGTTTCAGGGTCAGCCTGTTATAGTCCATCCTCCTGATTTCTTCAACTATCCTGCAGGTCTACCCAGATGTCTTCGATCATAGGCTCATGAAACTGAGTCTTTCATCTGATCATGTTTTTGACACTCCTTATAGTCAAAGTTGTCCCTTCTTTTGAATTGTTTCATAGTAACCAGCTGCATCTCTATTTCCATGACTTTGACTTTGGCTGCTATCAAAATTGAGTATCTACCAATTTCAATTGAGAAACCTGAAACCTGGCTTTTTCAGTTCCACCTGCCTAGTGTGTACGACAACCATTTGTCTACATAACTCCATCAGAACTAAATTATCAGAAAGAAACCTGGGGAGCATATAGGGATAGCCTTGGAAAAAGCCAACCCAAAGATAGCAGAAGGAGGGAAATTATAAGAACATACAGCCATAGTCATTGACAACCGTCTAGGTCTCATCAGACATTCTCTTTTACTCAAGCTGAAGGTCGAAGAGGCAAAAAAATATGGCAAAGAATGCATCATTTACCCTTCTAAAATGGTGGATTGATCCTTGCAACGTTAGCTGGGGGTAATATGAGTAGACTGGGGTGGTCTTTCTATCTCCTTCAGTTGTCAAACCTAGAAAGGCTCGCATTGAGGCAGCTATGTACACCAGGTACAAATTCATATAGAACTTTGAAGTAGTTTGTACTTTGGTCAGTTGCTTGTGAAGATCATTGCTAATTTTATCACCTTAGAAGATGACATGCTTACCTTGGAGGATGATTTTTATGAACGGGTACATCCACTCGTGGAACTGTGAGGAAGATGGGAGGCCTCACACTCTACTGAGAAGGGTGATCAAGTCACCTACTTCTTCAATGAAATCACTCCTTGGGAAGTTTCATGGCCATCTGGATAAATTGGTCCTAGGGGTCTTTAGCCACCTATTATTAATTACTTTCTTTACCCTCTCAGGGTCTTTGTCATACTCCTTCTGTGCCTCTATGAAGTCAATCCTCAGCACTTCAGTAGCAGGAGGGCACATGAAGACTTTGTCAATGAATTCAAGATCTAGTCTAAATTATTACGTGGCCACTGGCATCTAAGACTGATCTCATCTCTTTGTTATGAAACTGGGCACACTAGAGGATGAACTCCGTATGATGTGCTGCCACCAAGAAAGCGGCAATTAGATGAATGTTGCTCTCGATAATCCTCTTCATTTCAGAGCTCAGATTCATTGCCTTGGTTCTGGTCACATGAACTCAACCATATCCACATGGCCAATTTCTATGTCTCTAATATCGTCAACATTGGAGGTAACCGAAGTAATCGAGAAAGATGCCCTAGGTACTTGTACTTCATGGCCTTTGACTTTTTTGGAGAAGTTTCAGACATCAAAACTAGCCCTCAGTTGAGCAGAGTGCTGATGAGAAAAAATCTTCAGATGGTACTGCAATCATGATCATGTAATTAGGGAATAGTGGGAAAATTAGGGAATTCGCACATTGGGTGATCATGATCAAAGAAGGGCACTTAATAGGGATGGGTCAAAAACTGGGTCGAGAAAATGAGGGAAAAAGGGGAGGAAGTTTAAAAAAATGAAAAAGAGGAAAATTTCTCCAGAGCTAGAGAAATTTGGATGAGAAATGCATGGGTGGCGAAATTCTTTCCTTGCAGCAAGCATGGGCAGCAAAATTTGCTGCCCTTGCATCAAGAGGGAAGAAAAAAGAGGGCACGGGTGGTGAATTTTGCCGCCCATGCTTGAAGAACGGTCAAAGAAGTGCGTAGACAACAAAATTTATTGCCCCTGCAAGTTTGGCCTATGTGGGTGGCAAAATTCACCACCCCTGTAGGTTTAGCCTGCATGGGCAGTGAAATTCACCGCCCCTGCAGGTTTAGCCTGCGTGGGCAGCAAAATTTGCTGCCCCTACAAGTTTAGCCTGCATGGGCAGTGCAAATTCACCACCCCTACAGGTTCGGGGGAAAGAGAGCAAGGACGTGCATGTGGCAACAAATTTTGCCACCCATGCAGATTCATTTGGAAACTGTGGGACAAGGTGGGGGAAGGTGAAAATCGCTGCCCTTACATGGGAAGGACACTAGCCGGCACGGGAGAGAAAAGTTCGGTGGGGGAAAGAAACGAGGAGCGGGCCAACTGGCCCAAGGGAAAAAGCAAGAACAAAACCCCAACAGCTTGGAAAAACAAACTAGAAAGAGGAAAAGAAAATAAATGCAAAAAGCACGACCTACCTGAGAAACCACGCGCACCACAAGCTTGAATCTGCCAAAGCACACTTTTACTAGTTTGTTGAATGGTCCAGAGGCTAGAGGGCACGAGGAGGAGAGGAAGAATGAAGCAAAATAGAGGTTAAAATTAGATTAAATGGGGTGAAAATTGACCCCAACAACCTAGCGTGTGTGGCAATAAATGCTGAGCGTGGAAAATGAGGCAGTGCAGGGGTGGCAAATTTCACCGCCCTTGCACTAAAAAAAATTGGGACATGTAGGGGCGGCAAAAATTGCCGCTCCTGCATGTGAGAAGTGAAAACTTGCATGGGCGGCAAAATTTGCCACCTGTGCACGTCCAGATGCAGGGGCGGCAAAAATTTCTGCCCATGCCAGATGCAGGGGCAGTAAATTTCACCGCTTCTGCATTTCAAAGGTAAAAATGCACTGGCGGTGAAATTTGCCACCCGTGCACAAAAATGGAAGAAAAACACTAATGTTGAAAAAGGCAGATTTTGGTCCTCTGGTCGTATTGAGACCGTAACAACCTTCACATTTTGGGGAAAAATGTAATGAAAATATGTTACAAATTTCAAACGGTGCAGTTGGGCCAAGATGAGAATGAGAAAAACCCGTCTCGATAACAGACTTAGAGAGACAAAAGGCGAAACGGACAAGTTTCGCAGGGGGTTGATTCCAAAAATGAGCTAAGCTAATTTTGGAAACAACATAGAGAAAGATAAAACATCATCGAATTCTACTTTTTGGCCTATGTGACTTCCAATCCATTATGTTGTGACAAGTGTGTGATCAATATTCTAAACAATATTATCAGTGAAAAACCACCAAAGAGAATGGAGGGTATATTTCACACAACATGCATGATTTTTCTCACAAATGTTGAACAAATCCAATAGTTAGAATGCATTGTAAATAAAGTAAATGTTGTGAAAAATGTAAAATAGCAATGGGTGCCATTCTCACTATAATTGGTGTAATCAGTAGAGAGGGAAACTAATTGAGGTCTTCCTTTATCTCTATGTTGCCCAAGCTAGACACTCACTCAAGGTCACACTTTTGACACTCACTCAGAATTGACAAACTTAACACATATTGATTCCATTCATATTAAAAAACAGAGTGAAATATGTTAACACTTTAAATCACACACATACTCTCTCTCTCTCTCTCTCTCTCTCTCTCTCTCTCTCTCTCTCTCTCTCTCTCTCTCTCTCTCTCTCTCTCTCTCTCATGCCTATTTAGGCTTATTAAATTACGTAAAAGAGTTCTAGGCTATCACACAGTTCCTCCTTAATTGATACAACTCTTTGTTCTTCTCTTGGAGAGTTTGGATCCTTCACCGCTTGTCATTCTCTCATAAACTTCCTTTAGATTTAAATCAATTAATCCTCTTGAACCCAATATTTTTAGGGTTTCTCTTCAACTTCCTCGACATTCCACCAAAGGTATGAGTTTTAGATGGCCTTCATTTTTTAGGATCAACACCAAACTATCAGTAACTGTCAGGTGAGGTTTTTTTAAGCAAATGACAGATACAAAAATAAGCATAAATTTACCACAGTTTATCCAGTCGATCTGAAATTTGAAACATAACTCGTAAACTACATTTAATATCACAAAACAAAATTCTGTACTCCGATTATTGTTGAGCAAAGATAACCATCTTTCCAAATGTCACAGACTAGATATGGTACTCAGATGAAATAAACACATGGTAAATTAACGTAACAACTCCAAATGATCTAAAATTTGGCATGTATATTTCTCGTGTCATTTAATATCATCTCACCAAATTTAATAATCTAATTCTTAACACAGGTGAAGATCCATCTTGTAAAGTGTCATAGGCACAACTTGAAGAAATAGTCAGTAGGTTTTTGCGGTAACTCCAAATGCCCTGAAGATTGATAAATATGTTGTAAGTGTTATGTACAATGACTTCACATCATTTCATTATTTAATTCTTACCACAATTGAAGAACCATTTCTGACAAATATCTTTGATCTAATAGTCCATGCGGACTAACACAACATACTAAAGATCTCCACACTTTTCTCACGGCAAAGGAATAATTTTGAAACATCATTCATAGATGTTAATAATCTCACACCAACAAGACCACAACATAAAATTCTAAATAAACACTCCGCACTTTGTTTTTGGTTGATGCAAGATTGCATGAACCCTTTGATACTCCTCCATCAATAACACTCATATAATGCCAATTAAACTATATTTTTTTATTTAAAAAAACACAAAAATAAGTAAAAAATGTACGCATAACCAGCAAGGCAACAATAACACCACAAACCCATCACATCAACAGCCACTCACGATAGAACATTCTTCGATTTCTCATTAAATTCTATTTAATATTTTCAAAGATGCTTAGTTTGCAACCCAAACATAGTAAGAGTATTTTCCACTGCCAAAAAAGGGTGGGAGGGGCACAACCCTTAAACACTATCCATTATTATATAAAAAAATAATTTTAAAACTATTTAAATCGTTGAACCCAATTGTGTTGTCCTCTCACAGATTCAAGCTTTGCGCTGAAAGGATCTTCTTACTTCTTAGACTGGGCTTTTTATCAAGTTAAAGTGAGTTAGGTCTGAGTTTTAGATTAAGGTAAAAACAGGTTTTGAAGGGACCCCGAAACCCTTTAACAGATTAAAAAAGATAGGGCAATTACAAGCACCAGGATAAGCAATCCTTAAGCCTACTAAAAATTAGCAGCAAAATCAGGGAAAACAAGGGTAACATCAATATCCATTTTATATTCCGCCCCCTAAAATTCCAAATAAAGATTTTCTATCTATTTTTATGGGTAAAATCCAGAATAGTTGCCTGCCTACCATCAGCAATATTCTGCTTGCTTTCTAACTCTCTATTTTTCTTTGTGGATCTTCTTTTCGGTCTGTCTGGAGAGCCAACATCTGGTTTCACCTTTAAAAACTATTCATCTCCTTTTCTAGATTTATCCATAGTAGAAGCAGAATGTTTCGCCTTCATTTTCTGGTCTTTTTTGCTGCTTCTTGTTTCTACCCCCTTAGTAATGGTCTTTTTTATCAGCCCTCTTCTTTGGTTTAGAAAATGCTTCAAGTTTTCTCCATTATCATTTACATTGAGCTCCTTCAAAGGGGAGTCATTCTCACCTTGAATTTCCATTGACAGAGAAAAAAGAGAAACTCCCTCTAATTTATTTTCAACTTCATCCAAGAAATTTCCTTCCTCCAGCTCAATTTTGTCTTCTACATCTCTCCATCGGTCTTCAATCTTTTGACAGACAACGATTTATTTTGATAGATCTATCAAATCATTTATTCTTTGTACAGGAATTGTGGTTTCTACTTGCATCCCATATCCTTCTTTCTCAGAATTTTCTTTCTCAGCAGCAAACTCTTCATCCGCCTTAGTTTGTAGAACTTTGGGATCTTCAATAGAAATCTCTTTCTCCTCCTCAGCAAATTCTTTAGTTCTTGTCGATTATTTTCTTTGGGTATCCATACTTTCTTGTGCTGAACCTTGATCTTTCTATCATCCAAGACACTGCTTGGATAATTTTTTCTTTTGTAAGGGCAGTTTCTGGCCCAATGCCCCTGTTTTTTACAAGCATAGCAAGAGTTGGGCAGATCTTCAAAAACAAACCTTTGAGTTTTTTTTTCCATGCTTAGAAATTAAATCCATTTTTTCTGGGAGATTATTCAAATCTGCCACTTTAATATAAAGTCTGGCATTTTGAAGTTTGGATCTGGTAGCCGTTGCATTATCTAATGCCACAAGTTCACCAAAAGAGCTGGCTATACCTTTAAAAATGTCCTCATGCCAAAACTCTAAAGGGAGGCCAGGAAGTCTTACCCAAATGGGAGTATTTAAGAAGAAAGAATCTGAAAGATCCATGTTAGGCTCTCATTTTTTAATAGTTAGAGAACATTTACCAAAAGACCATGGTCCTCCACACAGAACCATATTCATGTCCTCTTTACAGTTGAAATTAAACAAGAAAAAGCCATTCAACATTGGTGCCATTTCAACTTCTCCTCGGATAACCCATTTCCTTTTAAATATTTTGGTAAGGGATTCTATATCTGGTCTTGCCCCTAAAAATTTACCCACTAGGGTGAATTCCAAAGAAGACACAGAAAAATCTATTAAAGGATCTGGGATAAATACTTGAAACTCACCTTTCTCCCAACAAGATTTAGTGATCACCGGCGGGAAAAGAAGTTTTCCATTGGGTTTCTTGCCGAACAGAGAGGACCACTTCTTTTGTTCTGAATACTCTGCTTTCAGCTCTTCTGAGTTAGGTCTGAGTTAATGTTCTCATGAGGAAGGGAAAATAAAATCCAATCACTATGACACATTGAATATACTAGAGCCATTAGTTGTACAAAGCCATGCCAATGTAGCGAGCAATCAAGTTTCCTTGCGATCAAGGACTGAAAGACTCGTTACTCTTGACTATGGTGACACGATTAGTATTTTTTTTTTTAAATCCAGCCAAAAAAAAATCATGTTACAAGTCTTGATTGTACAAAGGAAAAAAAATATACATATTTTTATTAATTTGAAAATAAGCGTGCATGTATTTGATAAATGCCACATCATGATTAGGTAATAAAAAGCCACTATAGAAAACATGAAACCTATATAACCTACCTTGACAAAGTAATACAAAGTAAAGTGATAGACAATATATAGGTTAGACAAATCTTTCATTTTACTATTAGAACGCTTCAATGTGATAATTATTATCAAATAATAATATACAAAATGCTACACAACAAATCAATCGGTTGGTGTGCAGGGTCAAACTCCCCACCGGAGGAAGATGTCGACTCAAAATACAACAACATAAAACCATAAATCAAGAGCATTGCTTGGTATGCTAAATTGGTGGATAGAGCCGCTAAATTGGTGGATAAAGCCATTGAAAATAATCAACTCTAGAAACTTCTTCTGCATCATTGCATTTCATCTTGATCTTCTTATGGTAATTCTAATTGAAAGAACATTGGCTTGCAAATCATTCATTTTGTCTTCAAAGAAGGTATAGAGGAGAAAGAGAGTTAACACAACATTTACTTAGGAGCATGCATTTAAACTTCTTTTAATTAGTAGGACTTTTATTATATCTTTTGTTTTATAATTAGAAGAATGCGAATTATTTAAAAAATAAAAACAAATAATGATCGTTATACCAATCACATAATCTCAAAAAACCAGCATAATAATTGATTAGTTACAAGATGAACCCCAACACCATAAAAAATAAATACATTAACATCTGTTCAACACAGCCTAAAAATCCTCAAAAATTCCAATAAAATTTAATAACAATATCACTTATTAATATAATAAAAAAATATTTATAATTCATCTATTTCCGGTGTTCAGTGTAAAGGGCCTCTTCTATAAACAAATTTCCCCTCAGAATTGGTGAGTATGGAGAAGAATTAAAAACAAATCGTACTCGTGTTTACTTTTGGTCGTTGAATTTTTTTTTGCAAACTGCCCCTCCAGAATTGATTGTTATGCTGAACATCATTCATGAAACAGATTTACAGGGCGGTTAAATTTCCAAATAGTTATGAGGAGAGCTAAAGCATTTAGGCTGCCTTGACATCCTTGGTTGATCTGTTATACTTCATGTGGCTCTTGACGAGCTGGCCGGCAGCAAGAGCAGACATGAGAGACAGCTCTCCGGCTAAAACTGCACTTGCCACAATTTTGGCCAAATTCTGAGCATTGGCACCACAGCATTTGGCATTTGCTCCTCTTACTCCAAGCATGTTCAAGCACCCTGCCTGTGAAGCCAATTGGGTCCCTCCTCCCACTGTTCCCACTTCTATGCACGGCATGGTCACTGAGATGTGCAGATCTTTGCCACCATTCGCTGCCTCCATCATGGTGATACAGTGGGAGCTCTCCACATTTTGGGCAGGATCTTGGCCTGTTGCAATGAACACAGCAGACACAATGTTGGCAGCATGGGCATTGAATCCTCCCATGGCACCTACCATTGCAGATCCTGTCAAGTTCTTCAGCATGTTCAGCTCCAACAACGCTGGAACTGTCGTCTTCAACACCTTGTTCACAACTTCCTCTGTTATAACGGCCTCACAAACTATTGATTTCCCACGCCCTTCAATCCAGTTCTCTGCTGTGGGCTTCTTGTCTGCACAGAAATTGCCTAAAAACAGAACACCACAAAATATTTAATAATTAGACCACCCACAATTGCATTGAATAAAAAACCAAAGAAGTGACGAAAAATTGCAGAGGACTTGAATTACCAGAAACACTAATAGCATCCATGTCAGGGAACACGATCTGAAGATAATCTAAGACATTCTGAACACCCTTGGACACCATATTCATCCCCATTGCATCTCCGGTGAAGCAGGAGAATCTCATGTACAAATTCCTGCCCGCAACTGCACATTTTATGCCCTGTAGTGTAGCAAATCTGCTTGTGCTGTTGAAGCAAGAGGCACCAAAATTATTATCAGCTATCTTGAAAGTATAGCTTAACTACAAATACCAAATAAACATAAAGCTGTATGATCAATGATGCATGCAAAAGAGGGGCTGGAAAAAAAACACCTACCTGTTAAAAATGTCAGATAAGTTCTGAGAGTTTGCGGGATCTTCAATATAGGACTTGAGATCTGCAGCCCTCTTCTCTAAAACCTGACCAAAGGAGCCCTCGTCATGCCATCTCTGAGAAGAACGCTTGTAGCACCACCACACATAAGGATGGCCTTGCAACCTCTGTTGGTGCTGGCCACCAGGCACCCTTCTGTGGTTGCCATGGGCACCATGTACTCAGACACATTGAGCAGGAGTGGCCCTGCAACTCCCACAGGGATTTGTACATATCCCATAGGCATCTCACAGCACTGCCCAAGAATGGACTGGTAGTCATATCCCTCCAAGGGCAGACCATCAAGAGATCTCCCAGTAATGAGCTCCAAGGCCACCCTCCTCACAGAGGCAGCTCTCTTGCAGTCCCCAAGTGAGGATTCAAGAGAATAAGAGGCTACTGTGCCGTTGCAGACAGTAGCTACAATGTCTCCATCCTCATTGTCACCAAGGGCAATCCCCTTCAGATGGACCTCAGGGCTCTTAACAACAATTTCTTCTTTGGGTGGTACTGCTAACGCACAGGTTGTTGGAGGAGTGGTGTTGTTCAAATCCTCAACAAAATCATCCCAGGGGTCATCATTGCTCTTACTGATGAAGCTCTAGACATAATCAATGCCAAAGAATCCCAACAATTATATGAAGGAAGCAAGCTGGGCCACGATGGCCACAAGCTCCCAAAAGCTCACCACATGGAGTGGTGTTGATGTTCTGATTTTCTCCCTCCATCTCCTCATCAGGGAATATGAGGAAGTGAAGAATAGCACAAAGAAGATCTTGTTGGTGAGTCCCAAAGGGAGAAGCAGGGCATCAGATGCCAACACCTTTGAATTCTCATTCTTCATCTTCCCAACATCGTCCATTTTCTTCATCGTCTTGGAATCACTGCAACAATAAAATTCGGTACAATTTTTCTGTAGAAACTAAAAGAGCAGAATAAACAAGAACTTAAACAAAAAAATAAAAAACTAAACCACTTGCTACTGCAATTTCTTGAAGAAAAAGATTTTATTGATCTTCAATTTTCCTTGCTTACAATGTTGCGCCCAATCGTCTTTAAATAGATTTTGAATCCGAAAATAACTGAAAATAAACTAATTGTTGAACTTATCCTTAACGAATCTTCTAATTGCTTAACTAACTGATTGTTAACTAACTGATATCTAACTGTCAGTTAACGAACTGAATGTAAACTAACTGATTGCTCAACTGCAGCTAACTGCTTGAATGCATGAGGAGTGGAGAAATTAACTCCAATTCATCTTGTATTTCTAACACTCCCCCTTAATTTCTACCACTTACAACTTTAGCATTTACAATGCCTAAATTTTGTCTCAAATAATCGAAGGTCTCTTTTGCTAATGCCCTTGTGAATATATCTGCCAATTGATCTTCAGATCTGCAAAACTCCAGATGGATTTCTCCATTGTTCACTAACTCTCTGATAAAATGAAATCTTGTATCAATGTGCTTGCTCTTCTTGTGAAACACATGATTTTTTGATAAAGCGATTGTTGATTTATTGTCACAAAAGATTGGTGTTGACTCCTTCTGTGCTTGTAATAAATCTTTCAATATTCTTCTCATCCAAGTTGCTTGACATGCTGGTGATGTGGCTGCTACATACTCTACTTCAGCTTATGAAAGTGTCACTATAGGCTATTTTTTGGATGCCCATGTGACCACACCTGTGCCTAGAAGAAAGGCATGTCCAGAAGTACTCTTCCTATCATCAACATTACCTGCAAAATCACTATCAGTAAAACCAATCAAACTAAAATCGTTATTTGTGGAATATAAAATTCCAAATTCTGTAGTTCCTGCCACATATCTCAATATCCTTTTTCCAACTTGCCAATGTGAGTCTTTTGGTGACTCCATGAATCTTGAGATTAAACTAAACCCATAACTGATATCTGGTCTTGTAGCTGTAAGATACATCAAACTGCCAACTAATCTTTTGAATCTTGTAGAATCAACATTAGACCCTTGGTCTTCTTTGCTAAGTTTGGTCCCTGTAGCAACTGGGGTAGGTGCTGGTTTACAATTCAGCGTCTTCAAATCTCTTTAACACATCATTTGCATATTTAGTTTGACAAATAAAAATTTCTTATCTGATTGTACAACTGCTATGCCCAAAAAATACTTCATTAATCCCAAATCTGTCATTTCAAATTCTTTCTTCATTGCTGATTTAAAAGTGTCTACAGACAAATTTCCAGTAAAAATCAAATCATCAACATATAAACACAATCAAAATCTGACCTTCTTTGTTGATTTTTGTGTACAAAGTAGGCTCACTATTGCTTCTGTTGAATCCATTGTTTATCATATATGAATCAATCCTGCTATACCATGCTCTTGGTGCTTGCTTGAGACCATAAAGAGCCTTCTTCAATCTGTAGACTTTTTCTTCATGTCCTTGTACTTCATAACCTATGGGCTGTTTCACATACACTTCTTCATATAGAAAAAACCATTCAAGAAAGCTGATTTTGCATCCATTTGATATACATACCAATTATTTTGAGCAGCAATTGATAAAACCATTCTAACAGTATCCAATCTAGCAACTGGTGCAAATGTTTCTTTATAGTCAATTCCATGTTCTTGTGCAAAACCTTTTGCTACTAACCTTGCCTTGTGCTTTTCAACATTTCCATCTGCATCAAATTTAGTCTTATAAACCCATTTGACTCCTATACAATCCTTACCTTCAGGTAAAATAGTTAGATCCCATGTCTGATTCCTTTCAATGGCATTCATCTCTTCATCCATTTTTTTTATCCAATGTTCCTTATTAACTGCTTCTTCATAATACATAGGATCATGAGTGAAAAGAGCAAAATTTGAAACCAAATCTAATTTCTCTTCTTCTTGATTATAAATCTCATTCAAATTTCTCATTTTCTTACCTTTCAATCTTGATCTTAAAGTAGCAAGAGTTGGATCTGATTCATTACTTACTTGTGAATTTGGAGTAGGGTGACATGCATGACTAGATGATTCACCTTGTTCAAACCTCCTAGGTGTTCTTATTGGACTTCATGCTCTTGCTTGTGGAGAGGATTGATCTCCTTGCAATTTTTTTTCTTCAGAAACTTCTTCAATTTGTGGAATTGGTGCTCCAATTGTGATGGTGCTACCATCCCATGCTTCTTCTTCCTTAAATTCAACATCTCTGGTAATAATCACTTGCTTTGAAATTGGGTTATACAATTTATAAGCCTTAGATTCTTCACTATAGCCAATAAAAATGCATTTCTCACCTCTATCATCAAGTTTTCTTCTCAATTTAGATGGTATAAGAGAGTATGCTATACAACCAAAAATTCTGAAATGATGTACACTATGTTTCTTAACACTCCACGCTTCTTGTGGAATTCGATCTCTGACACTCTTTGTTGGGCTTCTATTCAAAATATACACTACACATGCTACTGCTTCTGCACAATATTCATTTGACAAGTGTTTGGCTTTCAACATGCTTCTTACCATCTCCATGATTGCTCTATTCTTTCTTTCTGCTACACCATTCTGTTGTGGTGTGTACCTTGTAGTCAATTGCCTTTTGATGCCATGATATCTGTAAAAATGTTGAAATGCATTAGACATATATTCACCTCCTCTATCTGATCTAAGTACCTTGATATAATGGCCACTCTACTTTTCAACCATTGCCTTGAATTCTTTAAACTTTCCAAAGGCTTCAGACTTATTTTTGAGAAAGTATATCCAAGTCTTTCTGCTAAAGTCATCAATGAAAGTTAGAAAATAAGTACTACCTCCAAATGATGTATTTTGCATTGGTCCATATAAATCACTATGGACTAGCTCCAATATTACCTTAGCTCTATATGAGGCTCCTACTGGAAAGCTCTCTCTATGCTGTTTTGCCAGAATACAACTATCACATGAACTTCCTAGCTATTCTATTGGTGGTAATCCCTTCACCATATTTTTCTTCCATAACAAATTTAAACCTCCAAAATGTAAATGTCCATACCTTAAGTGTCATAACCATGATTGATCTAGATGCATGGTTTTGAAGTGGGCTTCTTCTTCTCCTTGGATGCACTGAATTTGAAGAGGAAACATCCGATTCTTGGTCATCTCCACTTTTCCTATCAACCTGTCACTTGGAAACTTTTCCAATATTGTGCAAACATTATCAATAAAGGATACTCTGTAACCTTTATGTACTAACTGTCCAATACTCATAAGATTATGCTTTAGTCCAGGTACAAAATAAACATCAGGTATAAATCTTCTTTCACCATTCTTTGCCAAAACATTTATGACACCTTTACCCATTACATCCACTTTGATATCATTTCCTAATTTCACTTCAGATCTTATAGAATCATCAAGACTAGCAAAAAAATCTTTATTCCCTGTCATATGATTACTGCATCCACTATCTAAAAACCAAATATCTCTAGCTTTTTCTTGAGTCACATTACAAGTAAGAAATAAGCTTCCAGGATTAGAACTAGATTCACCTAGATTAGAACTAGATTCACCTGTGTAATTAGCATTCTACTTGTCCACATATCCTTGTTTCCTTCTGCAGTCACTTGCATAATGTCCATATTTCTTGCAATAATAACATTGAATATTAGATTTATCAAATCTCTTTGAACTTTGCTGAAAGTGATTGTTGCCATGTCCTTTACTTCTGTAATTTTGATTACTGTGTTCACCTTGATCTGGGTTGTTCCTTCCAGTTCTGCCTTTGCCTATTCCTCTGAAGTTTGACCTTCATCTTCCTCTGCCAAATGATACCTGTGACTTGAAAGCACTCTCAAGAGAAGTGTTATTCCTATTCATTCTAGATTCATGTGTTAACAAAGAACCCATTAATTCATCTATAGATAACTGTTCCAAATCCTTGGTTTCCTCAATAGCTACAACTATTGCATCAAATTTACTAGGTAAACTCCTAAGTATTTTTTCTATAATCTTCTGATCTGTGATTGTTTCTCCATTAGATCTAATTTGATTCACTATATTCAACACTTGACCCATAATCTGGTCTATAGATTCTGATTCATTTATTTGCAAATTTTTAAAACTTCTCCTAAGAGATTGCAATTTAACAATTTTTACGTTTGTATTACCTTTATAGGTAGTCTCCAAGATTTTCCATGCCTCTCTGGATCTTGTTGCTGCTGCTACTCTAGAAAAAATAGATTCATCCAATCTCTGTTGTATTATAAATAAAGCTTTTACATCTTTTTTCTTATTCTCCTTGAGCTTGTCATTTTGTGCTCGAATTAATGCGAGATGGGCTGCCTCATCCTGCAGTTTTACAAAACCACTTTCTACCAAATATCAAACTTTTTGTGAGCAAAATAATGTTTTCATCTTAATTGCCCAAAAATCATAATTCTTACCATTAAAAATGGGAAATTGAGGCTGAGAGATACTGTTATTCGTTGCCATGTCAATTTTGGTTCGATGTTTCAGCACACAGTCACCGACGTCGGTTGTTCTACTGAGGTCGGTTGGGAATATTGCCGACGTCGGTGGACTCTACCGAGGTCGGTCAGTCTTTTCGGCTGACGTCTGTTGGATTGCCGATGTCGGTCTCTGCGCTCCCTACTGGTTGCAACTATTGTGTGCTTTTACTGATTGCATACTTCTCCAATCTGCGCTTCTCCTTGTCTATTGCGCTCTTCCTTGGCTTCTTTCCTAACCACGCTCCCCTTGGCTCTGATACCAATTTGTAAGAATAAAGAGAGCATGCAAAAACAAGAACTTAAACAAATAAACAAGAACAGAACCCAATTGCTATAGCAATTTTTTGAAAAATAAGATTTTTATTGATCTTCAATTTTCCTTGCTTACAATGCTGTGCCCAAGCATCTTTAAATAGATTTTGAAACCAAAAATAACTAAAAATAAACTAATTGTTTAACTCATCCTTAACTAATCTTCTAACTGCTTAACTAACTGATATCTAACTGTCAGTTAACTAACTGAATGTAAACTAACTGATTGCTCAACTGCAGCTAACTGCTTGCATGCATGAGGAGTGGAGAAATTAACTCCAATTCATCTTGTGTTTCTAACATTTTTGCACCCATCTTAGATTTTTTTAGCCCAATGACATCCATTGAAATGGTAGAATCGTGTGTTACTGTCAGGTGTGAAGGATTTGGAAGACTCCAATGCAATGAAGACAGACCTTAGTGTTTGCAGTATTTATTATGTAGTAGGAGGTTAAGCCAAATATTCTCTTGACCATGAAAATTAATTAAGCACGAGGAGTGGCAGAAAATGATACACTCTCTTCCTTCTCTTGACCGTCAAGGAATCAATTGGCCTAGCAATTCATCGCGTTCATTGATTGACCAGAAACTATAATCTATCACAGACAAGTTTATTCAATATAATCTGAGACAAGTTTATGATGGGTGTTCATATTATTCATTGATTATTCTCCTCTATTCAAACACTCTCCGAGTCCATATGAATTTTGTGTGGGAAACCTAGATTTCAATATTCACCCCCCTCGTGGAGTTTTGAGGTTGACGTTTTTAAGCTCATATCACATGTCCATTTATTGAAATTGAAAATTGAAAGGGATAAGAATTGCCTCTTTACTTGTCGGGTGTTGAAACATTTTAAATTATTTATATATACACTCTTTTTTTTTATGGGTTTCTTCGAGGAAGGTCTCTCTTTTAAATCATTTGATATAAGTTTGTGTATTGATAGGCTTCTATTATTTATATATACACTATTTTTTTATAGGTTTCTTCGAGGAAGGTCTCTCTTTTAAATCATTTGATATAAGTTTGTGTATTGATAGGCTTCTAATTTGAATATATATATATATATATATATATATATATATATATATATATATATATATATATATATATATAAAGTATTCAGACAAGTTAGTACACTGATCACTCATAGACAAATCATGATGAATATGAGAGATCGAACATTTATCATTGTTTGAAGTTGGCATTTTACTGTGGAGCTTTTTTAGTGCATGAACTAATGTTTTATTTATGTTATGGAAATTTCTTTTTATGGCATTCCTATATGGCACTCCCCACCCTTTAAGGGCCCGACAACAAATAACAACCTTACACCGTCCACCAATTCTAGCACATGCCCCTAAAGTCACTTTGTCTTCTTTGGTTTCCAGATATCATAGGTAAATTAGAGCCATTATAAGTAAAGAATAAAACTCTATTTTTTAGGTACACACATGGCAAAATGCAAGATCAATGTGTAGAAAACTGAAGGACATGAGCAGGCACATGAAACTCGTAAGTCATATTTCAAATATTTGTCATTTTCCCCAAATTATGCGCATTCCTAGAACTAAAAGTGGAGGTAATCTAGGAACCAAAAGTGGCAACACTCCTCGAACTATAAGATGTGACACTCTTGGAACCCACAGTGGCAACACTCTTAGCCTATGTTCCTAATAAATTTTGGATTTTTGGGTGAGGTTTGAAATATGATTGACAAATGATTCCATATCTAAATTCAGACGATTGTCTTCATATTGGGATTTATTCAAGATAAGTTCCAAATCACTATTTGTTTTCCTACATGATTGCCTTGGAAATATTATTTGCGTACACTTTTGTATAAATTTTGCATTTGCATGTTTATTACGATGCTTAATTAAGTGTAATTCATTTATTTTTCCATTGCATTTATCTATATTGCATATATTTCCAGCTCATTTATCAAAGGAAGAAGGACATGATACAACTATTCAACCTAACATCAATAAGGGAGGTCATTAAGTAGATAATCTTGTTGAAGTGTTTACTCTTCAGGATGTCAATTAGTATGGCTTGATTACTAGATTCCCCAAAACACTATATTTATGTATAATTCTTCTAATGATTTGTCTTATACGTCTTTTGATAATTACTATGTGTCTTTCAGCCATGACTCTATTACTTGTTAGATTTTCTAATCATTTACTTAAACTTATACTAGGTGTTGTCAATTGATTAAAGGCTTATATCCTCCTAGAGTAGCCACCCCTCCTTGCAGAGTAGCCACCCTCATTGTGTGCAGACGCAGTACAATACATGGAAACAGGTTGGAAACCTTTACTCTTGTAAACTATGTTTCATGGGAAGGTAATTGACCTAATTTGAAAATATAAACAAGAGGTATCTCTGCTTTATGTGTTCTTTGACCCTCGCATCAATTACTTGATCTGATTCTATAGGTGCACAACATTTAGGAATGATATTTTTTTGTTGAAATGTATTTTCAATATCTAAAATTTACACCAAAGGTGGAAAATAATGCTGGAAGAGTTGTACCTTAAATTCTAGATCCAACCCAACGTAAGTGGGAGATTCATCTTGGAAGCATTATCTCCTACTTGCTTGGTGATGGATTAGGGTCCCTAACAAAGTGAATGAAGCTCGTGATAAGGCCATGCCACTCTGTCCCTCTACAAGTGAGTCAATAATCAATCACCAATGTAGAAGGTGTGTAGTGTTTGATGTTTATCATATGCTCCTTGTATCTAGCATTTTCATACTGCACAAGGTGTTTAGTTTTTAGGATTCCAAAGTGGATCAAGACATGTTGAGAATACCATTGATTGGTAGCCCTGATTACTTTTTAAGATTAAGTTATTGATGATCTCCCTTGTGCAACAGTTTTAATGTTTTGTATATAATGTATTATTCATTGCGTGTCTTTTAGGTAAAATAATTCCACCCATAATTAAATAGAATAAAATCTTAAAAAATAATGAAAAATAGTAGAGGACTTAAACTAAGAGAAACACTAATAACATCCATGTCAAGTAACATGATCTGAAGATAGTCTAAGATATTCATCCTCATTGCATTGCCACTCTTATTATTGTTCATCCATTTTCTTCATTATCCTGAAATCACTATAGCATTCAATTTCATCATGACTCTCAACACCCATCTTATATTTTCTCACCCAAATTACCTTAAAGTCTAGATTTAACCCAACGTAAGTGGGAGATTCATCATGTAAGCATTATCTCCTACCTTCTTGGTGATGGATTAGGGTCCTTACCAAAGTGGACTAAGCTCATGATAAGGTCATGCCACTCTATCCCTCTACGAGTGAGTCCATAATCAATCACCAATGTAGAAGGTGTGTAGTGTTTGATGTTGATCATATGTTGCTTGTATCTCGCATTTTCATATTGCACAAGGTGTTTAGTTTTTAAGATTCCAAAGTGGGTTAAGACATGTTGAGAATCCCATTGAGTGGTAGCACTGATTTCTATTCTAGATTAAGTTATTGATGATCTCCCTTGTGCAACATATTTAATGTTTTGTGCATAGTGAATTATTCATTGTGTGCCTTTTAGGTAAAAATTCCTGGAGCTACATAAATATTTTTAAAAATTAACTTATGTGAAGTAACATAAAATAAACATTCTTTATAACCCTGATATTGTTCATCTTTATCACTGTACTGATGATTTCTCTTGTTATATTTGTTGGTTTATCAATCTACCCAAGTGCATGTCCTAAGGAGTGCATCAGCATATGAGTGGAGTTAGCTCATGGTACTTTATGAGATTTACTTGAACACTATTCTTTCATATCTTAACAAGTATCAGTTTGACATGCTCAAATTATTGTTATGTCTTCTCTATCTATTTATATTGAAGCTGCTTTGACATCCTTGGTTGATTTGTTATACTTCATGCAGCTCTTGATGAGTTGGCCAGTAGCTAGAGAAGAAATGAGAGATGATTCTCTAGCCAAAATTGCACCTACCATTTTTCTGGATAAATTCTAAGCATTGGCATTAGGGCATGTAACAGTTGCTCCTCTTATTCCAAGCATGTTGAAATAGTCTACCTGTGAAGCCAATAGGTTCCCTTCTCCCACTGGTCCCATTTATATGCAAGACATGGTCTCTAAGATGTCCAAATATTTTCAACCATTAACAACATTCATCGTGGTCATATATTGGTAGCTCTCCACATTTTTGGATGGATCTTCGCATGTTACAATAAACACAGCGGACACAGGTTTGGAAGCATGGGCATTGAATCCACCCATGGCCAACACTATTGTTGATCCAATCAACTTAATTAGAACAATTTTTAACTCAAAACATGCTATACCTATCATCCTCAACACCTTGTTCATAACTTCCTCTATTATAATGGCCTCACAAACTATTGATTTCCCACACCCTTAAATCTAGTTCACTGTTGTGTGTTTCTTGTATGCACAAAAAGTGCCTAAAATAAAACACCATAAAATAAGTAGACCACCCACAAGTAAATAGAATAAAAACTTAAAAAGTAATGAAAAATAGTAGAGGACTTAAACTAAGAGAAACACGGATAACATCCATGTCAATGAACATGATCTAAATATAGTCTAAGATATTCATCCTCATTCCATTGCCACTCTTATTGTTGTTCATCCATTTTCTTCATTATCTTGAAATCACTGAAACATTCAATTTTATCATGACTCTCTTTAAACATTTTTAGATTTTCTCACCCAAACTACATTCATTGCCTATATCTCTATAGTAGTTAGTGTTGTTGCAAGGAATATCTATAGTGCTTGATTTATTTTGTAGGCAGACTAAATATCTACAACTCCATTTTGCTCAAATATTTTGTTGAGATTTTATTTATAAATTTAATTGTATTTAATTTATACATACTTCCATTTTATTTTTATTAGTCATTAAAGTGCATGATTAAATAATATTTACTGATTTATTAATTATTGGTACAAATTAGTGGAGAGAGAAAAAATAATGTAATTTAAAACAAAAAATGTTTTGTTTCTCCTAATCATTATAGAGTGAAACTAATTATCTTTTTATTTGTTTTTTATTACTCAGGGTCCTTTTCACCTACATTTTTTTGTATTTCTAAAATTGAAAAATTTCGCAAACCAAGAACATCAAAAAGAAATGAATTTGAAAAACAAGAACAACTTGCGAAAGAGATTATTACTTCGATAAAATGCTGAACCCTTTGAATAAAAAGTGGATTATAAAAGGCAAAGTAGTTAAAAATGATTGTTGACTAATTATTGTTTCTTTTGTTTTTTATTACTCGGGGTCCTTTCCATCTACATTGTTTTGTATTTCTAAAATTGACAAATTTCCCAAACTAAGAACATCAAAAAGTAATGAATTTGAAAAACAAGAACAAGTTGCGAAAGTGATTTTTACTTCGATAAAATGCTGAACCCTTTGAATAAAAAGTGGATTATAAAGGGCAAATTAATTAAAAATGATTTTTGCATAGCTACAAAAGTAAAAAAAGGTATCGGCCATGTCTTTAGTTTTGATGTTGTTGATAATGGAGGAGATGACATAACAACGACTTCACTTTTTGGTAAGTAAAATCTTGAAAGTTTTAATCGAATACAATGGGAGTTAAAAATATGCTTATAATATATTTAATCACTCGAAAATCATATTGGAAATAAAATTAGATATGAAATCGTATTAAACATTCTACAAATAAAAATACAATATCCTTGAGTAACAGTTCCATTTCACAAGAATTGATAAACTGGTAAATGAAAGTATTTATTCCATGATGGACAACAAGGCTTAATATTTATTACAGTGTCAAGAGTGTAACCGCTCTCAGGTCTATGTATATGCCCTATATTTTCCTCCAATCAGTATGCAAGAATGAAAGGAAGTAAATATGTAAATATTAAAAAAGAGGAAGAAGCCAGATTTTTTTCATCCCTCTTCCATTACATGTCCAATAAATAAAAAAATTTAAGTAGATCTTATAGAAACTAAATATGTAAATATCAAAAAATAAGAGGAAAGCAAACTTAGTCAAAACCGCTTCAACTACATTTTCAATAAACCAAAAAAATAGGTATCTTTTAATAAAAAAATCACATGTTTTTTATATTTTGTTTATAAAATTTACAATGTTATGGTATCCTTTCCCTTGGGCCCTAGGGAGATAATAACATGGGTGTTTCATGATGAAGGCTTCAATGCACTACCTCGTACTTATTTTTCTAATGTTCTATTTTGTAATGTGTAGATATTTATTAAATTTTACCTATAAATATGTTTCAATATATAGATACTCGTTAAAAAAATTATTATTGCGAAACGCTTCACACATAAAAGTTGAGGAAGGGTTAGCCATCCTTTCACTATACAAAACCCCACTTTAAGAAAGTAAAAAATATGTTATTGGGTATAATGACATTGAGTCATGGAAACTACTATTTAAATTGTAATTTATCCTGGGTATCAAGACAAAATTTGGAATAAGAATAACATGGCTATAAACATGCCTTGGCATTCACTCAAGAAAACAAAGTCCATTCAAACATCACACTCTATGATATTCCCACATTAGGAAAGTTTGTGCATGATTGACTGAATGAATGAGTAAAAAAAATAACAACGGACCTCTACAACCTTTTCATCCTTAAAAACATTTCCTCTTAAAATTTGTCTCAAATAAAGCCAAGCAGTGGTTCTCCTTTAGCTACATAAAATTTTATTAATTTGTCTTGAAGTTCATGAGTGTATGTTGGCTCTGTAAACCAATGAATCAAATTGTCACCTATATTCTCATCATAATTGGATTATACATAATACTATTGTCAAGTGATGTTTTAGCATCCTAAGTCTCCTCATACACAACATGGAGGAGATGGTCCTAGTCTTGGTGTTGTTTCACATTTTACATGCGATACAATGTACATCTACACAATTATTTTAAAGCTTTCATGGTGACATGTGAACGCACATTTCCTAATGCAAAAGGATACTTATACTACGATCGGCATTTTAGCTCCATGGATACCCTCTTTACTTTATTTTATGCACTATGGCAAAGCTCTTTATAATAAATCATCATTTGTTAAGACATTAATTATTGCTCATTTCAATCTGAATTTTGGTTTGTTGTATGGGTAAATGCGAGTCCTAGAGAAACCATCCTCTTTTCAAGATCATTCAGAACAACCACGAATGGAAAGAAATGATTCAATTCAATAAGCTCATGAGATGCAAATTTTAGAAACATTTCATTTTTAATAGACCTGCAACAAACACAACACTTTTATAAATACTACTATATCACTAGTAGTTAATTTTAAGTATGTTTCATTCTCTTTTTTTCTAAAACCCGGCATATTTTACTCGAAATGTAGTTTCCTACTAATAAAATAAATATGTATTGGTGTGTCTTGAATTTTTTTTAAATGAATTTTGGATGCAATTTTCAAATTTTGCTTTGATATCTTGATTACTTAATATTATAACTTTATAACGTGAGTAAATATGTGACAATTTTTCCTGAGGTGTGTTATTGTTCTAGTAAAGTGATACCCATATGCCAATATAAAGCTTATATTGGCATGCCCTCCATTTGATGTTTGGTATTGTTTTTAGAGTGAATTGATTTGTATTTACATGGTTGTTTTTTGTGCACTAAATATTTTAGATGGCATAGGGATTTACAAATCAACATTATTGAAATTGTCTCTTATTCAACTAAAGTGTTAATAAGAAGCCGAGGTACAAAATTTTCTAACAATGTTTCCTACTCAATTTCTCCTATGTCCACTTTCGATCATAAAATATTACATATCTAAATTTAATTTTTTAATGTCTATAATGTACTTTAAAAATATGCAGTGGTTGTGATTGGCATAGCTAAATTTTCACATTAAACAAAGTGCACAATGATTGCAAGCAAAATTCATCGACTTGAATTGAATCTACTTTGCATGGCATGACCATTTTAATAATATATCCTTCAAAATTTGTTGGGTTTATTATGTCATCATTATTAAGACCATTTTTCAAACAAGACAATGCCTCATTATATTTTAGATAATTGTGCATTGTAAAAACAATGTGTTGCATAGCATCGAGGACATTAGACATCAAATTATTCATTGCATAGTTGGAAAATAAAATCAAATAAGTTATCACTGTAACTTCCATTTTTACTCGTACTTCTACACAGTCCTATTAATTTTAGATCATGTGAAATGAGGTACCATTGAGATACAGGGGCCATGCAAGGATATGATATCTATAGATATTTGATTATAATATTGTAAAGCCCCCCATTTTTTAAATAAAATGGTTCATAATGAATAAAAAGAGGACATGTATGATGAAACAAGGTATAAAATGAACATGTGTCAGATTCAATGTTGAATTCAATATAGTAATTTTCCCTTGTCACTTAACATAACCATATTGGTATGTTCACTCAATCAGAGAATTCTATTATATGCAGAAAATTATCACCCCATAAATTGGACTCATTTTCATTTTAGACAGATGCCATAAAAAGTATTATTCACTTGAAATATATTTCATTTTCATGAATCTTATGAAAGTGTAAAGAATGTTAGGCTCCAATTCTAATTGAAAATAATTTAAAGCATCAAGATTGCCTTTATGCAAGCGATTCAAGGAATTCTCCATCATGTCATTTTTTTATTTCATTAGAAGCTTATTGAAAATGCAACTAAATAGTAAAGGTATAAAACAAAAAGTTACCAATAGCGTACTTGAACATGAGATCTCTACAAAGATGATATAACGACACACCAAAACATACAAATGTAATCATCTCTAAACAAAGATAAAAACTAAGTTTTTTAAAATACCATGGCATCTGTGACACCAAGGCTGACAAATTTTGAAACCTATGTGGCCAACATTCTCAATGGATGAGCGAAAAGTTTGTAGAAGATATCCTAAGTATAAATCATACACTTTTTGGTTCCATCATCCCTTGGCCCCACAATTATTGCCACATATTTTCCTTGTAATATTACACGCGATCTAAGCATCACCAGGTACGTGCGAAACAAAAAAAATGAATGTATTTGGGTCTAGAGAAAGATAAAACATCAATGAATTCTACTTTTTGGCCTTTGTGACATCCAATCCATTATGTTGTTACAAGTGTGTGATCAATAATCTAAACAAAATTATCAGTGAAAAACCACCAAAGAGAATGGAGGTTATATTTCACACAACATGCATGATTTTTTTCACAAACATTGAACAAATCCAATAGATAGAATGCATTGTGAATAAAGTAAATGTCGTGAAAAATGTTAAATAAAAGTGGGTGCCATTCTCACTATAATTGGTGTAATTAGTAGAGAGGGAAACTAATTGAGGTCTTCCTTTATCTCTATGTTGCCCAAGCTAGACACTCACTCAAGGTCACACTTTTGACACTTACTCAAAATTTACAAACTTAACACATCTTGATTCTATCCATATTAAAAAATAGAGTGAAATATGTTAACTCTCTCTCTCTCTCTCTCTCTCTCTCTCTCTCTCTCTCTCTCTCTCTCTCTCTCATGCCTATTTAGGCTTATTGCATTATGTAAAAGAGTTCTAGGCTATCACACAGTTCCTCCTTAATTGATACAACTCTTTGTTCTTCTCTTGGAGAGTTTAGATCCTTCACCACTTGTCATTCTCTCATAACTTCCTTTATATTTAATCAATTACTCCTATTGAACCCAATAGTTTTAGTGTTTCTCTTCAACTTCCCCGACATTCCACCAAAGGTATGAATTTTAGATGACCTTCATTTTTTAGGATCAACACCTAACTATCAGTCACTGTCAGGTGAGGTTTTTTTAGGCAAATGATAGTTACAAAAACAATCATAAATTTACCACAGTTTATCCAGTCAATCTGAAATTTGAAACATAACTCGTAAACTAAATTTAGTATTACAAAACAAAATTCCATACTCCAGTTATTGTTGAGCAAAGATAACCATCTTTCTAAGTGTCACAAACTAGATATGGTACTCAGATGAAATAAACACATGGTACATTAATGTAACAACTCCAAATGATCTAAAATTTGGCATGTATGTTTCACATGTCATTTAATATCATCTCACAAAATTTAATAATCTAATTCTTAACACAGGTGAAGATCCATCTTGTAAAGTGTCACAGGCACAACTTAAAGAAATAGTCAGTAAGTTTTTGCAGTAACTCCAAATGATCTGAAGATTGATAAATATGTTGTAAGTGTTATGTACAATGACTTCACACAATTTCATTATTTAATTCTTACCACAATTGGAGAACCATTTCTGACAAATATCTTTGATCTAATAGTCCACACAGACTAACACAACATACAAAAGATCTCCACATATTTCTCACAGCAAAGGAATAATTTTGAAACATCATTCAAAGATGTTAATAATCTCACACGAACAAGACCACAACATAAAATTCTAAATAAACACTCCGCACTCTGTTTTTGGTTGATGCAAGATTGCATGAACCCTCACATCACATGTCACATGTCGGGTGTTGAAACATTTTAAATTATTTATTATACACTCCTTTTTTATGGGTTTATTCGAGGAAGGTCTCTATTTTAAATCATTTAATATATGTTTGTGTATTAATATGCTCCTAATTTGAATTTAATTATCTTTATATATATATATATATAAGTATTGTAATCTATTTAACATCAAGTATTCACACAAGTTAGTACACTGATCACTCATAGACAAATCATAATGAATATGAGAGATCAAACATTTATCATTGTTTGAAGTTAACATCTTACTGTGGAGCATTTTTAGTGCATGAACTAACGTTTTATTTGTGTTATTCAATTGTTATTTATGAAGTCATTTTATTTATGCAATTTTTTTATGGGATTCCTATATGGCACTCCCCACCCTTTAAAGGCCCGACAACAAATAACAAACTTGCACCGTCCACCAATTCTAGCACATGCCCTTAAAGTCACTTTGTCTTCTTTGGTTTTCAGGTATCACAGGTAAATTAGAGCCATTATAGGGAAAGAATAAAAATCTATTTTTTAGGTACACACATCGCAGAATGCAAGATCAATGTGTAGAAAACTGAAGGGCATGAGCAGGTGCACGAAACTTGTAAGTCATATTTCAAATTTTGGTCACTTGCCCAGAATTATTCGCATTCTTAGAACTAGAAGTGGAGGTAATCTAGGAACCAAAAGTGGCAACACTCCTCGAACTATAAGATGTGACATTCTTGGAACCAACAGTGGCAACACTCCTAGCATATGTTCCTGATAAATTTTGGATTTTTGGGTGAGGTTTGCAATATGATTGACAAATGATTCCATATCTAGATTCAAACGATTGCCTTTATATTGGGATGTATTCAAGATAAGTTCCAAATCACCGTTTGTTTTCCTACATGATTACCTTGGAAATATTATTTACGTACACTTTTGTATAAATTTTGCATTTATATGTTTATTACGATGCTTAATTCAGTGTAATTCATTTATTTTTTGATTTCATTTATCTATATGCCATATATTTCCAGCTCATTTGTCAAAGGAACAAGGACACAATACAACTATTCAACCTAACATCAATAAGGGAGGTCATTAAGTAGATAATCTTGTTGAAGTGTTTACTCTTTAGGATGTCAATTAATATGGCTTGATTACTGGATTCCTCAAAACTCTATATTTATGTATAATTATTCTAATGATTTGTCTTATACTTCTTTTGATAATTACTATGTGTCTTTCGACCATGACTCTATTACTTGTTAGATTTTCTAATCATTTACTTAAACTTATACCAGGTGTTGTCAGTTGAGAGTAAAGGCTAATATCCTCCTAGAGTAGTCACCCCTCCTTGCAGAGTAGCCACCCCCATTGTGTGCAGATGCAGTACAATAAGTGGAAAGAGGTTGGAAACCTTTACTCTTGTAAACTATGTTTCATGGGAAGGTAATTGACCTAATTTGAAAATCTAAACAAGAGGTATCTCTGCTTTATGTGTTCTTCGACCTTCGCATCAATTACTTGATCTGATTCTATAGGTGCACAACATTTAGGAATGATATTTTTTTGTTTAAAATGTATTTGCAATATCTAAAATTTACACCAAAGGTGGAAAATAATGCTGGAAGAGTTGTACCTTAAAGTTTAGATCCAACCCAACGTAAGTGGGAGATTCATCTTGGAAGCATTATCTCCTACTTTCTTGGTGATGGATTAGGGTCCCTACCAAAGTGGACAAAGCTCGTGATAAGGTCATGCCACTCTATCCCTCTACTAGTGAGTCCATAATCAATCACCAATGTAAAAGGTGTGTAGTGTTTGATGTTTATCATATGCTCCTTGTATCTAGCATTTTCATACTGCACAAGGTGTTTAGATTTTAGGATTCCAAATTGGATCAAGAAATGTTGAGAATACCATTTATTGGTAGCCCTAATTACTTTTTAAGATTAAGTTATTGATGATCTCCTTTTTGCAACAGTTTTAATGTTTTGCACATAATGTATTATTCATTGTGTGCCTTTTAGGTAAAATAATTCCACCCATAATTAAATAAATAAAAACTTAAAAAAGTAATGAAAAATAGTAGAGGACTTAAACTAAGAGAGACACTGATAACATACATGTCAAGGAACATGATCTGAAGATAGTCTAAGATATTCATCCCCATTGCATTGCCACTCTTATTATTGTTCATCCATTTTATTCATTATCTTGAAATCACTGTAGCATTCAATTTCATCATGACTCTCAACACCCATCTTAGATTTTCTCACCCATATTAGTTTAAAGTCTAGATTTAGCCCAACGTAAGTGGGAGATTCATCTTGGAAGTATTATCTCCTACTTCCTTGGTGATGGATTATGGTCCCTACCAAAGTGGACGAAGCTCGTGATAAGGTCATGCCACTCTATCCCTCTACAAGTGAGTCCATAATCAATCACCAATATAGAAGGTGTGTAGTTTTTGATGTTGATCATATGTTGCTTGTATCTAGAATTTTCATATTGCACAAGGTGTTTAGTTTTTAAGATTCCAAAATGGGTCAAGACATGTTGAGAATACCATTGAGTGGTAGCACTGATTTCTTTTCTAGATTAAGTTATTGATGATCTCCCTTCTGCAACAAATTTAATGTTTTGTGCATAGTGTATTATTCATTGTGTGCCTTTTAGTTAAAAATTCCTGGAGCTACATAAATATTTTTAAAAAGTAACTTATGTGAAGTAACTTAAAATAAGCATTCTTTATAACCTTGATATTTTTCATCTTTATCACTGTACTGATGATTTATCTTGCAATATTTGTTGGTGCATCAATCTACCCAAGTGCATGTGCTAAGGAGTGCATCAACATATGAGTGGAGTTATCTCGTGGTACTTTACAAGATACATTTGCACACTTTTCTTTCATACCTTAACAACTATTAGTCTAACATGCTCTAATTATCGTTATGTTTTCTATATCTTTTTATATTGAGACAAAGCATTGAGGCTACTTTGACATCCTTGGTTGATTTGTTATACTTCATGCAGCTCTTGATGAGTTGGCCAGTAGCTAGAGAAGAAATGAGAGATGATTCTCTAGCCAAAATTGCGCCTACCATTTTTTAGGATAAATTCTAAGCATTGGCATTAGGGCATGTAACACTTTCTCCTCTTATTCCAAGCATGTTGAAATAGTCTACATGTGAAGCCAATAGGGTCCCTTCTCCCACTAGTCCCATTTATATGCAATACATGGTCTCTAAGATGTCCAAATATTTTCCACCATTAACAACATCCATCATGGTCATATATTGGGAGCTCTCCACATTTTTGGATGGATCTTGGCATGTTACAATAAACACAATAGACACAAGTTTGGAAGCATGGGCATTGAATCGACCCATGGCCCACATCATTATTGATCTAATCAACTTCATTAGTATGTTCAACTCCAAACATGTTATACCTATCATCCTCAACACCTTATTAATAACTACCTCTATTATAATGGCCTCACAAACTATTGATTTCCCACACCCTTAAATCTAGTTCACTATTGTGTGTTTCTTGTATGCACAAAAATTGCCTAAAATAAAACACCATAAAATAAGTAGACCACACACAATTAAATAGAATAAAAATTTACAAAGCAATGAAAAATAGTAGAGGACTTAAACTAAGAGAAACACTGATAACATCCATGTCAAGGAACATGATCTAAGTATAGTCTTAGATATTCATCCTCATTGCATTGCCACTCTTATTGTTGTTAATTCATTTTTTTCATTATCTTGAAATCACTGCAACATTCAATTTCATCATGACTCTCTTTAAACATTTTTAGATTTTCTCACCCAAACTACATTCATTGCCTATATCTCTATAGTAGTTGGTGTTGTTGCAATTAATATCTATAGTGTTTGCTTTATTTTGTAGACAGACTAAATATCTACAACTCCATTTTGCTCAAATATTTTATTGAGCATGGAAATAAATAAAACTATGTAAAGAATGAGCAAGTAATTTAAGCATGCAATATGCCACATGTGGAGTGAGGAATGGGCACTATAACATCTTCTAGAAATGTATTCTTTCCATGATAAACATAGGGGTAGTTATGGCTTACAAGTAGAGTCTCGAGAAAAGACATTTATTTATGGAAATCAAATCTAATGATTTGGACTATTGCTTAGAATTGATAAGGACTTAGACTATCATGGTTATTTTACAAGGGGAAAGAGGTCAAGTGTTTCATTGGTTTTACTACCCCTTTACCCCAATGAAACAAATAAATAAAGAAATAAATATGTTGGAAGAAATTCATTATGAACTACCCCTAGCTCAAGTTCCTCTATTCTTCATACTTAGTTCCTCTATAGTGTTTGTCTTTTGTATGGTTTGTTTTTGACACTTTTCTATTATTCTCATCTAACGATGAGCACACAAGATAATAATAATGTCCTCTTACACTTTAATGTTGTAGGATACAAATTTAATTATTTTTTAATATTGTATCTGATGTCATGAAATATTTTGTAGAGCATCAAATACAATAAAGAGGCACGGTGATTGGCAACTTTGAGATATGTAGGAACCATGCCATTCATCATTTCAAACTAAGACGCCCCTCTCTCTCTCTCTCTCTCTCTCTCTCTCTCTCTCTCTCTCTCTCTCTCTCTCTCTCTCTCTCTCTCTCTCTCTCTCTCTCTCTCTCTCTCTCTCTCTCTCTCTCTCTCTCTCTCTCTCTCTCTCCAAGCATCATATTGGATACATGTCTTTTCTTGATTTAAAATTTGTCTTAATATTTATTATGTAAATGTATTTTTATAATTTACTTGGTTTAATATTTATTTTGTAAATTTATTATTTTAAAACAAGAAATTATAATTTATATCATTTTTATTTGTTCTCCATTTTTGAAATCTTTCACACCACCTCTAATCTTGCCATACCATCCAAAATTTGAGACTGGAATTACTCATAAAATATAACTTACCTACATCATTGAGACAAGGAACATGAGGTGTTGTCATTAAGTCACCTATGTTATACTAATAATTATAAGGCATTCAAATGACAGTTAAAATTTAACTTGGACATAATTGACACTTAAATTCCAAAGCTATATGTGAATTGTATATGAAGGTTTTCATAGATGTAAAGGTTTTCTTATATTTATATGTGAAATATTTTTAAAATGGTTAAAAAGTGAATTATCTTTATAGCTGATGATATTAGAATATAAAGAGCTAAACATGAACAATGTGGTGAAAAAATATGACAATATTATTGTAGAGAGGATTACAATGTAAATTGGTCAAGCATTAGTCCATAAATAATGAAACATGCATAAATAACTAACTAACCAAGCCTATCTATTCCTATGGGAATTACAAAGGATAGCAAGAAACAAATGAAAGAAATCAACACCATATTACTTTTCCAAATGGATTCAAAATACCCATGTGGCTCAAAAGTATGTTCTCCCTTGATCAAGCATCCTTGTCTTTGTCAACAATGGTGGTATGCTCCTCCAATGCCTCAAGAACACTCTATAAAACCTAGGCTCTTGATTCCAAATCACTAAACTAGCCTATCAATGAAGCTTACAAGCAAAATCTATGATCGAATGTGAAACCTTGTGGAAACAATTTAACATTATAACTTTGCAATATTCAAGCTTAAAATTCATGTCCATGGCCTCTCTATTTATAGATTTTTGAGATTGGTCAGGATCAATCATGATCGTCCATCTCAAGATTGAGATGTGTGGCCATGGATAATCCTAATATTTGGAATCAAACTCATAAATATCTTCAAGATGAATAAGCATGAAAGAGGCATGGGAGGCATTAACTAGGCATGGGTGACCCATAATCTTGATATTTGTGGCATTTATGGCCTAGGGTTGTCTTCCAAATAAATGATGTCACCTGATGATGCAATTAATAGGAATCAATTTTCAAAAAGAAATATTCAATAACTCTCATGAAAAATCCATTTAAGCTCTTGATTTGGATTAATTAGTCTTAATCAAGGTTAATCAACATTTGTGCAATTATTTGAAAATTGGCCTTCAATTAATCAAAATGGTCAAAAAGTCATATTATTGGGTTGTAATTTGACTAGAGAGGAACTAGAAGGTGATGTTAGATGTGTTGGATCTGTATTTCCATTTAAGATGTTGCCAACACCAAATAATAAAGGTACGTGATGTGTACCAATGAATTAGAAAAAAAGAATGATACATAACACTAAATGGCAAAATTGTTATTTTAACTTGAAATGATCTGATCAAAGTTAGCTAGCCCATAAATTGCATTGCCCTATTTAGAGATACTTTGACCTAAATTGGCACTTTTAAGTGACAAGTTTGAGTCATTTAAAGCATTTTTATGGATTTTGACCTAAAATGTGCATTTGAGTGAAATTCAAGTAAGATTGACAATTTCAACATAAATGGTGTTAAGAATTGGATGTCTACATTTTTCCCCTATTTGAGAAGGCATAGTGAGACATTCAGGTGAAGAAATGTCTTTTCAAAAAAAAAAGATTTATCAAGAAGAAATTAGAACAAACCCATGATGCCTCCTCGAGAGGACATACTAGGATAGAAGAAAAGGATGGACAAGAGAGAGAAAATGAGAGATTAACCCATGGAATATATCACATCAAGATGAGATAATGCTTGCACACGTGATTACCATCAATGATCAAAATATAATTAGAGGTATAATAGGCCCTAGAGATAGGGGTAATGGGAAAGATACAATCCATAAATGCAAGGGACACATTATAAACGTACCCAATTTGAGAGTGCAAGCTACGTTCTTACAACATTGATCAATCCTGAGACAAGTTGCACACTAAAATATTGCCATCATGGGCATTAGTGTGGAGAGCTTGGAATTAGAGGAAAAGGGAGAACATTCTACTTCAAGAAGGGAAGCACCATTAGAACGGGGTCTCCAAAGAGAATATAATAAGGACTACTTTAGTAGAGCATATTTGATCATGATAAAATAGTTTTGGCCCAGTAGAGCTAATGTGATCATGATAAAATAGTTTTGCCCCAATAGGGAAAATCTTGATTGTTGATAAAGAATAAATAATGATTTGCCCATGTAGAGCTGATTTGATTCAGATGTTGTTTAGATGTTGTGCCCTAGCATGGGCAATTGGCAAGCAAAATAGCTCAAGGATATAACTGGAAAGATAAGTTAAAGCGAGTGAGCACAAATGTACATATGATGGTGTAATGGCTTAGAAATCCATGTAAAACCAAGCATATAAGAATGCACAAAGTGATGAGAGAGATGAAAAGTAGAATGAAAGATAGTCGAGCTGACCTCAATAGAAATTGAGCGTTGCCTACATAGTTCCATGGCCTCATGTTCCAACATGAACTTCAGGTCAATGTAGTTCACCTAGGTTTGAGAGAGAATGAAATGAGGAATGATGAAAAATGACCAAGAATTGATTAGACTCACAATGTATGCAAAGAGATGCATGTCTAAGCATAAAAAATAAGCCTAAAATACATCCTACCTAGAAGCCTAATTCCATATCATGAGCCTAGGTTTTGCAAAGTGTTCTTTAGAATTGTTCATTGGAGCTGATGTTGATGTTAAAGACTTTGAGACCTGAGCACAAAGTGCTTGTTATAGAAAAATAAATTAGGCATCATAATTATGAATAACTTAGAATGACATAAGATTCCAAATGCATTGAGCCATTTCAAATGTGAATGCCTATAACTAAGGATAATGATGAAACAATGACCAAAACCAGAGTTACAGTGATTTACATTTAAACAAAAAAAAAGATAAACATAAACATAAATGAACCTAACTTGAAATCATGATATGATCAATCAAGAATTAATTAGGAACAGAAATGTTTATAAAGAAAAAGCAAGAACATCTTAACGACATGAGACCAAGATATAAATAATCAAGATCCATGTGGACCATCAAGGCATTCTTTGAACACAAAAGAGAAAAGAAAAATCAAACAGAAAAAACAAGACACCAAAAACAATCAAATAAACAAAATGTTCCAAGAACAACGTAATAACATAGGATCAAGGTATAAACAATTGAGATCCATGTGAATCATCAAGATGTTTTGAAACATATAAGAGATAAGCAAAAACAATCAAGGAAACACACGACCAAGAATGAAGAAAAAAAGTAATAAAAAGAGAGAAGGAGAAGAAATAATAGGAGAGGATTTGAAGCACAACAAAACACCAAGAAAACTCAAATAAACACACACAAACAAAAACCAAGTTAATGCAGTTTTAAAGACAAATGTTCATGCATGTGCGGTAGAGGCGTTACTTTTCACCACATCATAACAAAGATCAATGACACAACAATTATTCCCTAATTAAAAAGGAACAATGATAGAAGAAATCGGGGAAGAGAAGAAAAGGAAGAGGTTGGCTGAGATGATTGCAGATGTATAACACAAACAAAAACCAAGTTAATGCAGTTTTAAAGACAAATGTTCATGCATGTGCAGTAGAGGCGTTACTTTTCACCACATCATAACAAAGATCAATGACACAACAATTATTCCCTAATTAAAAAGGAACAATGATAGAAGAAATCGGGGAAGAGAAGAAAAGGAAGACGTTGGCTGAGATGACTGCAGATGTATAAGACAAGTGGATACTACCTACATAGTTCTATGGATGCATGTTCTAACATGAACTTCAGGCCAAATGTAGTTCTCCCAAGAAATGGGATAGAAGAAAAATGATGATCACACTAGCTTGATTAATGTTATAGAAAAAATGGAAGACATGACAAATAAATGAGAATGGTCTGGCAAACAAGAAGCTAATGAGATGAGAAAGAATGACCTTAAAAAATGGCAAGTGTGTGGGAAAAGATGAAATGAACTGGTGTTTATATGCTTGTAAAATGGCAAGAGCATAGCATGGTGGAACGGGAATGTATAAATTTATAAAAGCATAAGACAATTTTTTTGTTCTTTTTTGGATCCTATTCTGATGTTTTTAGTATTTTCAAAGTATTTCTCATGTTTTTGGTGTTTTTGGGATAAAATATGCACAAGGTGGGACCATCTAGTCAAGGAGATGCATGTCCTAATGGTAGAGGTTCCAATAAGACATCTAAGCCGACTACAATGGCCCATACTCACAAATCAGTGAGAGTGAGATTCTTGATAAAATAAGAAAGAGAAGTAAATACTTGAGCTGAGAAGATGCGACTGTTCACTTGTCTAAAACTGCACAAGACTATCCTTGTTAAACTGCTGCTGAAGATGTTCATAACGTTCATGAGACATAATTGAGATCATAATTGGTCAAGGGACAAAAAGTGTTCAAGATTATAACATGTATTTGACATAACAAAGAACATGATTCTCAAAGAGAGCAATCCATAATGGGATGAAGAATGTGTTCAGAGTGCCAAGGGTTCAAGGTCTTTACTGTCAAGATTCATGAAAAGTGGACCAAGGTAATATAAAATGTGTTCAAGGTAAGAAAAAAGGGTGGGATAAAATTATGATAGCACAAGTTGCCCCCAATTCAGGGGTCTTATAGACAATGGTTCAAATCTATTCATCAATAGAACCTCTTAAGGTGTATGATGTTCATGGGATTTGAAAGTTCTTCACCATTAGGTTTAGCTAATCGATATGCTCTTGATCTATAGTTTGTTGTGACAATATATGGTCCTAACCAATTAGGCTGAAACTTGCCTTTCTTTTTGGGTTCAACATTCGTGTTCTTTTGGTTCTCTTTAAAAACTAAGTCACCAATCTCAAATTCTTGAGGGAGAATGCGTTTATTATAGATTTTCTACAATATATTCTGATAGGCCTTCAAGTGTTTTATGGCAACCAAATGCTTACCATCAAGAAGTTCTAGTTCTTGCAGTCATGAGGCTCTGTAGGCTTCATCATCTTCAATGTGCTCCAATGATATTCTTAATGATGGGATCTCAATCTCGACCGGGATGATAGCTTTAGTGCCAAAAACAAGGGAGTATGGAGTACCTCTAGTGGGGGTACAATGATTGGTTCTATAAGCACAGAGGGCAAGAAAGAGTTACGAGTGTCAATTATGACCAACATCATTGACAATATTTTTTAAGATGGCTAGAATAGTTTTATTTGATGCCTCAGCTTGTTTGTTGCCTTGCAAGTTATATGAAGTGGATTTCTTGTGCTTGATCTTGAATTTTGCACAAAGAGATTTCACATCTTGGTTCACAAAGGATCCACCATTATTGGATATAATACAGGCTAGGATGCCATATCAACAAATGATATGGTAATGAATGAATTTGGATATTTGTTTCTCAATAACATAAGTGAGAGGAATGGCCTCAATCCACTTGGTAAAGTACTTGGTTGTAGTCCAAATGTGCTTATGGCCATCTGAAGATGTTGGGTTAATTTTCCCAATGAGATCAAGACCCCATGTTGAGAATGACCATGGTGTTGTAATCGGCTATAATGGTAAGGTGCATGTATCAAGTTGTCATGTTTCTAACAAGGAACACACTTATTTACATAATTACAAGCATCTATCTCCATTTTAGGCCAATAATAACCTATTATGAGGAGTTTCTTTGCTAGGACTACATCGCTATGGGCCCCACACATTCCTTCATGAACCTCCTTTAGTGTCATCCTAAATTCTTCCAAAGATAAAAAATGAAGAAGCATTCCATCATAACATTTATGATAAAGCATGTTTCCAAGGAGGATATAACATGTTAAATGATGAAGGAATAGTTTCTATTGGTTGTTGGAAAGGTTGGCAAGAAATACATGGCTATGGAAATAGTTATTAAAATCTTGGTACCATGGTAGCTTAGGTGAGGGATTAGGATCAGCAATGGTGCATACCCTCTCTGAATCTGATAGAATATGTACTGGCTGAAGAAGATTTTCAATCAAGAACTGATACTCTTTAGCACTATCATGCATTTGAATCATGGAACCAATTGTTGGTATGGCATCGACAAATTTATTGTTGACTTGTAGAACTTACTCAAACTGTAGAGATTTAATATGTATTTTGAGGTCATCGATAATTTGTTTGTAAGGAACAAGCTTATCATCTCTTATTTGATATTGATCAATTTTTTGATTTATGATTAGCTACAAATATCCATAGACCTTTAAGCTTTGAATGTCTCATTGTATGGTAAGACAGAGCCCTATAACCAATGCCTCATATTTGACCATATTGTTTGTACATTGAACTTTTATATGGAATGCTTTGGGGATCCAATCCCCCTGTGGCATGATCAACAATATGCTTGTTCTAGACCCTTGAGATGTGAAGGATCCATCAAAATAGAGTGTACATTGTTTAATTTCTTGTGATGCTTGTTCTATCGTCATGATAGAATCATCTGGAAGGTCAAAGTTGAGAGGTTGAGTGGCCGTAATAGGAGCTTCTACAAGTTGGTCTATAAGAACCTATCCTTTGATTGCCTTTTGATTTTGGTACTCAATATCAAACTCATTGAGGAGCATAATCCATTTATCCATGCATCCTTGAAGAGATGATTTAGATAAGAGGAACTTGACAGGATCTACCTTGGCGATAACAATAGTTTTTTTATTTAACATATAATATCGCTATTTTTTAGTGGTGAACACCATAGCTAAACATGCCTTCTCAATGGGCATATAATTATGTTCATAGGATACCAATGTGTGGCTTAAATAATAAACCATGTGTTCCCTACCATGATCATCATGTTGAGCCAAAAGTGACCTTATTACATGTTTCATGGTTGATATATAAAGAAGCAGTGGCTTTCCTTATGTTGGAGGTTGTAAGACTGGTAGATTGGCCAAATATGTTTTAAGATTTGCAAATGAAATCTGACAATATTCATCCCACTGAAATGTTACCCCTTTCTTTAAGAGATGGATAAATGGGTGGAACTTATCTGCCAATTGAGAAATGAATATGCATATAGACTGGATCTTGCCTTGTAGACCTCGTAACTATTTAAGATTGTTTGGTGGAGGCATTTCCATAATAGAGGTGACCTTTACAGGATTGAATTCAATCCCTCATTATGATACAATTAACCCTAGAAATTTTCCTGATGTGACTCCAAAGACAAATTTATTAGGATTCAAGCAGACTTTATATGCACACAGCCTCTCAAATATTCTTCATAGAATATCAGGGTGTCTAGCTCTTATTCTTGATTTTGCTAGTATATCATCAACATAGTCCTCAACAATGTCATTCATCATGTCATGGAAGATGATAGTCATTGCATGTTGATATTTGGCTCCAGAATTCTTCAAACCAAATGGCATGACTTGGTAGTAGAATGCCCCCCATGGAGTGGTGAATGCAGTCTTATGCTGATCTTCAGGGGCTATTTTGATCTGATTGTAACCAAAACATCCATCCATTAAGGATAGCATCTCTTACCTAGAATTTGAGTCAACAATCATGTCGATGTTGGGCAGAGGAAAATCATCTTAGGGGCATGCTTTGTTGATATCATGAAAATCAGTACAAACATGTATGCTTGGGGTCTTTTTATTCACTGATACTATGTTAGAAATCCATTCAGAGTAGTCTATTGGTATGATAAAATTGGCTCCTAAAAAATTTTCCAACTTGGCTTTAACCAAAAGGGTGATGTGTGGATGCATCTTTCACAACTTTTGTTTGTCTAGTTTAACATCAGGGTGAACAACAAGATGATGTACAACTAAATTTGGGTCCAAGCCTGGCATGTCAAAGTATGCCCATGCAAATATGTCTATATAATCCTTAAGAATGAATATAATATGTTCACATTTTAATTTAGTAAGGGAAGCTCCAAGATAAATAATTTTAGGATCCTCATGGGTTCCCAAATTCACTTCTATTATTCTCTCCATAAGGAGTGTGGATCCATCTTCTAGAATTGTAGGCAATGTATGGTCATGATCATTTTCTTCTACTATATCTTCTTGTTGTTCCTCCCAAAGATCTAGATAATATGAGGAATCATAATTTGCCTTCTCAGGTAAAGGCCAATTGGCAAAATCCTCTTAAAACTTGAGAGCAAGATGCTCAAATATTTGATGTTATTCTGAAAGATGTTTGTACTAGCTATGGAACTTGGGCTAGATGGAATTTCTATATCGTGAGGGGATGAGTAAACTTTCACACCTGAGAGCACCTGAAACAAGTTTTCACTCAAATGCTTGTCTTTTTCTATACTTTTTCCCTAATCAACAAGTGCCTCAAAGAGGTTTTCAACTAAAGATATCGATGCTTGTTATTTATTATGACCAAGAAAGTTTGCCTGCTCTCCAAAGTAGGTAGAAGAATTCAATGAAAAATCAAAACCCTGATTGTGATCACCAATGGGGAATGCATCTCATAGGCCCATGTATTCTGCAATTGATTCTTCATTTTGAAACTCATCGAGGCATATGACCAAATTTTTCTGATCCCAATCTATGAGTTCAGGTAGCAAAGGCATAGGTTACAGTGAGGGTTTGCTTCAGGATGGGAAGCACTAATGGTAAAGATATAATGTCCTGCTTCAGGAAGGGAAACACCACTAGGATGGGTTTTTACTTCAGGATGGGAAGCTCCAATAAGACAAATTTTTGCTTCAGGATGGAAATCTCCAATAAGTGTTATGGTCAATATAGAATTTGAATTAAACAAATCTGAGTCAACAAGCTCATCAAAAAGGCTATAATGGGACATTGTGTCACTGCTAGGAGTCTCATTACTAGTCACTTTAGAAGATTCACTATTAAATGTCATGAGGTCATCCTCTTGTGGTTAAAATCCAATACCATGATTCTAATTGATGATTCCAACTGATAAGAGTTCTAAAATTCCTTGCACCTATGGGCCAAGGCCTTTCCTTGTATAGTCAAGATGATCCATTATCCTGTTAGGGATAGGATACTTTGGATTCTAAAAATAATTGGCCAAGCCTTCAAAATATAACCAATCTCCATCAGTAAAATCTTCTTAATCTTTCTTTGGTGCAATTGTAGGTACAAAAACCACATGAGGTTTTGGTTGCTTCTTCTTTGGTTACCAAATTTGATCAGGTCTGTTAGGAGTCTGGGAAGTTTTAGGCTTAAGAAATGTTTTAGGGGATTTTTTTAATTTTACAATATAGAATACATCCTTTAGATGGTATGTGGAAATACCTACGTCTTTAATGATAACCTATTTGGCCAGAGCTGTAGGAAATAGATCAGTCAAAGTGGAGGCTAGATCACCAGGGTCTATATAATTAGATTGAGATAGATGAGAAATGATGGCTTTGTTCTTCTTTGCAATGAATTTAGAACCTGGGGAATAGTTATAATTATGAAACTCTACTTCAATATGTTTGCAGTATTATTATGGCTGCTGATTAGTAGAAATAGTAACCTCAATCCCATCATGGGGAAACTTAAAGCATTGGTGAAGAGTGGATGGAACTGCCTATACTTCATGGATCTAAGGATGACCAAGAAGTATGTTATAAGGAATATCAACATCCACAATATGGAATAATGTATGATGATAAATTGACCTAACCATGATTGGAAATCAAATTGTACCAGATGACTCCCTCTCGGTGTTGTCGTAAGTCTTGATTGTAATAGTTTCTAACTGAATGTCTTTATCCATGTAGCCCAATCATCTCACCAATTTAAGTGATATGATGTTAATCTCTGAACCATTATCTATAAGAACCCACTTGATCTTGTGATCCATAATGATCATCTCAATGTATAGTGTGTTATTGTGGTTTGGACCAAGGGTGGACATGTCCTTTTGATCAAATGTGATCTGCTGAAATGAAGACAAGTGTCAACTAGTTTCTAGAACTGATCAAGGTTTATATCATTAGGCATAATAAACTCTTTTAAAATTTTGTTGAAAATGGTTTTATGAACATCAGATGTCTACAAGAGTTCTAATATGGAAATTTGTGCAGGGGTTTTATCTAATTGATTCGTTAGACTATAAGGCCTTTGAATTGTGGATTGAACTAGTTTAGTCTTTGTTGGGATAGTATTTGGCTTTGGAACCATTGGCATAATGTTCTCATTGGGTTTATGGAAAGAAGTGGGAGAAGGACCCTAAATGGTAACTCATGGGTGTCTATTTGTGACTGCACAACCTAGAGGTGGCAAGGAGTTATTATAATTAAAAGAGGGAGAAAAAGGGCCTTGGATGGTGACTCATGGGTGATTAACTTTATTGTGACAATTTTGGGTCAGCGAGGAGCCTTTATAAGAAAGGTATTATTGTTTAGGATTAGTAACCTGTGCAAATGGAATAACAACATGATGATGTGAACCTGACATGGTATTAATAGGGGGAGAGGGTGCTGACCCTATAATGATGGGTCCCATATTGCGAGGAACATGATATTGGCCATGTGACTTCACAATAATAATGGCAATGTGGGTTGCAAAAATGCATCCCACTATGTTATTATAGTCATAAGGTACCTTGTTATAAGCCACATTATTAGTGTGGGCATTATGATCTCAATTATGCTCATTACTATTCTGACCTTGTTATTAGTTTTGATTCTACCTTTGTCCTTGATTGTGACCATTTTGATTATTTCCTTGTGGTGGTGGATCATGTCAAGTAAAGGGGTCTTTGTACATTCCCATATCCTAATTTATGTCTTGATTAGGGGCCAACTTAATTTTCAATTCACCACTTTCAAAAAAGTCCTCAATAATATGTCACAATTGAATGCAACGATATGCACCGTGACCAGCAACATGATAAAAGTTACACCATTTGTTCTCTTTGTACCAATCTAGTTTTGGTTGATCTTGAGGAAATGGCCTTGATACTAGCCATATAATTAAATTAGCTACAATGAGCTTTTGTAACATTCTTTCAACCGATTCTCCTAACTTGCTAAAAAATCTAAAATTGTTATGAAATGTCCTTCATGGAGGTTGTCTCTGCGAACTAGGTAGTGGATTTAGAGGAGTTAATTGTATATTTGAAGGAGACGTAGCTTGTATCATTTATACATGTCTTGTTTCTGTCACCCCATTTCCAACCATGTTCTTATTTTTGTTAAAGCCCTTAGGCTTATCCTGTGTAACTGTTTGAGGAGTCAATGATTTAGTCTGATTAGACAATTGACCTTGCACAAAAATCTTAACAAGGCCCCTAGTAATAAGAGCCTTCTCAATCTGCACTCTTTTGTCAATAATTTGTTCAAATGAGTTATCAAAAGCTAACCATAGATTATACACAACTTCAAGATGCAAATCTTGTGCAAAGATATCAACCAACTACTTGTCTGGTAAATTGTGTTGAAAGTGGCTTGCCAATACTCTCCACCTTTGCAGATACACAGTGAAACTTTCACCATCACGTTGTTTGGCTTTGCATAAGTCAACAACAGTCAATTCATGTTATATGTTATATGAGAAATGGTTAATGAACTTTTCTGATAAGTCATTCCAATCTGTAATTGATCCCTTGGGTAGTTTAAGTAGCCAATCAAGAGCTTGTCCTGCTAAACTTCATGGAAATAGTCATAATAAGTACTCTCTAATGTAAGTAACCTCTTGACATAGGATGAAGAATGAATGTATTTGCTCATGTGGATATCCTTTTCCTTTGTACTTTTCAAACTTTGGTGTCTCAAAATGAGGTGAAAAGGGGTTTTAGAGAATAGATCAATCAAATGGATATGGGCATATCTCATCAAATTTATACTGTTTGACTCTATTATTTGTCTCCAATCTTTGAACAATTTCCTTCATAAAATTCCATTCTTGCATGTTTGGTGCATTTGTGGATTGAATAAGATGTTGTTGGGGTGGAATGTGTCCCTAGTTTTGTTGTTGTTGAGGTGGAATGTGCCCCTAGTTTTGTTGCTATTGGGGTGGAATGTGCCCCTGGTTTTATTATTGTTGGGGTGGAATGTGTCCCTAGTTTTGTTGTTGTTGGAGTCGAATGTGCCCCTAGTTTTTTTGTTATTGGGGTGGAATGTGCTCCTGGTTTTGTGTGGATATATAGGGAGCATATACCTTTCTATCCATGATTTAGTTCTGATTTTCTACTTGAGATGAGAATATAGGTCGTTGATTCTTGGATTGTAAAACATTCCCTGAATTTGTCTATTTCACACTTTGTTGATTTTGGAAATTTCTATGTTTATTTACCAATCTTTGGGTTGGTTGAAAAGAACTAGCCAAATTGTCTTGAGGGATTTCTTCAATTTGAACTGAATGTTTGGGTTTTTGAGTTCGTAAAGTAACAAGAGGTTTTTGATGATTGAAGAATATATGTTCTGTATCAAATGGAACACTTTGTAAGGTCTCTTGTGACTTTAACTGTTCATTTAGATTGCCTGATCCACTATGGTAATGTCTTCATCCAATATTTGTTATGTACTTTCGACCACATTCCCTTGTTCTTTCAAAGCATTATTATGAATTGAAGTGGCAACTAGGGAGTCAGTTAAGTCTACGATAAGTTGATCTACATATCATTGACTTATTATCTTGATCTTAGCTAGAAGATCCAAATTTGTGGGTTTTGACTTTATTTGTATTTCCTTTCCTTTATTAGAGGAATAAGGTATGTCCATTTGTGTAAAATATTTCTCTTGCCGTCGTTATCCTCCTTCTCTAACTAAGGCATGCAATTGTTCTGTAGGAAAATCAGAAGGTAGTCTAGCACTTGATTCTATCAATCTAAGAAGGGATTCGTCTTGCTCTTTTTAAGGGTTGATATTCATTGTAATCATCTTCAGATACTATTTTTGTGGAGATATCATAAAAAATAATGAGGTTATCTTGACCATCACAAAATTGTTCATCTTCATAACTAAGGCCATAAGAGGCCCCACTACAAGTGAACCTTTGAGTCATGTCTAAAAAGAGTTGCTCTGTGTGTTTAACTAATCTTTAGACCAATGCTTGGAAACCAAATAAAGTATGATTTGGCTCTCTTAAATAAATAGCCAAGGTACCAATGAGACTATAAGGGAGGGTGGTTTGAAACCATGCACAATTTAGAAGATTTAGTTCATGATTTTATTCAACCTTTGGTAAAGTTAAAATCATATAGATTGGAAGAGAGTAAGGTAACTCAAAGACCCAAGGTGAAAACTAGTACACCAAAGCCTAGATCTTTGTGATACACCCACACTATAAAATCTAGCTTCAACTTTGATAAGTTGACCCTAGAATTTTAGAGGAAAGCTCTCTGGATTATGAAGAAGACAAAATGAACTAAGCAACTCAAGATGTAAAAACATACATGAATCACTAAGTATAAATATAGGACCAAATAGGTGGCATAACATCACCACATAATTCTAGTAGGATAAAATTTGTTCTAGGACTCAAAGCATGAGTGATATGTAAGATTACTTGAGTCTACCAAGATGATATATGATTTTGAGTCTTAATAAACAACCTTCAATCTAAATAGAAAATTGAACCCAAGTTAAAACAAGCTGAGTGCACAAATGGTGAGCCCACTTTGACACACCAACCCTTAGAACTTAGAAAGGTTTAATATCAAATGTGGATTATAAATGAAGGATTTAAACAAATTGGGTAAAAGATCTAGACTCAATTAGGCAGCATGACTGTGCCAAAGTGGATGACATGACACAAAGCTTTTGATAACAATTTGAACAAAGAAAAGATGAATTTTCCATTTGGATAGCGTAATTCCTCCTTTTCTCAATAAAATTGAGGACATTGTGTTTTGGTTAAGTTCATTGAGTTAACAAGCAGTTTTAGACACGAATTAAGACCAAGTAAGCTAATGACAAAAAACAAACGTCTTAAGTCTAAACTGACAAGGTATGACAAAGTGGGGTCTACTAAACTAGCAAGGTTTCGATTGTTCTAGGGGAATCAATTGCAAAATGACTTTCACATCAAATGATGCAAAAGACAAGCACAAAAATTGGGTGACCATGACACTAAATAGTTATAAAAAGGTCTATTCCTTTTTACAACCACTACATTCTGTTGTTTCCTTAGTGTAGTGTGATGTCCAAATGCAGATATGTCCCATGTGCAACTCGGAAAGAGTCAAATGAAGTCAATGCCAAGAGGTGAAACCCTAGGGAAAACTTCCCTTAAGAACTTATGATAGGTAATGACGTCCCCCTCACAAGCCAAGTTTGCATGAAAATAAAGAAAGCATAAAATAGAAAGACTTTAGGGTCATTTTCAAGATCACCCAAACTTTGGCGAGTTTTTGGGTAGTGCTTTAGGTGACATTCTTTCTAAGCCTTGGACTAGGCTATTTGTAATAAGAATGACACATTTGATTCCAAGGGTTCCCTAAAGGGGACAAATGGAAGATCATACACGAAACATTCCTCTTTTTTCCAAACAAAACCTAAGTAAACAACTATTTCAAACAAGAATTGACAAGTGTGTTCAATTTTAAGCCTAAATGAAATATTTGGTATTCATTTGACCCCTTGGTCTTAGTTTCAAACTTTGAAAACATTCACCAAAACATCTAAATTCTTTGTTAAACACCCCAAAAAAATTTCCTAATTAATTTTTAAGCATGTAAAAAGTGATTTAAACATGTTTTTATCAAATGTCAAGCTTGATCCTATAGCAAAAATGTTACCATGTCCTTTAGCTTTGAAGCTCTTTTTAGCTTGAAATAATGAACTTTGGAAAAATAGCTCTTAGGTCAGTGTTTTAAGAAAAACATAGTGACTGACATTGGTTATTACAATCAACGATGGTTACTTTGGCTAATCGATATCTAACCGATGTCGATTTTACTAATCGACATCGGTTAAGCGAGTTAACCGATGTCGGTATTACTTGTCGATGTTAGTTACTGTGTAAAATTGTGGCAAACAAAAATGACAAAATAAAGTTATAGAATCAATTTACAAGAGTTTTAAGGGTCTAAATGAATGTTTTAAAGTTGTAAAATGGTCTTTTTCAGGGGTGAGATGCATCTTGTCTCACTGGGTGTGCCAAGATGTAGAGATGATTACAAAGCAAATTAGTCAAGCATTAGTCCATAAATAATGAAACATGCATAAATAACTAACTAACCAAGCCTATCTATTCCTATGGGAATTAAAAAGGATAGCAAGAAATAAATGAAAGAAAGCAACACCATATTACCTTCCCAAATGGATTCACCATACCCATGTGACTCAAAAGCATGTTTTCCCTTGATCAAACATCCTTGTCTCTATCAACAATTGTGGTAAGCTCCTCCAATGCCTCAAGAACACTCCATAAAACTTAGGCTCTTGATTCCAAATCACTAAACTAGCCTATCAATGAAGCTGGCAAGAAAAATCTATGATCAAATGCAAAATCTTGTGGAAACAATTTAACATTATAAATTTGCAATATTCAAGCTTAAAATTCATGTCCATAGCCTCTCTATTTATAGATTTTTGAGATTGGTCAAGATCAACCATGACCGTCCATCTCAAGATTGAGATGTGTGGCCATGGATAATCCTAATACTTAGAATTTAACTCATAAATATCCTCAAGATAAATAAGTATTAAAGAGGCATGAGAGGCATTAATTAGGAATGGGTGACCCATAATCCTGATATTTGTGGCATTTATGGCTTAGGGATGTCTTCCTAAGAAATTATGTCACCTAATGATGTAGTTAATAGGAATCAATTTTCAAAAAGAAATATACAACAACTCTCATGGAAAATCAATTTAACCTCTTGATTTGGATTAATTATACTTAAACAAGGTTAATCAACATTTGTGAAATTATTTGAAAATTGGCCCTCAATTAATCAAAATAGTCAGATAGTCATATTACTGGGTCATAATTTGACTAGAGAGGAACTAGAAGGAGATGTTAGATGCGTTGGAGCTGTATTCCCATTTAGGATGTTGCCAACACCAAATAACAAAGGTACATGACGTGTACCAATGAATTAGAAGAAAAGAATGATCCAGAGCACTAAATGGCAAAATTGTCATTTTAACTCAAAATGATCTGATCAAAGTTAGCTAGCCCATAAATTGCATTACCCTATTTAGGGATACTTTGACCTAAACTGGCACTTTTAAGTGACAATTTCGAACCATTTAAGATGTTTTTATGGATTTTGACCTAAAATGTGTATTTGAGTGCAATGAGTAAGATTGACAATTTCAACACAAATGATGTTAGGAATTGGATGTCTGCAATTAGAGGTAAATCAGTTCCATGTATGAGCAATTAAGTCCTTGAAGGCCTTGATAAATATATAAAAATATAAATTATAATATTATGGTTATATATTTGTTTGTTGAGATTTTATTTATAAATTTAATTGTATTTAATTTATATAGACTTCCATTTTATTTTTATTAGTCATTAAAGTGCGTGATTAAAGAATATTTATTGATTTATTAATTATTGGTATAAATTAGTGGAGAGAAAAAAAAACAATCTAATTTAAAACGAAAAATGTTTGGTTTGTCCTAATCATTATAGAGTGAAACTAATTATTGTTTTCTTTGTTTTTTATTACCCAGGGTCCTTTCCATCTACATTTTTTTGTATTTCTAAAATTGACAAATTTCCCAAACCAAGAACATCAAAAAGTAATGAATTTGAAAAATAAGAACAAGTTGCGAAAGTGATTATTACTTTGATAAAAAGATGAACCCTTTGAACAAAAAGTGGATTATAAAGGGAAAAGTAATTAAAAAGGATTGTTGACTAATTATTTTCTTTGTTTTTTATTACTCGGGGTCCTTTCCATCTACATTTTTTTTGTATTTCTAAAATTGACAAATTTCCCAAACCAAGAACATCAAAAAGTAATGAATTTGAAAAGCAAGAACAAGTTGCGAAAGTGATTATTACTTCAATAAAAAGCTAAACCCTTTGAATAAAAAGTGGATTATAAAGGGCAAAGTAATTAAAAAGGATTGTTGCATAGCTACAAAAGTAAAAAAAGGTACTGGCCATGTCTTTAGTTTTGATGTTATTGATAATGGAGGAGATGACATAACAACGACTTCACTTGATTAGTTAACTAATCACATTTTTTAGTAAGTAAAATCTTGAAAGTTTTAATCGAATACAATGGGAGTTAAAAATATGCTTATAATATATTTAATCACTCAAAAATCATATTGGAAATAAAATTAGATTTGAAATCGTATTAAACATTCTACAAATAAAAATACAAATATCCTTGAGTACCAGTTCAATTTCACAAGAATTGATAAACTCGTAAATGAAAGTAATTATTCCATGATGGACAACAAGATTTAATATTTATTACAGTATCAAGAGGCTGACCACTCTTAGGTCTATGTATTTGCCCTACATTTTCCTTCAATCAGTATGTAAAAATGAAAGGAAGTAAATATATAAATATTAAAAAAGAAGAAGAAGCCCGATTTTTTTCAAACCTCTTCCATTACATGTCCAATAAATAAATTTTTTAAGTAGATCTTATAGAAACTAAATATGTAGATATCAAAACATAAGAGGAAAGCAAACTTTGTCAAAACCGCTTCAACTATGTTTTCAATAAACAAAAAAAATAGGTATCCTGTATTAAAAAAATCAAATTTTATTTTTTATCTTTTGTTTATAAAATTTACGATGTTATGTTTTCCTTGCCCTTGTGCCCTAGGGAGATAATAGCATGGGTGTTTCATGATGAAGGCTTCAATGCACTACCTCATACTTATTTTTCTAATGTTCTATTTTGTAATGGGTAGATATATATTAAATTTTACCTATAAATATGTTTCAATATATAGATACTCGCTAAAAAATATATTATTGTGAAATGCTTCACACATAAAAGTTGAGGAAGGGTTAGCGGTCCTTTCACTATACAAAACCCCACTTTAAGAAAAGAAAAAATATATTATTGGGTATAATGACACTGAGTCATGGAAACTACTATTTAAATTGTAATTTATCCTGGGTATCATGAAAAATTTTGGAATAAGAATGACGTGGCTATAAATAGGCATTGACATGCATTCAAGAAAACAAAGTCCATTCAAACATCACACTATATAAAATTCCCACATTAGGAAAGTTTATGCATGAATGATTGAACGAATGAGCAAAAAGAATAGAAACCGACCTCTACAACATTTTCATCCTCAAAAACATTTCTTCTTAAAATTTTTCTGAAATAACACCAATCAATGGTTGTCCTTTGTCTGCATAAAAATTTAATTAATTTGTCTTGAAGTTCATGAATGTATGTTGGGTCTATAAACCAAAAAATCAAATTGTCACCTATATTCTCATCATAAGTGGATTATACATAGGACTATTGTCAAGTGATGTTTTAGCATCCTAAGTCTCCTCATACACAACATGGAGGAGATGGTCCTAGTCATGGTGTTGTTTCACATTTTACTTGTGATATAATGTACATCTACACAATTATTTTAAAGCTTCCATGGTGACATGTGAACACACATTTCCTAATGTGAAAGGATACTTATACTAAAATCAGAATTTTAGCTCCATGGGTACCCACTTTACTTTATTTTATTAACTATGGCAAAGCTCTTTGCAATACATCATCATTTGTTAAGACATTAATTATTGCTCATTTCAATTTGAGCTTATTCAATTCAATAAGCTCATGAGATGAAAATTTTAGAAACATTTAATTTTTAATAGACCTACAACAAACACAACACTTTTATATATACTAATATATCACTGGTAGTTAATTTTATGTATGTTTCATTCTCTTTTTTTTCTAAAATCTGGCATATTTTACTTGGAATGTAGTTTCCTACTAATTAAATAAGTATGTATTGGTGTGTCTTGAATTTTTTTTAAACAAATTTTTTGATGCAATGTTCAAACTTTGCTTTGATATCATGATTAATTCATATTATAACTTTAAAACATGAGTAAATATGTGATATTGTTTTCCTAAGGTGTGTTATTGTTCTGGTAAAGTGATACCAATATGCCAATATAAAGGTTGTATTGGCATGTCCTCCATTTGATGTTTGGTATTATTTATAGAGTGAATTGATCTATATTTGGAATGTTTTTTTTTGCGCACTAAATATTTTATATGGCATAGGGATTTACAAATCAACGTTATTTAAATTGTCTCTTGTTCAACTAAAGCATCAATAAGAAGCTGAGGTACAAAATTTTCTAACAATGTTTCCTAATCAGTTTCTCCTATGTCTACTTTCGAGCATAAAATATTATATATGTAGATTTCATTTATTAATGTCTATAATTTACTTTGAAAATATGCAGTGGTTGTGATTGGCATAGCAAAATTTTCACATTAAACAAAGTGCAGAATGATTGTAAGCAAAATTCATCAACTTGAATTGAATCTATTTTGTATGGCATGACCATTTTAATAATATATCCTTGTAAATTTATTGGGTTTATTATGTTTTTTATGTCATCATTATTAAGACAATTTTTCAAACAAGACAATACCTCATTATTTTTTAGATAAATGTGCATTGTAAAAACACTATGTTGCATAGCATCGAGGACATTAGACATTAAATTATTCATTGCACAATTGGAAAATAAAATCGAATAAGTTGTCACCATAAATTCCAATTTTACTCATACTTCTACATAGTCCTATTAATTTTAGATCATGTGAAATGAGGTGCCATTGAGATATAGGGGCCATGCAAGGATGCGATAGCTATAGATATTTGATCATAATATTGTAAAGGTCCCCTTTTTTCAAATAAAATGGTTCATAATGAACAAAAAGAGGATGTGTATGATGAAATAATGTTTAATATGAATGTGTATTAGATTCAATGTTGAATTAAATATAGTAATTTTCCATTGTCACTGACCATAACCATATTGGTATGTTCACTCAATCAGAGAATTTTGTTATACGCAAAAAATTATCACCCCACAAATTGGAATCGTTTTCATTTTAGATGGATGCCAGAAATAGAAAAAGTGTTATTCACTTGAAATATGTTTCATTTTCACGAATCTTATGAAAGTGTAAAGCATCTTAGTCTCCAATTCTAATTGCAAAGAATTCAAAGCATCAATATTCCCTTTATGCAAGCAATTCAATAAATTCTCCATCATGTCATTTTTTTATTTCACTAGAAGTGTATTGAAAATGCAACTAAATAGTAAAGGTATCAAACAAAAAAATACCAATAGTGTACTTGAACATGATATCTCTACAAAGATGATATAATGACACACAAAAACATACAAATTTAATCATCTCTAAATAAAGATAAAACTAAGTTTTTTAAAATACCATGGCATCTGTGACATCAAGGCTGACAAATTATGAAACCTATGCTGCCAACATTCTCAATGGATGAGCGAAAAGTTTTTAGAAGATATCCTAAGTATAAAATATACACTTTGTGGTTCTATCAACATTGAGCTCACAAATATTGCTACATATTTTCCTTGCAATATTACACGTGATCTTAACATCACCAGGCATGTGCAATACAAAAAAAATGAATGTATTTGGGTCTAGAGAAAGATAAAACATAAATGAATTCTACTTTTTGGCCTCTGTGACATCCAAACCAATATATTGTGACAAGTGTGTGATCAACATTCTAAATGATATTATCAACAAAAAACCACCAAAGAGAATGGAAGGTTTATTTCACACAACATGCATGATTGTTCTCACAAACATTGAACAAATCCAATAGTTATAATGCATGGTGAATAAAGTAAATGTCATGAAAAATGTTAAACAATAATGGATGCCATTCTCACTATAATTGGTGTAACCAATAGAGAGGGAAACTAATTGAGGTCTTCCTTTATCTCTATGTTGCCCAAGGTAGACACTCACTCAAGGTCACACTTTTGACACTTACTCAGAATTGAAAAACTTAACACATCTTGATTCCATTCATATTAGAAAATAGAGTGAAATACATTAACACTTTAAATCACACACATACTCTCTCTCTCTCTCTCTCTCTCTCTCTCTCTCTCTCTCTCTCTCTCTCTCTCTCTCTCTCTCTCTCTCTCTCTCTCTCTCTCTCTCTCTCTCTCTCTCTCTCTCTCTCTCTCTCTCTCTCTCTCTCTCTCTCTCTCTCTCTCATGCCTATTTAGGCTTATTACATTACGTAAAAGAGGTCTAGGCTATCACACAATTCCTCCTTAATTGATACAACTCTTTGTTCTTCTCTTGGAGAGTTCTAATCCTTCACCGCTTGTCATTCTCTCATAAACTTCCTTTATCTTCAAATCAATTACTCCTCTTGACCCCAAGATTAGTAGTGTTTCTCTTCAACTTCCTTGACATTCCACTAAAGGTATGAGATTTAGGTGGCCTTCATTTCTTAGGATCAACACCTAACTGTTAGGTGAGGTTTTTTTAGGAAAATCCCAGTTACAAAAACAAGCATAAATTTACCATAGTTTATCCAGTCAATCTAAAATTTTAAACATAACTCGTAAACTAAATGTAATATCACAAAATAAAATTTTGTAATATCGTAAACTAAATTGTTGAGCAAAGATAACCATCTTTCCAAGGGTCACATACTAGACAGGGTACTCAGATGAAATAAATGCATGGTACATTAACGTAACAACTCCAAGTGATCTAAAATGTGGCATGTATGTTTCATGTGTCATTTAATATCATCTCACCAAATTTAATAATCTAATTCTTAACATAGTTGAAGATCCATCTTGTAAAGTGTCACAGACACAACTTGAAGAAATAGTCAGTACACTTTTGCGGTAACTCCAAATGGTCTAAAGATTGATAAATATGTTGTAAGTGTTATGCACAATAACCTATAACAATTTAATTATTTAATTCTTAACAAAATTGAAGAACCATTTTTGATAAATGTCTTTTATCTAATACTCCACGTAGATTAACATAACATACAAAAGATCTCCATACTTTTCTCACGGCAAAGGAATAATTTTGAAACATCATTCAAAGATGTTAATAATCTCACACCAACAAGACCACAATGTAAAATTCTAAATAAACACTCTGCACTCTTTTTTTGGTTGATGCAAGATTGCATGAAACCTTTAATGCTCATCCATCAATAACACTCATATAATGCCAATTAAACTATATATTTTTATAATTTAAAAAATGCAAAAATAAGTAAAAATATATGTGTATAACTAACAAGGCAATAATAACACCAGAAACCCATTGCATTAATGGCCACTCATGATAGAACATTATTCAATTTTTCATAAAATTCTATTTAATATTTTCAAAGATGCTTAGTCTGCAACCCAAACATAGTAAGATTATTTTCCACTGCAAAAAAAGGGTATGAGGGGCACAACCCTTAAACACTATCCATTATTTAAAAAAAAAACAAGTTTAAAACTATTTAAACTATTGAACCCAATTGTGTTGACCTGTAGCAGATTCAAGCTTTGAGCTGAAAGGATCTTCTTACTTCTTAGACTAGGCTTTTTATCAAGTTAATCTGAGTTAGGTCTAAGTTAATGTTCTCATGAGGAAGGGAAAATAAACTTTAATCACTATGACATATTGAATTTACTAGAGCCATTAATTGTACAAAGCCATGCCAATGTAGTGAGCAATCATTTTTCCATGCGATCAAGGACTGAAAAACTCATTACTCTTGAATATGGTGACATGATTAGTTTTTTTTTTTAAATCCAGCCAAAAAAAATCATGTGGCAAGTCTTGATTGTACAAAGGAAAAAAATTGTTTTTTTATTAATTGAATATAAACATGCATGTATTCAACAAAGGCCACATCATGATCAGGTAATGAAAAGCCACTATAGAAAACATGAAACCTATATAACCTACCTTGACAGAATAATAAAAAGCAAAGTGATAGACAATATATGGATTACACAAATCCTTCATTTTAATATATGAACGCTTCAGTATGATAATTATTATCAAATAATAATATACATAATGCTACAGAACAAATCAGTTGATTGGTGTGCAAACTCAAACTCCCCACCGAGGGAAGATGTCATCTCAAAATACAACAACATAAAATCATAAATCACATAGCAACACCAAAGAATTACTTGGTATGCTAAATTGGTAGATAGAGATACTAAATTAGTGGATATAGCCATTGAAAGTAATGAACTCTGGAAACTTCTTCTACATCATTGTATTTCATCTGGATCTTCTTATGGTAATTCTAATTAGAAGAACATTGGCTTAAAAATCATTCATTTTGTCTTCAGAGAAAGTATAGGGGAGAAAGGGAGTTAACACAACATTTAACTAGGAGCATGCATTTAAACTTATATTAATTAGTAGGACTTTTAGTTTATCTTTTCTTTTATAAGATTTCTTTTATAATTCAAAGAATGTGAATTCAAAAAAAAAACCAAATAATGATCATTATACCAATCACATAATCTCAAAAACCAATATAATAATTGATTAGTTATAATATGAGCCCCAACACCATAAAAAATAAATTCATTAAAATCTCTTCAACGCAACCTAAAACCATTTTTACCCATTAAAAAATACTCAAAAATTCTAATAAAATTTAATAACAATATCTCTTATTAATATAATTAAAAAATATTTATAATTCTTCTATTTTTGGCCTTCACTATAAAAGGCCTCTATAAACAAATTTCCCCTTGAAATGAGATGGGCTGGCCCTTAAGAATTGGTGAGTATGGACAAGAATTAAAAAAATTGTACTTATGTTTACTTTTAGGTGTTGAATTTTTTTTGCAAACTACCCCTCCAGAGGAGATAGGGTAACCCTCCAAAATTGATTGCTATGTTGAACATCATTCATGAAACAAATTTACAAGGGGGTTAAATTTCCAAATAGTGATGAGGAGAGCTAAAGCATTTAAGTTGCCTTGACATCCTTGGTTGATCTGTTATACTTCATGTGGCTCTTGATGAGCTAGCTAGTAGTAAGAGCAGACATGAGAGACAGCTCTCTGGCTATAACTGCACCTACCTCAATTTTGGCCAAATTCTAAGAATTGGCACCAGGGCATTTAGCGTTTACTCCTCTTACTCCAAGCATGTTCAAGCACGCTGCTTGTGAAGCATGGTCACTGAGATGTCCATATCTTTACCACCATTCTCTACCTCCATCATCCTGATACAGTGGGAGACATCCACATTTTTGGTAGGCTCTTAGCCTGTTGCAATGAACATAGCAGACATAATTTTGGTAGCATGGGCATTGAATCCTCCCATGGCATCTGCCATTACAGATCCTGTCATGTTCTTCAGCATTTTCAACTCTAACAATGCTAGAACTATCATCTTCAACACCTTGTTCACAACCTCCCCTATTATAACTACCTCACAAACTATTGATTTCCTATGGCCTTCAATCTAGTTCACTGCTATGGGCTTCTTGTCTGCACATAAATTGCCTAAAAATAAAACACCACAAAATATTTAATAATTAGACCACCCACAATTTCATTGAATAAAAACCCAAAGAAGTGACAAAAAATTAAAGAGGCTTTGAATTACCAGAAACACTGATAACATCCATGTCAAGGAACATGATTTGAAGATAACCTAAGACATTTTGAACACCCTTGGACACCATATTCATCCCCATTACATCTCCAGTGAAGCAGGGGAATCTCATGTACAAATTCCTGCATGCAATTGCACATGTTATGCCCTATAGTGTAGAAAATCTATTTATGTTGTTGAAGTAATAGGCACCAAAATTATTATTAGCTATCTTGAAAGTATATCTTAACTGAAAATACAAAATAAACATAAAGCTATATGATAAATGATGCATGCAAAAGAGGGGCTGGAAAAAATACACCTCCCTATTAAAAATGTCAGATAAGTTCTAAGAGTTTGTGGGATCTTCAATATAGGACTTGAGATTTGCAGCCCTCTTGGCACTCTAAAACTTGACCAAAGGAGCCCTCATCATGCCATCTCTGAGAAGAACGCTTGTAGCACCACCACACATAAGGATGGTAATGAACCCAAAAACAATCAAGAACAAGAAAATTACCAATAGGCCAAGATCTTGAAATAATACTCAGAAATTTATTCTTATTGATTGCTTGAAATAGTTACAAACCCATACAATGCTTAAATAAGCCTTAAATAAGATTTTAGAGTTGACATGCAAAAATTTTAAAGAATCTAAATTCTAAAAAAAACCTTCTAATTTAAGAAAATTCTAAAAAAACTAACATCTAAAAAACTTCTATTGTTAACAACTATTTTTTTTAGTATGTCATGCATACAAGTGCATGTAGCTCTAAAAATATCCTGAACTATTTCAAACACTAAAATTAGCCTATGGGACAAAATTCAACTTAAGTTGGATTTCAATTCTAAAAATATACAATTTTTAAAAATAGAAAAATCTTGAAAAAATTTATTAAACTGAGTTTTTGGACCCTTTTTTTTGCATGATTCTCCTCTGGTTGAAAACAACTTAGTTCCCATGAGTTGTCCTGATTGTACTGCTACCATTTGTCTTTGTCAATCCTCTTTAGCTCCTATTCTATAATCCAATTGTTGTCTTCTTGCTGCAATCCTTCCCACTAGACCAAATACCTATTATCATTTCCTTGCATTGTGTTCATTGTCTTCATATCCAAAACCTACACTATCTTATCCTTCTGTTTTTGGAACTTGGTGTTGCCAATTTACTTATTCATCTTCATCACCTTCACCATCTTCTTCATGGAATTCATATAAATTTGAAACATTAAATATTGGATAAATATCAAAATTCTATGGTAAACTTACCTCATATGCATTATCATTGATTTTTTTCACAATTCTACATGGTCCAATTTTTTTTATACATCAGCTTGTTGTATGTGCCTTTTGAAAATATTTATTTCCTCAAGTAAACCATTACCAACTCTCCTTAAAATACTTTCGATCTTATTTTGACATCTGCTGTTGATTTATATTTCTCATTACTTTATTATAACTTTTTTCTTACTCGTTATAACTATTGCATATGCTCTACAAATACTTCTGCATCATCACTAATTTGATCTGCAATTGGTAATTGTACCAAATATAAAATACCCATAAGATATCTCCCATAAACAATTTGAAAAGGTCACTTTTCTATTGATCTATTCACTGAATTGTTATATGCAACCTCAACTTGTGGTAAAGCCAAGTCCCATTGCCTTGGTTTCTCTCCCATTATGCATCTCAATAAATTTCCCAAGCTCCTATTCACAGCTTCTATCTATCCATCTATTTGTGGGTGATATGCACTAATTTTGTAGCTTAGTACCCATCTTCTTCCACAAAGTCCTCCAAAAATGACTTAAATTTTTTGTATCTCTATTTGAAGTAGTGGTTTTTGGAACACCATGCAATCTCAAAATATCCATAAAAAATAATTTTGTAACTCTAGTGGCATCATTAGTTTTATTACATGCAATGAAATGAACCATTTTATAAAATTTATCCACAGCAACAAAATTTGAATTGTTACCTCTCTGAGTGTTTTCCAATCCCAACACAAAATCCATACTCAAATCTATCCATGGCCCTCTTGGATTCGGTAATGGCATGTAAAGTCTAGTATTTTGTGCATGTCCTTTAGCCACCTGAAATATTCTACACCTTGAAACATACCCTCTCACATTTCTCTTCATCTTTGGCCAAAAATATTTTTCCTCCACCAAAGCTATTGTCTTCATCTTACCAAAATGTCCAACCAAACTGCCACTATGTAATTCTCTTATTATATTATCTCATATAAACCCAACTAAAATGCAAAATTGTTTTCATTTGAAGAGATAACCTTATTATATAAGATACTCATCATGAATATCATCTGTCTTACCTATTAATGGATTCTTTCACTGCTCAACTACCTTGCTAAAATATGGATCAGTATCATATAATTCTTTCATAACTTCAAATCCAACTACTTCACTCACCATAGTAGTTAATAGCACTACCCTCCTGCTCAATGCATCAACTACCTAATTCTATTTTCTTGATTTATGCTTCAACACAAAATTATATCCCTGTAAGAAATAAACCCACTTTGCATGCCTACTATTCAACTTCTTTTTGTGTATTCACATACTTTAAAGCCTCATGATTTGTAAATAGTATAAACTACTTATCCACCAGATAATGCCTCCAATGTCTTAATTATTGTACAATTGCATAAAGTTCAACATCATAAGTAGAATATTTTGTTCTTACCTTATTCAATTTCTCATTAAAATATGTTATTGGCTTTCCTTTTTGACTCAGCACAACACCAATTCCCACAAATGAAGCAGCAAAATCAAACTCAAATACCTTGTTAAAATCTGGTAATGCTAAAATTGGCCTTTCTGTAATCTTTTTGTTCAAAATTTCAAAGATTCTTGTGGCTACTATATTCCATGCAAATTCCTTCCCTCTCATGCAATCTATTATTAGTGCCACAATACTAATAATTTTATTAATAAATTTTATGTAAAAAGTTGCTAAACTATGAAAACTTCTTATCTTTGTAATGCCTTTTGGAATAAGCCACTCAATAATTGTCTTTATCTTTTCTTCATCCATTTTCACACCATTTACTTAAACTACAAATCCCAAAAATACCAAACTATTCTGCATAAACCGGCACTTCTTCAAATTTGCATATAGCTTCTCTTTTCTTAACAAATACATTACCATTCTCAAATGTTGTAAGTGTTCTTATTTAGTCTTATTGAATATGAAAATATCATCAAAATAAACAACCATAAACTTACCAATATATTCTCTTAGCACTATATTCATCACCTTCATAAATGTGCTAGGTGCATTAGATAATCCGAATAGCATCACCATCCACTCATATAAGCCATCTCTAGTCTTGAATGTGGTTTTCCACTCATCTCCTTCACAAATTTGAATCTAATAATAGCCACTCCTTAGATCAATCTTGGAAAAATATTTTACTCTTGCAAGGACATCCATCATATCATCTAAATGAGGTATAGGAAACCTATAATTTATTATAATTTTATTAATTGCTCTACTATCCACACACATTCTCCATCCTCCATCTATCTTTGGAGTTAACAATGTTGGTGTTGCACATGGACTGATACTCTCCCTTATCACTTTCTTCCTTAGCAATTCAGTAACTTGTTTATTTAATTTTGCATGTTTTGTTGGACTCATCCTCTAAGTTGCTTGATTAGGTAGCGCTGATCCTGGAATCAAATCAATGTGATGTTGAATATCTCTCTTCAGTGGTAAACCATCTGGTAACTCATCAGGCATAATATCTGCATATTCTTTCAACTCACTTACTTCTTCTATTGGTATTGACATCATTTATATTTCTTCATTCTTTGCTACAAGTGCATAATAACCTATTAGCTTTATATCTTTGATAAATTCTTTGCTACTAGTGCATATAATTTTTTATTATTGTTTCAACATCTTGGCTTATTCATAATTTTCTTGTTCTTGATAGTTTTGGGGTTCATTATCTGGCATTAGGTCAAGTTCAAATCTTAGAAGAGTAAATAATGGTGAGAGGATGAGGAGGTGTTGCATAGATGAACCAGACTATACAAGAACTGTAGAGGCAAGTTCAAAAATTAAATAAGGTTATCTCCAATCAGCAAAGAAGTCAAAGTGGTGATGAGGAAGACACAGATCATGATGAAAAAATTTAGAAAGAAGAAGAGCAGTAAGAGTAGCCACCATCAATGAAAGAGAGGATGGTTTAGGATTTATAAGGAAGAAATGAAGGAATCAAGGTTGATGTTCCAGATTATGGAGGTATTTTAAAACTAGAGGAGTTGATAGATTGGATGAATAGCATGGAAAAGTTCTTCGAGTGGAAGACTTTGAGAGAAGACAAGAAGGTAAAGTTTGCATGCATAAAATTGAAAGGTCATGCAATGTTTTGGTTGGATCACCTACAAAAAGAGAGATAGACAAAAGGTAAAGAGAAGATTCATTCATGGAAAAATATGGAGAAAAAGCCAAGGGATAAATTTCTTCTTGTGGATTATGCACAAACCCTATATAGAAGATTTCAGAATTTAAAGCAAAAATATCACAGTATACAAGAGTATATATATGGATTTTACAAGCTTTCCATACGAGTGGAGCATGAAAAAATAGAAGAGAAGATATATGCAAGGTATGTAAATGATTTGAAATTTTCTATTCAAGATGAATTAAGCATGCATAGAATACTTAACATAGAGGAGGCTTATCAATTAGCTTTGAAGGCAGAAGAAAAACAAAATAGATATAATTTTATAAGGACATCTAATGGTCCAAGGAGAGGTATATCCCCTCAAAAAAGGGGAAAAGGTGGGTTTAATACCACTAGAGGTGGCTTTAATGCCAATAAAGGTGAATCATCATGTGGTTCAAAAAGGCAAGATGATAATAAGCAAGGGTTTCAATACCAACAAAGAGGAAGAAGATTTTAGAGAGCATGAGGTTACAGTGGTACTAGAGGATGGTTTCCAAATCAATGAAAATCTTATGTCTATTATAGGTGTGGAGAAGAAGGGCATAGAGAATTTGAGTGTCTAAACTATCAAGACTAAGAAAGGAGGCAAGAAGATTGCCCAAGAGTAAATCTAGTTGAAGTTGAAATAGAAGAGTAGAATATTAAAGTTGTACCATCAGATGTTGGAGAGAATCTCATGATGAGAAGAACCATGATCACTCCAAGGAAGGATCAAGTGCATTATAAAGAAGGTCTTGATGCATGGTTGTGATCAAATAATTTTGGAACAAGAGGTACTTCAGGTGGAAAGGTATGTAAAGTAATTATAGATGGTGGTAGTTGTGAAAATATGGTTTCTAAAGAAATGATCAAGAAACTAAATATGCAATGTTAATATCATCCTAATCCTTATTGGATTTCATGGTTTAAGAAAGGGAATGAGGTTTAAATAGATAAAAGGTTGGCTTAATCAAGTTCTTTATAGGAAAAACTTATAATGATGAAATACGGTGTGATGTTATTCTGATGGATGCATGTCATGTGTTATTGGGGAGACCATGGTAATTAGATAGGAAATTAGTTCATGATGGAGCAAAGAACACATATAATTTTTGGAAAAGTGGTACAAAGGTAGTTTTGTTAACTCTTAAAGAGGAAGAGAAGATAAAAAACATGCTCTAATACTAGATAATGAACCCAAAAGTATCAAGAATAAAAAAATTACTAATAGGCCAAGATCTTGAAACAATACTCAAAACTTGATTCTTATTGATTGCTTGAAATAATTACAAACCCACACCATGCTTAAATAACCCTCAAGTATGAATTTAGAGTTGACATGCAAAAATTCTAAAAATTCTAAAATCTAAAAAAAGACTTCTAATTTTAGAAAATTCTAAAAAAAATAAGGGCTAAAAAAGACTTCTATTTTTAGTAGCTACTATTTTTAGTAAGTCACGCATGTAGTTCTAAAAATATCTCAAAATATTATAAACACTAAAATTAGCCTATGGGAATAAATTCAATTGAAGTTGACTTTTAGTTTGGAAAATATACATTTTCTAGAAATAGAAAAATATCAAAATAAGTTATTAAACTAAATTTTTGGACACTATTTTTTTTACATCAAATGGCCTTGAAACCTCTATTGGTTCTGGCCACTAAGCACCCTTCTGAGGTTTCCATGGGCTCCATGTACTCAGACCCACTGAGCAAGAGTGGCCCTGCAACTCCCACAAGGATTTTTACATATCCCACAGGCATCTCACAACACTGCTCTAGAATAGACTAGTAGTCATATCCCCCCAAGGGCAGACCATCAAGAGATCTCCCAATAATGAGCTCCAAGGCCACCCTCCTCACAGAGGTAGCTCTCTTGCATTCCCCAAATGAGGGTTAAAGCTAATATGAGGCTACTTTGCCATTGTAGATAGCAGGTACAATGTCTCCATCCTCATTGTCACCAAGGGCAATCCCCTTCAATTGGACTTCAGACCTCTTAAAAATAATTTCTTCTTTCGGTGGTACTGCTAACATATAGGTTGTTGGAGGAGTGGTTTTGTTCAAATCCTCAACAAAATCATCCCAGGGGTCATCATTTCTCTTACTGATGAAGTTCTAGACATAACCAATGCCAAAGAATCCCAACAAGTATATGAAGGAAGCAAGCTGGGCCACAATGGCCACAAGATCCCAAAAGCTCACCACATAGAGGGGTGTTGATGTTCTATTTTTTTCTTGCCATCTCCTCATCAAGAAATATAAGGAAGTGAAGAATAGAACAAAGAAGATCTTATTAGTGAGTCCCAAAGTGAGAAGTAGGGCGTAAGATGCCAACACCTTTGAATTCACATTCTTCATCTTCCCAACATCATCCATTTTCTTCATCTTGGAATCAATGCAAAAATAAAATTTGATACCATTTTTCTCACCCATCTTAAATTTTTTTCTCCCAATGACATCCATTGAAATGATAAAATTGGGTGTTACTGTCGGGTGTGAAAGAATTGGAAGACTCCAATGCAATGAGACAAACCTTAGTGTTTGCAGTATTTATTATGGAGGAGGTTAAACCAAATATTCTCTTGACCATGAAAATTAATTAAGCACAAGGAGTGGTAGAAAATGATAAACTCTCTTCCTTCTCTTGACCGTCAAAGAATAAATTGGCCTAGCAATTCATCACGTTCATTGACTGATCAAAAACTATAATGTATCACAGACAATTTTATTCAAAATATCAGAGACAAGTTTATGATGGGTGTTCATATTATTCATTGATTATTATCCTCTATTCAAACTCTCTCTGAGTCCATATGACTTTTCTGTGGGAAACTTGAATTTCAATATTCAACCCCCTTGTCGAGTTTTGAGGTTGATGTTTTTAAGCTCATATCACATGTCCATTTATTGAACTAAAAATTTAAAGGGATAAGATTTTCCTCTTTACTTGTCAGGTGTTGATACATTTTAAATTATTTATATATACACTCTTTTTTTATGGGTCTCTTGGGTTTTATTCGAGGAAGGTTCTAGTTTAAGTCATTTGAGATAAGTTTGTGTATTAATAGGCTCCTAATTTGAATTTAATTATCTATAAATACATAAGTATTATAATCTATTTAACACCAAGTATTCACATAAGTTAGTATACTAACCACTCATAGACAAATCATGATGAATATGAGAGATCAAGCAATAATTAGAACATATATCATTTTCTGAAGCTAGTATTTTACTATGGATCATTTCGTGTATGAAATAATATTTTGTCTATGTTATGCAATTGTTATTTTTGAAGTCATTTTATTTATGCAATTATTTTTTTGACATTCATATATCGTACTCCCCACCCTTTAAGAACCTGACAACAAATAAGAAACTTACACCATTCACCAATTCTAGCACATGCCCCTAAAGTCACTTTGTTTTCTTTAGTTTTCAGATATCACAAGTAAATTAGAGCCATTATAGGGAAAGAATAAAAATCTATTTTTCAGGTATACATGTGGCACAATGCAAGATCAACATATAGAAAAATGAAGGGAAAGAGCAAGCACACAAAACCCATAAGTCATGTTTCAATTTTTTATCACTGGACCTAAATTGTTCGTGTTCCTAGAACTAGAAGTGAAGGTAATCTAGGAACCGAATGTGGCAACACTCCTAGCATATGACACTTTGAACTATAAGATCTGAGACTCTTAGAACGAATAGTGGCAACACTCCTAGCATATGTTCATGATAAATTTTGGACTTTTGGGTGAGGTTTTCAATATGATTGACAAATGATTCCATATCTAGATTCAAACGATTGTCTTCATATTGGTATTTATTCAAGATAAGTTCCAAATCAATGTTTGTTTTCTTACATGATTGCCTTGGAAATATTATTTACGTACACTTTTATATAAATTTTATATTTACATGTTTATTACGATACTTAATTCAATGTAATTAATTTATTTGTCCATTGTATTTATCTATATTCCATATATTTTTAGTTCATTTATCAAAGGAAAAAGGACATGTTAAAAATATTCTACCTAACATCAATAAGGGAGGTCATTAAGTAGATAATCTTGTTGAAGTGTTTACTCTTCAAGATGTCAATTAGTATAGCTTGATTATTGGATTCCCCAAAACTCTATATTTATGTATAATTCTTCTAATGATTTGTCTTATACTTCTTTAGATAATTACTATGTGTCTTTCGACCATGACTCTATTACTTGTTAGATTTTCTAATCATTTACTTATACTTAAACCAGGTGTTTTCAATTGATTAAAGGCTTAGATCCTCCCAAATTTTTAACCCCTCCTTGTAGAGTAGCCACTGCCATTGTGTCTAGATGTAGTACAATATGTGGGAAGAGGTTGTAAACCTTTAATTCTATAAACTATGTTTCATGGGAAGGTAATTGACCTAATTTGAAAATCTAGGCAAGAGGTATCTCTTCTTTATGTGTTCTTTGAGTCTCACGTCAATTAATTTATTTGATTCTATAGATGCACAACATTTAGGAATGACCTTTTTTGTTGAAAGGTATTTTCAATATCTAAAATTTACACCAAAGGTGGAAAATAAAGAGTTGTACCTTAAAGTCTAGATCCAACCCAATGTAAGTGGGAGATTCAGCTTGGAAGCATTATCCCCTAATTGCTTGATGATAGATTGGGGTCCCTACCAAAGTGGATGAAGCTCATGATAAGGTCATGCCACTCTTTCCCTCTACAAGTGAGTCCATAATAAATCACCAATGTAGAAGGTGTGTAGTGTTTAATGTTGATTATAAGTTACTTATATCTAACATTTTCATACTTCACAAGGTGTTTAGTTTTTATGATTCCAAAGTGGATCAAGACATGTTGAGAATACCATTGAGTGGTAGACCTGATTACTTTTTTAGATTAATTTATTGATGATCTCCCGTGTGCAATAGTTTTAATGTTTTGTGCATAGTGTATTATACATTATGTTCCTTTTAAGTAAAAAAATTACATGAGCTACATAAAAATTTAAGAAAAGTAACTTATGTGAAGTAACATTAAAAAAAACATTCTTTATAACCCTAATATTTTTCATCTTTATCACTTAACTGATTATTTCTCTTGCAATATTTGTTGGTGCATCAATCTACCCAAGAGCATGTCTTGAGGAGTGCATCAAAATATGAGTGTGGTTAGCTTGTGGTACTTTATGAGATATGTTTACATACTATTCTTTCATGCCTTAACAACTATCAGTCTGACATCCTCTAATTCTATTTATGGCTTATTTCTCTATCTATTTATATTGAGATAAAGCATTGAGGCTGCTTTGACATCCTTGGTTGAATTGTTATGCTTCATGCATCTCTTGATGAGGTTACCAGTAGTGAGAGAATAAATGAGAGACTATTCTCTAGACAAAACTGCGCCTACCATTATTCTTTATAAATTATAAGCATTGACATAAGGGCATGTAACTTTTTTCCTCTTATTCCAAGCATGTTGAAATAGTCTACCTGTGAAGCCAACAGGTTCCCTCCTCCTACTGTTCCCATTTATATGCAATACATGGTCTCTAAGATGTCCAAATATTTTCCACCATTAACAACATCCATCTTGGTCATATGTTGGGAGCTCTCCACATTCTTGGATGGATCTTGGCATGTTACAATAAACACAACAAACAAAAGTTTGGAAGCATGGGCATTGAATCAATCCATGGCCCACACCAATGTTGATCCTATCAATTTCGTTAGTATGTTTAGCTACAAACATGCTATACATATCATCCTCAACACCTTATTCATAACTACCTCTATTATAATGGTCTCACAAACTATTGATTGCCCATACCCTTAAATCTAGTTCATTGTTGTGTGTTTCTTGTATGCACAAAAATTGCCTAAAATAAAACACCATAAAATAATTAGACACCCATAATTATATAGAATTAAAAACCAAAAAGTAATGAAAAATAGTAGAAGACTTAAACTAAGAGAAACACTGATAACATCCATGTCAAGGAACATGATCTAAAGATAGTCTAAGATAATCATCCTCATTGCATTGCCACTCTTATTATTGTTCATCCATTTTCTTCATTATCTTGAAATTATTGCAGAATTCAATTTCATCACGACTCTCAACAATCATCTTATATTTGCTCACCCAAATTACATTCATTGCCTATATGTCTATAGTAGTGGGTGTATGCATTCAAATATGCTCACCCTGCTAATTTTAATAATTTCTACAAATTTGGCCTAAATCTCATATTTCTTAGCTATACTAACCCTTGTCTTAATACCCATACCCATTCCTATATCTCATGGAACCTTTACCCCATCCTAAAACCAATTAGTCCCTTCATTAAACCTTTAATAACCCCTATTACTTACCAACCTATTCCCTAATCCCACTAGCTAATTTTAAAATACAAAAATAATCAAACCAACCACCTACCACCCTACACTAGCCTTCCCTAAACCCCTAAACACTATGGGGAGATTTATATAATTGGAGGATTATATGAATCTCTCCCATTTATCCCCTTCCTCTATAATATTCCTATTCTATATATTTATATGGAATTAAAAATTCCATGGAAATTTCTCAATCATAGATCTTGAAGGCACAAATTTAAATTTAGACCATAGATCTTCCCCCCATATGCCTCTAAAACTAAGTTATTCCTCCATTCTTAGGACTAACGAAGAAGTGAATGAAATCCTCTCAGCAATCCATTTAACACTCTCATCAAGCATCCATACAAGCATTCAAACACTCATAAATCCATTTTCCATAACCATATCCTTTTGGAAGCTATTGTCAAGCTATCACAAGCAATCCAATAATGAACATTTTCAAGTTTAATCACATAAGTTCAAATCTTGGAATGGAGTTATGAGAAGGTAAATATGATGGTAATAATGCTCTATTGATTTTGATCTACTTTCTTTATCCCTTCCTATTGGTGTCATTATATTTTGGGTGTTTTATTGTCATTTGATAATATTGTAAGAATCCCAAATTTGGTGCACATTTTGGTGACCACGGTGGGATAAACTCCCTTGTTTAGGCTAACACTCTTGTTGGAAGAATTCTAGGTGGTTTTAGGACCAACTGGATGTTGAGTCAAGGCTAGATTTTCTCTTTTTCATGTGTTCCAAGTAAGTAACAGGATTGCACTGTTTGTAACGATATTACAGTCATGACATCATCGACACGAGTAGTGATATTACAGGCTAGGTCCTTAGCAGTTAGGGGTTTTAGTAGGGTTTTGGGCTTGATAATATATTGAATTTTATAGTCATGAGATTACCTTGAGATTCATGATATTGATGACTCTAGTGGCAACATTGTAATTCCTATTAGAAAATCTTGGATTTTGAGACCTGTTAGATTGACTGTGTGCTTATCTATAGTTGTGTTGTTTTTTGTGTGCAAGACAGGTGGTATTTCTTTGAAATATGGGTTGTTTGGACATCTTATACAATCCCACAACTCTTTAAATAATGATGTTGTCCTTCTATTAGTGATAACATAGATTCTGGTAGTGGTTTTGTTTAAACTATTAGTTGGGTTTACAATATCTCTTGTTTTGGGTCAGTCTTTGCTTGTGTAGGTTGTTTTCCCTCTATTGTTGAAATTGTGTGCAGGATGGAAGGAAGAATTATCATGAAACAAGGAAGAAGGTTTTTTTTGACATTCAAAAATCTTACAACTCCTAGAGTAGTAAAATTGACCTGTAAGTAGCAGATTTCTTGTTCCAAGTCACAATATTACCTAGCCATCATGAACTAGTAAAACTCCTCCCCTGTCATCTTTGATTTGTCACTTATAGAATATTTAGGTTCTATCTATCAAGAATTTGACGTTATAAAGACTGTAAGTTTTAAAAACATCCCTTTTTAATAAATCTCCTTGCAAACATTCCCTTCTATAGTTAATTTAGCAGCTCATTGATATCTAAAAATACACTTACAGGGAATTTTCTCTCTTGCAGGGTTTTTACAAAGTACAAGGGAGGCTAATGAAGACTTATGTCACAAACTAACCTAGTTATATCTTACAATACCACTTCTTCCTTAGTCATGGGATTGCCTTGCAACTAGCGAGTTTGTTATCCAGAGTCTCTATATTGTTGTTTAGAACATTTAGGATTAGTTTTAGGTTTTTATAGTAGTTTGGTCATCAATAATTGTATTAAAAATAAATCCCTATTATTATTTATAGTTTTATAGACCATTTTTGGGGACACACTTAGGTAGTTTAGTCTAGTCTTACAATATTGCTATTAGAATCTATTTTGAAGTAGCGGGTTTTTTAGTCAAAATATCGATATTGTTTGACCACGATGGTCACCATAGTAGTAATTTGGCTATCCTAACATTATAGTCTTACAGTATTACATATAAGTAGCAAGATTACACATTCTAGGTTATAGGATTACCTTGTGTACTCATGGGGTTGCAGATCTTAGGTTACTAATCTCTTTCTTTCAAGATTTTGAGGATCTTTGGCACCCTTATTAGATATCTAACCTTTGTGATTGCAGGGAGGGGTGACACATTGGTTATTTTTGCTTTAGATTTTATCATATTTGATAAATTACTAATTTAGATAAGATATTTGTCTTCTTTAATTTCTTGTAAATATTTGTTTGTGTTGTGTATGTGTTTTTGCTTGTAAATAATTTGTCGTATCATGCAAAGGCTGACATAGGTAATTAAAAGTGGTTAATTAATTGTATCATGCATTTTCTTGTTTGATTGATCCCTCCCTTAGGATAACATGTGATGTGGATTTATTCACCATTCATATGACTTAGTATTTAGTGGTTATTGTCATGGATTTCACCATCACGCTCTAACCACACTCCATGTTCTGATGAAGTATAACAATATAGAGAGTTATTATTATAGCCTAAGTGAAATTCCTCACAAAGGGTTTCATAGAGTGAGGTGCAATTACACCCATATAGCCAGGGTAGTTAGATAGCCTCATATACAGAATTAGACCCCAACATATCATTATGTATATCAAGGACTCCACTATCACCTTGTATACCTTAGATTAGGGGACTGCAACTCTAACAAGTGTTCCATTATCGATGTTAGTAACAATGCCCAAGTGACCATCAAGTTCAAGTAAGGTCGAGAGGGTTCAGTCGATTCCATAATGAGTCACCAGCCTATAGCCTCACTTGTGTAGCCATTGGATGGTGTGGACATCATGTTACAATCCTATACAATTTATTAATTTAGGATTATATTTATGCATGTTGTTTGAGTGTTGTGCCAAGACCCATTTTGTTTGATATTCGAGTTGACAACACCTTTAATTTTTATGTATGTACCTTATAAAACCTTATAGGATCACTAGTATCTTTCCTTCATCAATTTTGCTTTTATCTCATCATCATTTCATCTTGACCATCCATATCCTATCTTCTTAACATTTACCTTAGTTCGCGCCCCTTTTCATTCTATATCACTTTTTATACTCATCCTAAATATCATCCATTTTTCTTTGACTAATTTTGATCAATATTTTGACCAACCTATATCCCCATAGTCACCCCATCCTTTTTAAAAACCATCTATAGTCACCCCTTCATCCATTTCATCTTGACCATCTCCCACATTTTCTACCATGAGTAGTAGCTTTTGTCCAACCTCTCACATCACATTTTCATCCACTCCTACATCTCCCTTTCAAATATTATTTTTGTCTAAAATATATACCTTTGGTGGTCACCCATCTTTCTCAAATCATCAATCATCATTTTATCCTGTCTTGAAATTATCATTATACATAGCCTTATAAGATATCAATCTAGCACCCATCACTATCTTTATCCCTATTAGATATATTTGTCCCCTAGCACCTATCAACTTATCCACTTGTTAGTTGACAAAGATATTTCATCCCATTATCCTTTCTCATCTTTTCTAGATAGACTTCTTAAAAGACTTTGTCTTTTGGTAATTTTTAGTCACCACATCTACAACATCATCATCTTTGACCACTACTAGTCTAGCTTTTATCCCAAAAACTCTCCCTCATACCTCATCACATAACATCCACTTAATCTTTTACCATGGTCATCCAAAATCAAGCTCAACTTCACTTTGGACAAGGCTCTAGTCAAGACGATAATACTAGGGGACAAATAATGGATCCTAATCAGGAATATGAGGACATTCACAGTGACATGCATACTCCTCGGATAGAGAATAAGAGAAATAACCTCCTTCATAATGATGATGTCTATAGTCTCATCAACTGATATTTATATGAAAATTATGATCAAGTACTAGAACAAACCATAGAGATTTGGGGCACCTTAACACCCACCTTCGACCACACCCTTTTAAATAATATCATCCACCCATCAAGACTAGAATCACCATTTCAACATGCCCATCCAAATCATTGAGAAGAAATAGGAGTAGACCATAGATTTATGGAGGAAGAGGAACAACCATCTCTCGTCAACAATCATACTGAGGCTAATAGGAGATAGGTTGCCATTGAAGACTGTCTGGATCAAATCACACAACAAATTAACCTCCTTCTTGATAATCAATGACCACCATCACCATGACATAACAACATCAACACCACTACCAATAATCCCAATAATATTAAAAATAAAACTAACAACCTTAACAATACCAATAATGTTGCCAATAACACTTGACACAGTCATATTCCACAAGGTAGTCACAATCAAACTACCAATATTCTTGTGGACCCTACCTTTTCCCAAGAGTGGAAGATGATGAAATAAACCCTCCAACAAATGGACCCTTGATCACAAGCCCTCAAGTAAATCTATGATGATTTTTGCTCATCACCTTTATACATCAACATTCTACAAATCCCCTTCCCCTCACACATTGAAGTTCCAAATTTTGAAAAGTATCGAGGAAAGGGTGATCGAAGAGACCACATATAGGAGTTCTATGTTACCTATCACGAAGTAGCATATGAGGATGCTTATTTTTTGAGGTTATTCTCTAACAGTTTAATAGGGCTAGCATTGGAATGGTTTATGCATCTGCCAAAGGGTTCAGTCTCAAGTTTTGGCAAATTAACCGATCAGTTTGTCAGACATTTCTCTTTTAACATAGAGCATGACATATCTATCATTGACCTCTATAATACTAAACAAATGAATGGGGAAAGTATTGTCTATTTCTTACAATGATGGCATGGATTGGTAGGTCGATTGAGGTGTAGTGTGCCTAAAAAAGAACTAGCCAAAATCTTTGTATACAACATCAACATGAAATTAAAATACCAATTAAAATTACAATGTGCTAAAACCTTTTATGAAATCATATAAAAAGGAATGCAGATCAAAAAGGCCCTTATAAAAAAGGGAACCATCAAGTTATTTTCCTATAATGAGCACACATTCAATACAGAGAACTCTTTTTCAAATAACCCCAAGGTTTTTAACAAGAACAAGAATGTTGTAGGTGATGGGGTGATAGACTCAAAACAATAACCATAACATGTCCAAAACCTATAAAGAAAAGGGCCTCCACAACACCCTCATGTCTCTACCATCAACGTTCCATGAGGCAAGCCTAAGCCTCACATAGGTAAAAATCCACTAACAAGCTTGGGTGTTCCACTAGAGATGCTCTTAGAACAATTGGTTACTACTAATATGATTACTCTACCTGAAATTAGACTTATAGATAATCATCAAACTAAACCTGATTGGTACTATGAAGATGAGTTTTGATAATATCATCCGGTAAAGGAACATGAAACTAAGAATTGTATGTAGTTCAATCACTATATCCAAGACCTGATAGAAAGACGTGATATCAAGATTGAAGGAGAAGTGTCATCAAATCAATCAAAAAATTAACACCTTGGCATTTATAAATTTCCTCTCACAAAGCATGAGCAGTGGAACTAGAGACCCCAATGGGACCAGGGTCAGGCATCATCTTCCAACTACACTAATTATCATAATTTTCCCTATCATTACATTAATACTATAAAAATCCACAACACCCAAGAATCCACTCCATCTCCATCCCCATCTCTTGTCCTAAAAATAAAGAGGGCTATAACTGATTGCGTTGTCCCTAACTGACACAACAAAATAATCATTCTTACAAATGGGTCAGATAAATCCTATGATATTATTCAACAGCTAGAAAAGACCCCTACCCAAATTTACCTAATGGAGCTCCTCAAAACATATGCTTTACATAGGGAAATATTAAATCAAGTTCTCAATGATCTTAAAGTACCTAGTGACCATGATACAAATCAATTCCAAACACTAGTGGCACATATATCCTCCTCCCCATAGCTCATTTTTAGTGACCAAGATTTACCACTGACTGGCCCTCACCATAATTATCCATTGTACAGTGAAGTCGCCTTTGCTCATCACCATGTCTCCCACATCCTTATAGATGGGGGATCAACATTTAATTTGTGTAACGTAGACTTCCTAAAGAAGCTAGGATATTTTGAATCATCACTTGGGCCCACCCTTGTAATGATAAAGGCATATGATGATAATGAGTGACCATCAGTGGGTTCTATCTATCTTTCTATCATTGTAGGACTCATGGTTCATCAAACCTTGGTACATGTGGTAAATGTGGATCTACCATACAACATGTTACTCAAAAGGCCATGGATTCATGAAATACAAGCCATCCCATCCACTCTTCATCAGTGTCTAAAGTTTCCTCATCAAGAATAGAAGTCACCATTCTTGGAGTTATCTATCATCACAACTATCATATGGATCAATCCATATCTCTATCTCAATATCACGACACTGAAAATTCCATCCTTAATCTTACATCTAAAAAATATATCTCTCCTAACCAATTAGAATCCACATCTGCTCCACCACCAGACCTTACCAAGCTAAAAATCACATCTACTATCTACAGAGAATATGACTATAAAACCTTCTGCATCAGCCATCTACTTGTATCTCCTCACAGCAACAAGACCCCCAACATAAAGAAGAGCAAGCCCATCAAATATCAAATTGGGCCTATATCCTTTGAAAGCACAAGGTTTTTATCTAAAGAGTATATTGAAGATGGGGATGATTCTTGGATTCTACCTAATGATGAGGTCTTCATCTCACCCAAGCATAACTATATCAAAGTTTACCACATGATGGAGAACATGAACTACAAAGAAAAATGACAAAGAAAACAAGAATAGGGTTGATTGGAGCCTATTATTGTTCAAAAAAGATCATCAAAATTTGGTCTAGGGTGTAAAATATATGATGATGACCTGACCAATATCATTATGGATTGCATCCTGACCAATGAACAACCTCTCCCCAATGAGGACATCGAGACAAGTTCTATTTGTGGTCACTTCAAAGAGTTGGTTACCATAAACCTTTTCCTTGATACCACTATATCCACCATCAATGTCTCTCTCCATTACCCTTCCCTCAATGACTAATATTCCAAATAAGAGCCTACTTTTGATACATTTTAGAATGATGAGGTCATCCTTGAATACATGGGGGCAAGATATTTTATGCCATTTGGAGACCACAAGAAAGGATTTTCCATCAATTTATATGAATCAACATATTTCGGGGAACAAAAATAATCTCATGCCCAAGATGAAGAGGGATATTCAAAAGAAGAAGAAATCTCTAAAGAATTGGATAAAATCCCATCCACCCCCATTATATTAGAAGAATACTTGGATATTGATATCAATTTTCCAAATGGTTTCACCTCTGATCTATCTCAAAGAAATTTACCACCCTATCTACAAGATCAATCACCCTTGCTCATTGAAGATGTGATAGAAGTAAACATCAAAACTAAAGAAAATCCTAAGATATTAAAACTAGGGGCATCTCTCACTACATAAGAGTTTGAAATACTCATTGAGTTACTAAAAGAGTTTGTCGATATCTTTTCATGGAGCTACATCGACATGCCTAGATTGGATCCTTCACTAGTGGTACATCACCTTATTGTGTACCTAAATGCCAAACCAATCAAGAAAAAACTATGTAAGATGCATCCAAAGGTGGCACTACTAGTTAAAGAAGAATTACAAAAATTCTTGGAAGCTAGGTTCATCTGCCCCATTGACTATTTTGATTGGATATCAAATATTATTCCCGTTACCAAACCTCAAGGTGGAATCTGAATTTGCACTGACTTTTGGGACATCAATAAGGCATGTCTAAAAGATGACTTCCCACTTCTGAATATTGATATGATCATGGATTTCATAGCTGGCTACAAGATGTTATCCCTCATAGATGGTTTCTCAAGATATAATCAAATCAAGATTGCCCCTGAAGATCAGCATAGAACAATAGTTATTACTCTATCGACACATTAAAATTTCAAGTCATGCTTTTTGGCCTAAAAAATGTAGGGGCAACATATCAACAGGAAATGACTATGATCTTAGCACCATGCAGTTTTTAGAATAATTTTTTAGAGATTATGGGAATACAAGGTAAGGTTGAACCCTAAAAAGTGCATCTTTGGTGTAACATCAAGAAAATTACTAGGGTTCATTGTGTCAAGAAGGGGTATTGAAGTAGATCTGATTTAAGTCAAAGCAATAACTGAAATGTTTCCCCCTCGTAATCTTAAGCAACTTCACAATTTCTAGGGTAAAATTCAAGTCATAAGTGAATTTGTTTCATAGCTCACTGAAAAATTCCACCCATTTACTCACTTTCTTAAAAAAGAGGCTACCTTCTATTGGAATGAAGAATGACAACAAGCCTTCAAAAGTCTAAAACAATACTTGGTAAATCCACTTGTCTTATCTCCACCAGTTCTGGGAAATCCTTTGCTCCTATATATTTTAGCTACATCATGTGCCATTGGTGCTCTCTTAACCCAACATAATGACCAAGGAAAGGAGTAGGCCACTTATTATCTCAATCAAACATTGATATCATATGAACTGAACTATACGCCTATCGAGAAAGCATGTTTAGTTGTAGTCTTTGCATCATAGAAGATCTGGCATTATATGCTCAATAACCAAGTTCAGCTTATCACCAAAGTTGATCCTTTAAAGCATCTACTATCCAAATAACCATTAACAAGGCAAGTCATAAAATGGATCATGTTACTTAATTAGTTTGATATAGAATATATTAATCAGAAAGCCATCAAAGGGTAGGTAATATCAGATCAACTAGCTGCAACACCATTATAATCAACTGAGCCAATTATCACTATGTTTTTAGATGAGACCATCATGAATACTTCACAAATAGAAGGTTGGAAGTTATATTTTGATGGCTCGTTCACCACACATGGATCTGGGGCTAACATCCTCCTGATCACACCTCAAGGTGATCTTATTCCTAAAGCATTTTGCCTTGCCTTCCCATGTACAAATAATATTTTAGAATATGAAGCCCTCATAACAAGACTCCACCTTGATATCCAATGGAATATCTAGCATTTTCAAGTATTTAGGGACTCACAACTAATTATCAAATAGGTCAATGAGGAGTTCCAAATGAAAGATGAGAAATTGCTTCCTTATAAACAATCGGTGGATCTATTGAAGTCAAATTTTTAGTCTATCACCTTCAAAAAATTACCACACAAAAGCAATAATTCAATTGAATCTATGGCCACATTAGGCTTGCTCATTGACCTTCCTAAAGATGTTTTGGAGGGAAATTTTTTGATTTAGCACCTCATTATCTCAGCCCATCAATCATTGGCTCCTTTTAAAATTTATGCAATTGATAATCATAGTCTTCCTTGGTATCAAGATATCTATCAGTACTTTCATGACAATATCCTTCCCCCAAAAACTCAACCACTACCAATGTAAAGGATTCATCCATCGTACCATATGTTACACCATCCTCGATAACATGCTCTATCAATGGGGTTATGATGGAACCTATTGAGATTTTTAACATTAGATGAGGTGACTCAAGCCATCAGGGAGGTCCATGATGGTATCTATAGAGGTAACATCAGTGGAATGGTCTTAACCAAGAAGCTCCTTTAAATGGGATACTACTGGCCAACTATGGAACAATATGCTTCTCAATATGTATGAAAATGCATGGCTTGTCAAAACACATGGGAATTTTATGCATGCACTGATGCAAGAATAACAACCTATCATGAGTCCTTGGCCTTTTTCTATATGGGGCCTTGATTTGATCTGAAAAATTAATCCTACTTTATCTAATGCACATAATTTTATCACCATAGCAATGGAATATTTCACCAAATGGGTAGAGGCAATGCCATTGACTTATATAACATGTCTCCAAATATCAAAATTCATCCTTAATCAAATCATTTACCATTTTGGTATCCTTTCCAACATAATTTTGGATAATGACATGTCCTTCAAGAATCAAGACATTGAGGCCTTATGTCAGAAGTACCATATCACACAACATTTCTCTTCTCCATATTACCCCCAAGGTAATAGATAGGTAGAAGCAACAAACAAGAATATAGTCAAAATTTTGAAGAAAACTATCAATTAAGCTGGATGAAATTAGCATACTCAACTATATCTAGCCTTATGGTCCTACCACACTAGTGTCTGCATGCCAATTGGAGCTACTCCATACGCCTTGGTCTACAGAGCTGAAGCTATTTTACTGGTGGAAGTAGAACTTCCTTATCTTCATCTCTCATTACAAGGGATCATCACTGATCACAATCTTTGATAAGATCAACTACAAGAATTAAAAATCCTTGATGAAAAGAGATAAAAGGCCTTAAACCACCTTCAAGCATATAAAAATAAACTCAATAATCAATATCACAAGAAGATGTAGGCTTGGGAGTTTGAAGTGGGTGATCTAGTCCTCAAAGAAAATCAGAAGAATACCAATGCAAAAGGAGAAAAGAAAGGAAAGGAAAGTTTGAAGCTAATTGGCTTGGCCCCTTCACCATTGTAGCTAAGTTCAACTCAAGAGCTTACAAGTTGGCTACACTTGAGGGAGAAGAATTGGATGATCCTATGAATATCATGCATCTCAAGCGGTTTTACACCTAGTCCTGATATCAACATCCCTTGTCTATAGGACGTCTCCCATCCACCTCCATCCATTCATAACCTATCCTAATCAATTAGAAAAAATCCATCCAATGGTGAAAACTAGTTTGTTGGTGCCTTGGGAAAGTATCATGGTGAAAACAAGTTTTCAGTGTCATGGTAAAAATAACTTGATCTTAGTCTCAATAGTGAGAGTCATATCGAGAATATCATCAGAAAGGAAACATCACTATTTTAGCAAGAGGAGAAGGTAGGGTTAGTCAAGAGCCATTTTTTAGAGTGCCCCTCTTGAATCATTTGTCCACACCTTGGAGAAATTTTATATCCCCAAGTACCATCCATGTCCACATTATCCCTATTTTCCCTCTACAAATTTATTTGACAAACATGTCTCCTCTTAGCCTCAGCTAGTCTAAAATGCATTTTATCATTCCTTGCTATCATTAAGCCTTAAGTCTCTCTCTTCTCACTATCATTATGGAGGGTCATACTAAAATAAGATCATTCTATGTCCAAGGTTCTTATCAATCACTATGGTATTGATTCCTGCAGGATTGTAATGACCCTTATTGTTGTAGATTGCCTCAACTTTCTATTTTACCATGGATAAAGTTCTCGGGTATCAAATATCCTATAAATAGTTCCCTTCACATGATCTTTGACATTATTTTTTCCTAATCACTATTCTAGTTGTCCTCACCATCATCATCCTCTAATTACTAATCATTGTCATCGTCCTCTATCCACTAGCCAGAACTACATCAGCCTCAGGTATTTTTAAACTATGTAGGAAACACTTGGGCACATTTTCATGACCAAGGATAGCTCAACCACTATCTTCATCATCTCATCCCCTCATCACTATCATCATTATCCTGTCCACATTCATTATCATTATCATCTTTCTTTTTTTGTCTTATGCTTCATTTTATGTGAATATGTGTGTTTATGTGTGTATGATGCATATGCATGTATATGACTAAAGTGTTTTATTTATATTAGATTGCATATGTTCATCTTTATGAGTTATAATAGTCTCTTATGAGAATGAGTATGGCCTAGATGACCTTTGGAAGTTCATTTCCAAGGTCATCCCTTTAAAATGAATTTCCCCCACACATCATTGTTATGATGACAAGGCCCTGTCATGACCTTGGCATAATCCATCAAGATGCAACACTCAAAGGATTTCCCAAACTTATGGCTTGACAATCTTATAAAAATGCTAATTACCCATACTAAACCAACCCCTCCTATACATACCCATATCCTACGCCCCCATCAAATCCATCCAACCTACCCACCCTACCTACATGGTGCAGGAAAAATCATATTTTGGGTACTCACTAATCTAACTAGGGAATTAATCTACTCCTATGCATCAAAATGTAAATAACATAACATCTTAATGAGCATCTAATCATGATCAATCCATCATCTCATACATAGCCAATAAACATCACCCATTAATCAAAACATAAGCACAATGATATATCAATACATCATCACATCAATGCATTCATAGGCCACTCCATCTAACATAAGAATCTACCATAAATCATAAAAAATAAATCACCCATAACATCTAAAATCTAACCATTACATGTCCATATGAGTCACCTATACATCAATAAAATGCATCACTTACATTTATCATAACAAGCTAAATAAGCACATGTCAATATCCATCACATAACATCCTCATATAAATAACATCAAACACATATCCATAAAGCAATAAATGCATCCACATGAATCTATAATCATGAATCATTAGCATACATACAATCATCAAATTTACAAGGTATAATGTCCACACAGGATCCATGCCCAAAAATATAATACAGTTCCATGAGCCCATGGAGAAATAATGAGCTATAATATAAAAAATCTCATATATATATATATATATATATAAGAATAACCAAAAATAAACTCATGGTTATGGTGAGGGAGGTGGTATCGATGCTCTGCTCCTCGAGGGCTATCTCATTAGTGACTGTCTCACATGAAAATATCCTGCACATCGCTCTAAGGGCATAGTGCCCTCATACAATGTATGGTAATACTGAGCCTCTCAAGTAAGAAACATAATCTATCTCATCACCCCCATCATAACCTGATCTTATAGACCCTCATTAGCTACATCTCACACCCTCTCAGATATAACCAATTGGCTTTATAAATCCTAAATCTATGACTGTAGCTGTGTGATTTGTCCTAGGAACCCATCCACCTATCCCTATAAAGTGGCAATCTATACCTGTGCATAACCCAATTGTGTGTCTCTCTAAATAACCTAGGGATGGAGGGTCGTAATCTGATAATATCTTTTTTGCACCTATGTGTGAAGAGCCATCACTTGTGCCTACAGTTGGGTCACCTTGCAATCACTCTAGGCTCTATAAACCTATAAAATTGCATTCTATCCCTATGCCTATGTTAGGAGGCCATCTTCTTGAGTCCTCAAGCTCTATAAATGGGAATGAAGTTGATCCCTCTCTTGGGTAATACCCAAAATCTCTACCAATCACACCTGAATCTATGTCTATAGCTTGGCCACTAAGGCCTCATCCTCTGCTAATCTAAAAGGTCACAACGAACCTACACCCTCATCATCGCCTATCTATATTTGTGGGCCCTATATGAGTACCTACAATATCTTCAATGATTTTAATGATGCCTATAGAGGTACCTATGATATTAGTACCTAGGGAAATTCTTGTGCTACTACCTATGCATGGGCTCCCCCTATCCCTATCTTTGCACACCCTACCCATCCTACCCATCATCTCTATCTACCACCTCCATCACATCCTGATCTCCTCCCCCATCTTATACCTCTTAAACTTGTAATTTCCTCCTCTATTACATCCTCCACTGAATCATTGCGTGCACCTCAAGAACTCACCAGAATGCACCCCTCACTACCATGCATGATCAAGTCAAATTCCTAGGTTGCCTCGCCTATCACCATATGTTATATGCCATTTTCACCCCTAGATTAGGCATCAATGTATAATAATCCCACTATTGTGGCATTGCCTTATCATAATCAAAAATATCATCCAATCTCACCACAGGCCTCCCCCAATGAGGTCTCTTGTGCTTACTACGTGTGAATATGTGCTCTGATGTTGGCACATCTTATATGAAACCAACCTATCATCGTACTAGATCTGGTTTGTATCTCTTAATGATATAATCCCTCTGGCTACTATTGTAGTATGGAGTTAACATAAACTAGGTCTATCCCTCATCTGCCCAACCAAATCTGATCCTTTGATAGGGCATCCAGGTAATGTGGTCAGGGCATAAACAGTCAAATGCCTCTCTATAATATGACATATCTCCTACATGACCCATTGATATGCCTAAAACTATCTTCCATTTAAATATCATCAGTTGTCTTGGCTCTAATCCTACCAAAGTACCCAATGGTCATTATATCACAATGTGTTCCCAACTCCATAGCTACAATAAAAGTGATGGCCCAAAATTGCATGCCCCCCTATATGCACCTAAGTGTAACTCCCTATATAGATACACCAATACTATAAGGCCCCAAGCAAAAACTAGATGGTCATAAACCATATCTGCCACAAACATCCCTCAGGCCCAAGTGAAGACATCATCCACTCTTATTTGGTAATAGAATTCCAGATACAAGAGCCATCACCACCAATGTCAATCGATCCAAAGTACACTCCCATTAGCACCAGTCTAAATCAATGCAACCATCATGTACCCCCATCTGCAAACTAATGCCTAGCCATTGCAAGGTCTACATCAATGTCTGTGACCTCCAGTAGATCCTCACACCCCTCATCGGTAAGTGAAATATCTTGTATACATCCTCCAAAGTCACAGTCATCTCACTAGTCACAAAGTGAAAGGTACTCATCTCTGAGCCCATCTCTCCAATAGCACTATGATCAATGCCTGATTGATATAAATCGATAGCATCATAGCTACATTATGGATCCCCACTAGCTCAAGGACACCATACTCGAGAGTCACTCACCACATCTCATGCAAGATCTCAAGATTTCATGATCATGATGAAAATATCCCTAAACACTCCTGCACTAAGTAAATCAATTACTTATTATTATCCCCATCACCTCAACACTTTATCCTCATCACTCACCTACTTTATCCCAACCCACCTTATCCTTACTCTCTCATCGCCAACCATCCACTAGCCAACTATCTATCTTCAAGCCAAATCCCTGTCTCCCAACCTACCTAACCACCCTCCTATCTAACTATATTAAGTCTAGGTTGCCTTTCTAACTAAACCCCCCAAACCAATCTTGATTAAATAAGTCCCCCTTTTAACCCCCCTTATCTATTTCTCTATCCTATCCACTACCTAATTTCCCCTTAACATCATCCTAATCTCAGCCTTCAAAAACCTATTTATAATCCCACCATTCCTAACTCATAAGTTTATAATCCTATGATTCCCTAGTATTAGTATTATAATACTATGATTCCCTAGTAGTTGATTTGTAATCTCGTGATTCCCCCATATCAATATTGCAATCCCACCATTCCCTATGAGTAGGGTTGTAACCCTACAATTAACCCTAACAATCCCACTAATTACATTGAGAAACCCATGACTGTGGACACAATCCCTAGTCATGGGATTGCCTGGCTGCAATGACCAACATCTTTTTCTACCCAAATTCATTCAAAAATTCACAAAAGATAACCAAAAATACAAAAACTATAGAGCTAAGGGTTATTTATTCATCGAAGGTCTAGCCTCAGCTACTCTCTGGTGTTCTTACGTCCTCTTACCGCGATGAAAAGCTCATGGGATCTTGTCCATTATTCTCCTCAGAGATCTAATATCCAATAGAAAAGGATTTAAATGAGCCTCCCCATATCCACTTTGTCCTATATCAAACCCACCCCCCCCCATCCCCCCTCCCCATAACCTCCATTGACACCTCTGACCATTTCACCTTGACAACTAACTTTGTCAATTCTATCAAACCTAAAACTAACATCCCGGGACATAGCATGCCAATCCCCATAAAATATTCAAAATCTTGTATCTCAAATCATATGGGCCCAGGACCTCTTTAGACCCAATAAACATCATTAATCATCTAAAAATTATTTATCCCTTATCACCATCC
>JARHVA010006054.1:897500-1022469 GCA_037957365.1 Torreya grandis | reverse complement strand
AGGATTGTATGACTATAATAAGATAAAATGAGCTATACTCATTTTGTATCTCAAATGTAGGTTCTTGGAAAATTCATGAGGCACATGGCATGATTTTGTCCTACATGCATGAACTTTTGTTATAATGAGTGTGAGTCAAAATAGTGGGTGGATGAATGGAGTTGTAAACCTCTAAATCCAATTGACACATATCAGGGTCCATTAGCATTATAATCTATAGAAATTACATTATCACATGAATTTGGCCATGTATTTAACCTAGTAGAAATAAGTACAAGATCAATCATTATGTAGTAAATTCTCACTATATATCGACATCATCATTATTATTTTTAGTGATTTAGGGAATGTTTTTTTAATTATTATAAATGAGGATAATAAATAGGGAACATATTACTACTTATTTCAGTGTGTAGAGGGAAAATTTGACTTCCCCAATCATAGATGGGGAAAACATTGGTTATCCTACTATGTTTTTGATAGTTACTAAAACTTAGATTCAACAATATCCTATCTAAAATTCATATGAATAGTTATTTCAAGAATATGAAATACATAGGAGTATACTACACTATTCAAAATTGGTTCTTGCAATAAATATTCAATTTCTCAAATATCAAGGGAGGACATTAAACAAGAATGTATGGAAGGTTCTTTATTATGAAAATAAATAAATTATTATTACTATCAAGAGTAAAGGCTATTGAATAGTGGTTTGTTGGATTTAAATTTCAAGCAACATGTTGAGTTCTCAAATGTAAATGTGTTTAATTTCATCAAATTTTATTAATTTTGTGGATAGTATCTAATAATTTTTATTTAATTACTTACTAACATATTTTAGTAGGTTAGTGATGTCAAATAAGCTTCTACCTTTACATGGTTGGCACTATTAGTATAGAATTCCATATTATTGAATGTAAGATAAGATTAATAAAAGTTTAAAAGAAGGTTGGTACCATCAATACATAATTCCATATTCTCTTAAGGTCAAAATAGGTGCTTCATCTCCTAACTAAGCATGCATGGAGGCATGGTACCTTGTCCTAGGCATTATTCACCACCCCAAATGTGGTGACGATGAAATTTTTTAGCCACAAAGCCTTAAAGATGGAGATATTCAACTGTGGCTTGACTATTTACAACATTTTTTATCATTGTCTTTGCATGTCAAAATAGTTACAAAAAAGTGTATCCAGGTGTACTTAGAGGTCATGGTCTTAGAATCATACATAATTTTACTATCCTAACATGTTTGAATCAATGCATTGTTAAGGGAGGTCTTATAAGCACAAATTTCAATTAGAGGACACAAACTTAGCTCCTAATTGAAAAAAATAACATCTCAACATTGATCAATAAAAAAATAGGCCACATATTCATCTATTATTTTGAATCAACATGATTTGGCATGTAAGTATAGGTAATTGACATGGAAATAAAGGTTATATTTCTTCATGTAAATGACTTATGGTTTTGATTTACATGTGTTTGACATTCACCAAAAAAACTATATTTTTTAATATACAAAATGATGTTCATGAGGCCATAACAGGTATTCCATCTCCTAAATGAACAAGCTCAAAAGCTAATATCATGTTACTAGATGTTTTCTTCCACCCCCAACATGTTTTCAATATTATTTTTCAGCCATAAATTACCCTAGGGGAATATCTCCAACTACAACTTGAACATTAAAAATAGTTATTCATAATGTTTTTACATGTTAAAGGAGTTGAAAAAATAGGTTTCTAGGTGGATTGTAAGGTCATGGTCCTAAAAAAATATGTGATATTACTATTCTAATGTGTTTTAAATGTTTTATGTTTAAGGAGAGGTCCAACAAGTATAAATGTCAGTTGTAATACAAGAACTTGTCTCGTGACTACATAAAAATAATATTTCATCACTTATCAATATAACATATGTCATGGATTCATCTCATATTTTCAATTGATGTTCTTGGGGTCCAATTATAGGGATTAAAAATTCACATGAAGGTTCTATTTATTCATGTAAATGAATTATGGTTTTTGTTTTATGCGTGTATGAAATTAAACTAAAAAATAAAATTTTGTTATATAGGGAAAAATAGTCTTGAGGCTAAAATTGGTACTCCACTTCTTGATTGGGTATGCTAAGAGACTAGGAATTTGATCTTATATTTTATTCACAATCCCTAACATGGTGGTGATGTAATTTTCCAATCATGAAGCACCAAAGGTGGAGATATCCAATTGTAACTTAAATGATGACAACATTTATTGTCAATATTTTTACATGTCAAAAAAATTGCAAATAAATGTAGTCAAGTGGAATTAGAGGTCTTATCCATGGGAACATATGTGATTTTATAATCCCAACATGTTGGGAGTGATGGATTTACAAGTGGTCTCCCAAAAGATGAAATGTTATTTAGAGGATAAGAACTTATCTCTTGACTGCATAAAAATAGAATCTCAGCACTAATCAACACATCATCTACCACATATTCATCTCTTATGGTAAATTGACATGATCCAAGGTGTAAGTATAGGGCATTGACACATGCATGAAGGTTCTTTTGGTTGATTTAAAATACACATAATTTTTTTATACATATACAAAATTCACTAAAAAATGCAAATTTTTTTTATAGGGAAAGACATTCTTGAGGCTGGAATGAGTTCTTCATTCCTTGAATGGGTAGGATTAGAAGCTATAAATGTGTTCCTAAACATTAATTTCCACCCCTAACATGGTTTAAATGTCATTTTTGGCCACTAAATAGTAGGGGTCATCTACAAATGTGCCTTAAACATTCACAAAATTTATTGTCAATGTTTCTACACCCTAGAGCAACTATAAAAACACATACACAAGTGGATTTTAGGGTTATACTCTTGTGAACATATGTGATTTTCCTATCCTAATGTGTTTTAAGTGATGTATTTTCAAGGGGAGGTCTTTGAAGTGGAATTTTCATTTAGAGGATAAGAACTTGTCTTTTCATTGCATAAAAATAATATTTCAATGCTAATCAATATCACATATACAACATATTCATCTCTTATGTTATATTGGCATGCTCTAGGTTGAAATTAAAATGCCTCAAAATTAATTTAAGGGTTCTTTTAGTTCATGTAAAATAGTTATGGTTTTTTTTTATGCATGTCTGAATTTCACTTAAGACCTACTTAAATCTTCCTCTATAACCATTCTGAGATATTTACGAGTCTCCATACTTTTGGTCTTATTTAAATAATTTACACTGTGAATAATAAGTGATTTCTCCAATAAGAAAGTAATTACTTCAAACAATATGATATTATATAGAAATGATGTTTTAATTATTAAGTTAATTGTGATTAAGATATTTTTTGATAATTTTTATCTACTTCCCAATTTTATGCCAAGCCCACCATTGAGTTTATGGATCTTCTTACATGTTGATATAAACTATTATCCATATCCAAGGTTCTCAACATTAACTATAGGATGGAGGTGTTAATTTTCACATATATATTTACCTGTGATAATCATGTTGACATAAAATAAGGAAAAGAATTATTCCAATCTCAATCAATGGCCAATAATATAGGTTTACATGACAATACTATTGACATTTTTACAATGTGTTGTGTGTGTGTGTGTGTGTGTGTGTGTGTGTGTGTGTGTGTGTGTGTGTGTGTGTGTGTGTGTGTGTGTGTGTGTGTGTGTGTGTGTGTGTGTGTTTGAATAAGTGTGTGCATGCACACACATGCTTAAAGGTATACATATAGGTATATGTATACATATATATGTATATGCATATACATATACCTAAACCTCATAGATCTTTAAACATTAAATCTTAATGGTAGTCATCTGCAAAGGGCTATTGCACCATCCATATAAAATTCCATTTCTCTCCAAATTTTGGATTTAGGAAATAATGATTTGAAAGGCACCATTCCCCAATGGATTAGAAATCTATCAAAAATTTAGATTTTGATGTTGAACTCCAATAGATTTCAAGGTCATATTCCTCTCCAAATAATTTCCCTCCCACATCTTTAAATCTTAGACCTTTCTAACAACACACTTTTAGGCTCTAGTCCATCTAGTGTGATAAATTTGAGGGCAATGGTCAATGCATCATAGGTTAGTTCATTGTATCTTGGTTTCCAAGTTACAAAAGGTATCTACTATAAGAATCACATAACCATTTCCACAAAAAGACCGCATTCTATAATATGATATGGTTCTTACAACCTTAAATTTTATGGATCTATCAAGTAACAATTTATCAAAAAAGATTCCTCCATAAATGGGATCCCTTCAAGGTTTGAAAGGATCTTTCTGGAAATCATCTTAGCGGCCAAATTCCAAACACATTGGTAAGAATGGGTCAGCTAGAGTCTATGGATCTTTCACTAAATAAATTGAATGGAAAAATTCCATTGGAACTTTAATCTCTTAGTTATTTGCAAGTCTTCAATGTTTCCAACAACATGCTTGAGTGAAAATTACTTCATGGATTACAGTTTCTAACTCTTGATGAGTCATATTTCATAGGCAATGCCCATATATATGACATTCCCTTAATGGACAATACTGGAAACTTTTATTTTAAAAATCCTAGTGATGGAGAGGCAAGTGCAGTAGGAAAAGAAGATTTAGGCAATAAAATCAAATGGTGAGAAGTCATAATGGGGTTATGTTATGCATTAGGGTTCTCCATTTTTTTTGTGCTACCCTCATTTAATGTGAAGATAAGAAAGGTTGTATTCAATGTATTTGATGATATAATTAGGGATATATTTCACTTTCCATATACAATGTACATAAAATACAAATGAAATTTATACTAAATTTACTGCAAAAAGAGGCTAATGAAATAGTAGAAGAGAATTTAAATGCTGAAATCAAATGGTGAGAAGTGGAAGTGATGTTTAATTATGGGTTAGGGATCTCCATTATTATTGGACTACCCTCATTCAATACCAAGATAATAAAAATTATCTTTCATTTATATGATGATATTATTAGGTTTTATGTTTCACTTTTTATGGACAATGTAAAAATCATATAAATACATAGTATATTAAGTTTAGTCTGATGAGAGGCAAGTGAAGTAGGGGAAGAGGATTTAGATGTTGAAATTGAATGGTGGATATGAAATATTATCTCCCATTTAAATGATGATATCATTAGTGTTATATTTCACTTTCCATAGGCAATATAAAAATCATGTAAATAGACTAAGTTTATTAGTTAGTCTTTTTTATTTTCATTGTAATTTATACTAGAAGTAATTATTAAAAATTAATTATTTGATTTAGTAAATATAGTATTTATAAATGTAGACATACAAATTTTTAGCCTATAATTAGATGAAAATTTTTCATTTAGACCAAGATTTTCTTTTTTCATTCTTGGAATTCATATAAATCAAAATGTGGTTGGTTTGAAAAATGAATCTATAAAAATTGAGCAATTTTTTTGCTCATAGAGAGAACAAACCCAAAAAAATTGCCATTCATTAACACAGACTCAACCACTTAGACAAATTTCAAGATTGAAAATCTACATGCAATGGTGCACATATCTCCCAACTGTCAATGTTAGAATCATAAATTTGGACAGCCAACTTATCCTCTATATCCACCAAGTTGCCAATGAGTCCACCAAATAATCATGTGTGCATGATTTTGAAAATGAAGATATAGCCAAGTGGATCCTCTTGTGGGCCTCTAAATCAAATTTGAAGATTCATTTATTCTTTATAAAAAATGTTGCTTTGGTCGTAGATGATTAAGGCTTGACCTATCATTAATAAAAAGTTTTAAATATTTATAGTGTACCTATACACAAATAGTAGATATCGTGCTTTAAAAAAATCATAAAAAATTATTGCAGTTATGATTGTATAAAAATAAATACACTACCTCAATCAACATGAAACTTATAAAAAAATATCAATATTTTAATAAATTAGATTATAAAATAATAATACTATTTTATACCATCTGCTAAATATAATACAAATCAATCCTACATAAACACAACATATTTATTTACATGAAAATCAATGTCCCTTGATTGATCAACAATACAAGTATTAATTAACAATTAAAAATTATAGGTACATCCCTAGAAGGGATATATCCTCCGAAAATAATAAATAAGATATTAAAAATACCCATGTTATGTATAATTACAACTAGAAGGAGTAAATTAAGAGATTTTAAATGTATTTGTGGTAGTGCATTGTATGGTCTAAGGTACACTTGACAACCTGTATTTTACACACTAATTGTAAACAAAATTAGATTTGCTATGTCTATGTAATCAAATAACTTTAAATTAATCCCTAGGGTCTCACTCACTCTAGTTGGACTTTACCAAGATGAGGGTAGGTTATAGTGGATGCGAACTTGAATCAGAAGTATAGACATGGTGAGAGCCTAGTAGGATGAATCATGAAGGTAGCTGCTTAATTATCAGTGTAGAAATCCAAACCTAAATGGAGATAATTAAAAATTATAACTGATTTCCATTACAACCCCAAAAAAAATTAACATCAAATTAATTTTTTTTACTCTTAACTACCAAGATTAAAAAATTAAAAACACTGAGAAGTTTTTTATTTCTTTTATTAGTATCTTCTTGCATAAGGTACTATTGTTTTCACTTTAGCAAATTAATTCACATGGGAGTTTCAAATCCACCAATAAAATTTTATTTAAAGCGCAAAATTATCACTACAACTTAATGTTATGAATAATTTATTACTTTTCCTATTACCCGATAAATTTTGATTAATGTTTGTGAATGGGATCCAATGAAATTTTTTCATTTACTTAAAATTTTGTTGAATTATCATTTTATAATTTCTGATAAAATGATAGTAACTCTATGTTAAAGCAACAATTCTCAAAAGACTATTCTAGGTTTTGGTTGTATTTGGCATTCCATAATGTACATTTGCTTTTTTTTTTTGCTTATCCTTGTCAAAGGAAAAAAAGTCTATTTTTTTGGTGCATTCAATGCCCAAGTTTGGTTGCATATGACAAACAACTGTAATAAATTTTGTAGTAAAATAATCTTGGGTTAATAATCAAAACTGCAAATGTAAATTTATGACAAAACTAATCTTCCACTCTCAAGTAAACAAATGTTATTGGGCACCATTAGTAGAAAAGGAAACATTAAAAAAATATAAATAATGATTGAATTTGAAATTTGCCAAATTGGGTACCTATCTTGTAGCAGAAGATGGAGATGCTAACAAAATTACAAAAAACATCAAAATGATAGCTTTCCATTTAGAGAAATTTAACAGGAAAAGTGCAAATTTTGACTAGTCAAACATTTCAGCATAAGCCTAGTACCACTAACATTAATTTTGAGAGTTGCAATAGAAAATTCCAATTCCACCTAAAATGATAACAATTTAATAGTAATAATGGACTCAAATTAGCAATGTCATTTTCAATAGCCCCCAAAATCCACCCTACAAATCAGATCACTATCCACATACATAGTAAAGCAAGATCTACATCAAATTATTATGTTACAAGCTTGCTTAAAATAAAAAGAAAAAAAATTAAAACTACTATGTGTATGATTTTATTTGTAAATGTATGCAACAAATTTGAGAAGAAAAATATGATGGAAAAGAAAATAATTCTCCAAAATGCTCTAGTTGGGCAGTCCCCTTTCCACTTCTCTTTACAATTGAAAAATCACATACACCTCTCCCACTTCTCCCACCTATAATTACCAAAATAAAAAATCAAAAGCACTGTCAATCAAATTTATTGTTATAGCCACACATACTTACATGGAGTTGTCAAATTTGCAACCTGTAGTGCCATCTTATATATATATATATATATATATATATATATATATATATATATATATATATATATATATATATATATATATATATATATATATATATATATATATATATATATATATATATATATATAGCACCAACCCACAAGAGCTTCAAACCCCTTTGCCGAGCACCAACCCAGCAACTATTCATGAGCACCAACCCACAGGAGCACCAACCTAGCAATAATTTGTGAGCACCAACCCACAGGAGCACCAACCCATAGGAGCACCAACCCCTTTGGATATTCCACACACCTATCTCTCAATGTTGCTATCTCAACAAATTATAGATCAATACAACATCTCTTTCCTCTCTCTCACCTTTGTTCTTCTAAGCTATATATAACAAATACAAATCATATTCATCTCTTACAATTGCTCTTTTAAGCTAGATATTACAATATCAAATCAACCTCTCTCAACCATATTTACAAATGGCTTCTCAAGCCTTTATTTATAGCTTTCCAAATGACCTTTGGCCTTCCCCCTTTGTGACTCTTCAATCCTCATGGAAAATGGCACCAATCTTGAATGACCCTTCATATTCAAGCCTTTGAAAAGTCATGTGGTGACCCTTCATGACCAAAAATGTCCTTCCCACTTTTGTCCTTATCTTTGGTGACTTTTTGTATTCCTCAAAGTGTCCCTTCATGAGAAATTGTGCCCTTACTCTTTGGTCTTCACTTGGTGACTCTTCCTATTCCCCAAGATGACTCTTCATGTGAAAATGCATCCCATCCTTCTTTTGTCTTTACCCCGTGGCTCTTCAACTTCTCCATGGGCACTTATTTTGTCTCATATGCAACCAAAAATATATTTGTTAATATTAAATAAACATTAACTCACATTAGCCAAGATAAACAATATTAAATGCAATGGGGCCTTTATCACCAATAATACTAGACCTTTGACATCAATGACAATATTTCCAACAAGAACTAAATATGGCTTGATTCATCTTCAAAGTATTGGTACGTAGGCAGTGTGCCCATACAAAGGGTGTGGATACATGTTTAGTACATATTACATAAACTAACCCCCCTCTTTCTCAAAATTTTGTCAAATCATAATGGATTATAGGGTTTGAAGACTAAACCAACTCTACTAGGAACTCTACAATCATCTAACATCCAAAATTTGATTGGTAGATTCACATAGAGATAGCAGACAAAACCCAAAAAAATTCAAGCCTCTAGGACAACAGTGGCATAAGAAAACTATATCACCAAACCCTAGGGTATCCTATTTTAGCACTCCTATTATTTCACAAAATGAAGGCTAGATCTTGATTCATGACACTGTCATAGTCTTGCATAGTAGATTCCAAACCCCGTCTCAACCATATTAGTCCAGTTTAAGCTAAGTTACATTTCTCCTCACTTATTACTATTTTTAAAAAGGTTTAAATTATAATTCAATTATAAAAAATAGTAGCTTAATTATCTCAGTATTATTTACTTATTTAATTAGCTTAGACCCTTAACCAAATTTGGAATAATACTCTAATATTCCCAAAATTATTAAATTATTACTCATATTCCTAATTCACAACTCATCCCTTAGGTTTTCATGACCTAATGATTTCCAAAATGTTCACATGGTTCAATGAATCACAAATCCATACTAACAGATCATAGAGTTCAATGATATATGTTAAATAATTCAAGATGTATTAATATCCACCATAAGAAAAATCATAGAAACATTCCATAATTGCATTAAGTTTCCATTGGCAAAACATAACTAGTATCAAATTTCATAGCGTAACCCATCTCTGTTATCTTCATAGTTAGGGAGAAATAATGTTAAAATTAACATAACAAAAAAAGGATAAGGATCAAACCATCTTTACAACCTTATAGAAGGACAAAGTGAGACAATGCCAAATTGCTTACCTGACTAGTTACACAACAAGTTATAAGCTTATCTCAACCCCTTAAACTAACAAGATGTTTTGCACATCTTATTCTATAATCTCTCTAGGTGAAAGTTACATAAATGGCCCATTAAAATAACATGTTTTAATAAAGATGATGATGATGATGATGATGATGATGATGATAATAATAATAATAATAGTAATAATAATAATAATAATAATAATAATAATAATAATAATAATAATAATAATAATAATAATAATAATAATAATAATAATAATAATAATAATAATAATAATAATAATCAAGGGTGAATCATAACATAATGATTATAATCAACTTATAAATATTAATCCATAACAAGGTTTGCCACTATATGTGGTCAAAGTTCATAATTTTAGATAAAGTAGCATTGGAAAGTGTGAATCTAAAAACCAAAAAGTAGAAAGTAGTGAACTAACATCTCGAGTAAAAAATCTTAAATACCCTCACATGGTATGAATAAAACACTACAACCCAAGTTGTCAAAATCATTACACACTTACCAAACCTGTAAGTGTAGTATCATAACCTATTTCCACAGTCAGAAGGAAAAATATTAACCACATAAATGCATCAATCCATTCCATTCCTACAACTTCTCTATCAAAAAGAAGTATAAGACACTATCCCATGAAATCCAAGGAATATTATCATAACGAAATTTCAGAAACAAGTTTTCTATTAAGGGAACACTTAATCAACATCATGAAAATATGAATCCACTTAGTGGACTTATAGTGACGTCAAAGGATGGTAGAAGAGTATCAATTCACCTCTATTATGTATATGAAATAGTAAACCTCATCCCAATCTAAATAAACATATGGGGTGCCAATCAATGAGTAAAATCCTAACACATAGGAATCCTCAACAAATATGACTACACTCCTCTACAAGGATAATTCCTACTACACTAAGTCATGTTGATCCATAAATGGTCTTTTAGGATTCCCTCCCCTAGTATTAATGTATATAAGACACAAAAATTGATCTAAAATGAACATATTATTAAGTGAGAAGGATCGCATGTTTTTTAAACACTCACAATACAAAACATAAGTGGTGGAGGTGACTTAATTACCAAGTAAGGATGGAATCATTCTTGAGGTGTTCAATCTAAATTATAACAAATATTATAGGAATCTCTTATTCATGACTCATGAACTATGATATGCACTCACCTACCAAAACATCATATACAACCATCACCCTTAAGACACTTGATAAACCAACCCTTTGAAAACTATAATAGGGTACAAGTGATCCCAAGGGTACATAATTAATATACCATAAACATTTCATGTTTTAAGGAGAAAATTAGAGAATCAACTATAAATCCTCATCACTTCATAAAATAGGTCATATATGATTATGCCTTATCCTTTATAGAATTATCTTCTATTTTACTGATGTTACATACATTAGATGATTTAGTTAAATAGGTTTCTAGCTAAATTAGACCTAAGATATTTACTAGAGGCTAGTTAATTTTTAGTGTAACTCATATATATAAAAGAGTCAATGTGATGCAGGAGCATCTAGTACGCAAACATCAGTCTCAGTTATTGAAGACTTATAATTTAGTTAGGGGTCATATATGATCCATTTTGGGATATATGTGTGTGTGATCTATCCTTTAGGATCAATTTATTATCTTTAGATTCATCATGAGTCATCAAGGGTGTGTTTCATATATATTTGGAATTTTCCCTCCAAAAGTGAAAGTTTGAAAATTTAAATCATATATCAAAGCATAGAAGAAGCATGGGCACAGTATGAAGTGATTATGAGATATAATGTTTGTGAAATGGTCATAGGGGTCATAAGATTCTAATGGGATTTCAAAGAGATAAGTTAGTCATGAGGTATTCTAAGAATGTGATATGTAGTAACTACTTGTAAAAGTCATGTCATGAAAAAAAGGTGATGGAAGAGTGTTGATAGTAACTATCAAATCCAATGTTAGGTTGAGAGAAAAATATAAGTGGTAGCATGATATTAGGAAGGTAGGAGAGATTTTAAAGAAGGAGAGAGATAAAACAAAGATAATAAGTCTATATACTCTCCAAGAAGGTGGTAGAGTGCAATAATGGATAATATATGTACTAGTTGATGGTTTATATGAATAAAGATGAGTTATTTATTATGTTAACACTCCCATGATAAGTATATGGATTATTCTTGATTATAAATTACCTTTTAAAATCCCTTGAGGCTCTGAGTATATATCATTCTTGTGTGTATTTTATGTCTAAGATAATAAATGCAAGGTTACAGTCAACAAAGGATGATTTGGTTAGATTCCCAAGAGTGTGATGAAAGAACTTACATGGTACATCAATCCTAAGGATATTTGAATCATGTAGACCTTATTATTACTAAACATGGTGTTTTCGAGTGAAATAAACTCAAAAATACATCTTTATCCTTAAACCCTATTACATGCCTTGAGATAATCAGGAATGAAGGCGAGTTGTTGCTTTTTAAAGTATAGATTATAGTTATGCTTGAGATGATGATATGTAGGTAAATGTGTTATTTATGGTATGGTATATTATGTGTTCTGAATACAATATAGATGACAATATCCAATGCACAGTCCACATATAAATAAAATCTTGTGCCTATAGTCAGAAACCCTTGTTTCACTTAGTCATATGCTAAGGAAGGACTGTTTATGCTCAATAAATTGAATGTGTATGGATTTAGTTATGTCTTAGTATTATATTAATGAGGATAAGTCTATTTATTATCCCATTTGGATATTACAAACCTTTTGATGTGTAATAGACTACTAAAACCCTTATATAGTCCTCCATTGAGACTCAAAATTATGAGTTTTGATTATTTTAATCCATAAAAAGATTGATCAAGGATTATTATCTATGTCTGAATGCATAAAATGATAACACAAACCTTGATAATGTCTCTGTTAAGTTTGAAATTCTCTCAAACCAAAATTATTGCAATTTAACCCCTCTCATCCTATACAGTCCACTAGCTAGGGTTTCATTCTTAAAACCCCTATAACTTTGGTTCTAATAATGAGAATTCCTTGAAACATCGTAATTAGAAATTATTGGGTGTATAGATAAGGATTATATAGGTTTTTATTGGTTACCATATGGTCTGGTATGGATTTGAAGTCTGAGGAAGTAAAGAACGGATAAAAGGCCTAATTAAAAAGGAGGTTGCAAGGGAAAGAGTATCTTCACAAGGATTTAGGTCATGATACTTTTTAGGAACTATTAATAAGATATAGGGTGCTAAAATATTGTCTTATAACTTTTATATGAATTATATATTGTTCAAACTAAGGTAATTGGTGAAAAAAAGGCTATAAACAAATAGGCTCACTATTGAGATTGAAGTGTGTAATTAGATGTTAGGAAGTGAGTGAGAGGTTCAAAAGTGTTAATGAAAGTGTGTTAAGATAATTAAATTTCATACATGGTTGAATTATTTTAGTCATGATATCAACAAGAAGATTTGGTGTTTTAAGCCTTAAATTGTGAGCATGTGAGGAGCTAGTGAGTGAGTGAATGAGAGAAGATGAGAAAATGAAAGAATTGATACGAGTGTATGAGAAATGAGTTTTAATAAGGGTATAATAAAATTAATAAAATAATCCATGGTTATTATTAAATATGGTTATATCAAGGGATATTATAGAGACTAATGTAAGAAGAAAAAGTATTGTTGAAGCTTGAAGTTTAAAGACAAAGCAAAGAATTTGCTAGTTGTGATCAATGACCAAGTTCAGATCTAGGGATGGTGAAATTTGTATTTTATCATAAAACTTTGCATCATTTGGTATAAAACAAAGGTAATCTCTTGGTGTAATTCTATTTTGAGTTAGTTATTAAAGATTATTAATTTGAGATTGGCAATAATGTTGTGAAAATTGTATAAAGTGAAATTACAAAGGTATTGTGGGAAAAGAGTGTGGTGCAGGTATGACCTATTGAGGTTAATATATGTAAATTTAATATTGATTATGATATTAAATAAAGGACATAATTCCAATGTGAAATACTTGAAACTAGTCAAGAGAGATCTAGAGAAAATAGAGTGGAAAGAGAATTTAATCTCAAGGGAGAGAAGAGGAAGACTCCAAGTGAGACTCAAGGGAGATAAGATAAGTCCTAAATAAAGGAATAGATAAATATAATCATATAAAATATAGTTATAAGAGGCAAATAGGTAGTCTTGATAAGTTACAGATCTAAGTAAGGTCTAAAAAGTGAAGGAAAAGAGAGAAGATAGATGTAGAAGAGGTAGTGAAATTTATGAGAAGAGAGTTGTGGAAAAGTTTTAAGTAGATAGAGATCATGGTGAATCTCATGAAGGATCAATAAATCCATTAGCTTGGATGTAATGTGAGGAATAAGGTGAAGTGGCCAATAGAGCTACTTATGAGAGAGAAAAGGCATGAGATGAATGCCTTGAGGAAAGAAAAGAATAAAAAGAGTACAACCCATAGAGGCATGAGAAATGAATATTTGATAAGAGATAAACATGATATAGAAGTTGAGAAAATATTTATCATTGATGATAACATAAAGAGAGATGTGCTAAGAGAAGCACTTGAGAGAGAAGATAAGAAAAAGAGGAGAATGTCTATGGAAGAGAGATTCATAGAGACAATGTGGTCTCTTTATTATTATAATAACATTGAATTTGATTTTGTGTGTGTGTGTGTGTGTTTTTGTATGAAGATTTAAATCAAATTTGGATGAATTTAAAGAATGAGACCTTAAATTTTGTGAGAAATGAGTTGGGTACATCATCCATGAATATGAAAGAAGATGTCCAGGAAGAGAACAAGTTCTAGAAGTTAACATGGTGAACATTGAAGATTATCAGCATGCTAAGGATGAGATAGAAGAAGAGTTCCATAGTGAATTTAAAATAATTATAGTTGAAGAAAGAGAGGAGGCCCACAAGGAATACATTAATGCAGACCATTAAGATGTGAAAGAGAAAATAACCATGCATTAGTCCTTTAATGAGGTAAATGAATGCTTTGGACTTGAAATTGATTATGTATATAATAAGGAAAAATCTAGTATACATGTCAAAATTACGATCAAAGTACATCCCTAAAAGAGAGTACATGAATATGGGTATGTAGTTCCTAAGTGGCTCAAGGCATCAGTTGATGAGATCGAAAAGGAAAACCTCAAGAAAGAGGTCATTCAAACCAAGAATACAGGTGGAAAATAATAGAAAACAAGGAGAAAATAAATAAAGGGTAGGCTACATAAAGTTAAAATGATAGGATATTAAATAAATAATCATGAAGAATATGATTCAATAAATCCAACAATAAAGAGCATGGAAAGGGTACAAAAATATAGTTTTGCAAGTACACTTCAAGAGAGAATAAAGAAAGTGAAAAGGTGCAAACTTAAGAATAAAAAGACATGGTGGAATCAAAAATAGATTAAGGGATGAAGATATATTTGAGTATCCAAATGAGGAACCAAGATGAAAAGTGTGAAGAGATAACAAGCACATGGAAAGGGAAGAAAGTCATTTATGACAACTATTATGATGATCTCTTTCAATCAATGAATTAGATCATGGAGGAATAATATAAATCATATAAAATAATGTCAAAAAGCACAAGTGGGAAGCAAGATAAAAGTTCAAAAACAAATAGAGATGAGGTATTAATTGAGAATGAAGAAAAAATAACTACATATGTTAATGTAAAACATAATCTTGAAGAGGATAAAGAGTAGAAGGGTCATAAATTTGATAAATATTATGGAGAGATAGATGCTCTCATGTTCAAACAGGAATTGGAGATTCTATAAAATATTTCCAATCCATTGAAAGGGTTGCATGTAGGTGAATAACTGTAAGAGAAGCTCATGAGTGAGATCAGAGAATAATCAAGTAAGACTGAGAAATATTTGAATGACATAGGTGCTAACATCCATGAATATAAAAACAAAACTCTTAAACAAGTAATATCAAGCATAAGCGATATGTATAGTACATGAAAGGAGAAGAATAGTGAAGCACAAGAATTTATGAAAGAAAAGCTAAAAGCAAGAAAACTATAAATGAAGCAATTGAAGAATGATTAGGTTAAAAATTTAATATATATAGTGGGTAAAGTTACAACTAAGTTATTTATTCATATGCATGATGATGACAAGATAATAAGATGCCAAACAATATTACACCAGGAGGAAGGTGAATTGGTTAAGAAGTTATTCATGCAAGATGAATAAAGTTATGTGAAGACACATCAAGAGATGGGGAAATATAATGAAGAGGAAACAAAACAAATATTTCTTGAACAAGTTACAAAGGTTGAGATTCCTATGAGGCTATTAAATCACAAGGAAGAAAAAGGAACCAACATTGCCAAGGATCAAAGACAACTAAGGAAATGTGAACCAAGTGAGATCAATGAAGAAGGAAGCCATGGATCAATAGAAAGAATTAAGATTAAGAACCATCTATTAAAAGTAGATAATGATGAAATAAAAACTGAGTTGGTAAAGGTATAAAATGCATAAAACATAGAGTTATAGCAGGTTGTACATCTGATAGAGGTCGAGGATGAGTTGTCAAAGAATATAGACAAATCAATAAAGTAGAAATTTAAGAGTGTAATGAGGATAAATGAGCATGAAATGAGGAGAAGTAGTAAGGTGAGCATTAAAAATACTAAAATAATGAATTGCAAGGCAATACATAATATGTTAGCACTCAATTTTATTCATCCTGGGGAGTATGATGTAGGAGCATCTAGTACACAAAGATCATTCTTAGTTGATAAAGAATTATAAGTTAGTTAGGGGTCATATATGATCCATTTTTGGATATAGGTGTGTGTAAGGGATCCTTTCAGATCCATTTGTTATCTTTAGATTCATCATGAGTCACTAGGAGTGTGTTTTATATGTATTTGGAGTTTTCTCTCCAAAAGTGAAATTTTTAAAATTCAAAACCTAGAATTAAGCATAGAAGGACCATGGGCATAGTATGAAGTGATTAGGAGAGATAATGTTTTTAAAAGGGCCTTAAGCATCATAATAGCCTAATTGGATGTCAAAGAGATAAGTTAGTTGTGAGGTAGTCTAATAATGTGATATGTAGTAATTACATGTAAAAGTCATGTCATGAGAAAAAGGTGGTGGGAGAGTCTTGACGGTAACTACCAAATCCAACATGAGTTTGAGATAAAAATAAAAGTGTCATCATGATATTAGGAAGGAAGGAGAGTTATTTTATAATGATATAAATAAAACAAACACAAGAAGTTTGTATAATCTCCGAGAAGGTGGCAGAGTCTAAGAATGGGCAATATATGTACCAATTGATGGTTTATATGAATAATGAAGAGTTTTTTATTTTGTTTACTCTCCCATGATAAGTATATGGATTGTTATTTATTATATATTGCCTTTAAAAATCCCTTGAATATATGAGCATATGTCAGTCTTGTGTGTATTTTAGGTCTAAGATAATAAATGTAGGGTTACATTTAATAAAGGATGATTTGGTTAGATTCCCAAGAGTGTGAATGAAATAAATTCCATGGCACATCAATCCTAAGGATATTTTAATCATGTGTATCTTATTATTACTAAACATGGTCCTTTCGAGTGAAAGAAACTCGGAAGAGGACATCTTTGTCCATAAAACCTTGTTACACACCTTGAGATAGGAAAGAATGAAGGCGAGATGATTTTTATTGAAGTATAGATATATTTATGCTTGAGATGGTTATATTTAGTTAAAAATTTTATTTATGTGATTATATATTATGTGGTTTGAGAACAAGATAAATTCCAATCTCTAATGCATAGTCCACATATAAATAGAATCCTATGTATAAATTTAGAAACACCTATTTCACTCAGTCATATGCAAAGGAAGGACTATATGTGCTTGATAAGTTGAAATGGTATGGAGTTATTTAAGTTTTAGTATTAGAGTAATGAGGATAGGTCTTTATATTAGCCAATTTGGATATTGGAAACCTTTTGAAGTGTAGCAGACTACCAAAACCTAACCTCTGTGAGGACCTATAATTCTAAGTTTTGATTCTTGTAATCCATAACATGATTTATCATTGATAATTATCTATTTATGAAGGTGTAAAATAATATAATAGACCTTGTTAAGGTCTTTTTTAAGTTTGAAATTCTCTCAAACCAGAATTATTGTAATTTAACCCCTCTTGGCCTTTAGAGTCCACTAGCTAGGGTTTCACTCTTAAAAGCCATATAAATTTGGTTATAAATATGGGTATTATTTTAAAAAATTTAATCAAGCATTCTTGGGTGTATAGATAAGGATTCAAGAGGTTTTGACTAGGTAAAATATGGTCTGGTATGGATTTGAAGTCTAAGGAAGTAAATAAGGGCTAGAAGACCTAATTGGCAAGAGGGTTGAAAAGAAAAGAGTATATTCAAAAGGATTTAGGTTATGAAGATTCATATTAATAATTAATAATATATAGGGTGAAAAAATTTGGGCTTATAAGTTTTAGAAGACTTACAAAATTTCTAAACTAAGGAGATTAGTGAAAAAAAGGATACAAGTAAATAAGCTCACTATTGACCTTAAAGTGTGTAAGTGTATGTTAGGAAGTGACTGAGATATTAAAATGGGTTAATAAAAGTGTGTTTATATTATTAAAGGTCATCCATGGTGGAAATATTGCAATCGTGAGATCAACAACAAGATTTGGTGTTTTGAGCCTAAAATTGTGAACTTATGAGGAGCTAGTGAGTGAGTGAATGAGAGGATATGAACAAATGAAGGAATTGAGGTGATTGGATGAGAAATGAGGTTTATTAAGGGCATAATTATATTAATAAATTTTGTCCATTGTGATTACTAAATATGGTTATATTAATGTGTGTTATCAAGCCTAATGTAAGAATAAAGAGTATTGTTGAAGCTTGAAGTTTAAAGATAAAGCAAAGCATTTGAAAGTTGTGATCAATGAACATGTTTAAAGCAAAGTATGGTGAAAATTTTATTCTATGATAACCCTATTCATCCAAATTCCTACCTATAAAATAAATAGTAAAGACCTTTCTCAAAAAGTTAAAATACGAAATACACTCCTAAGAGATTAAGTTATTTGATCAAATGTAGAATTCATCCACAAACGTAAACATAATTCCAAGAATCATGTATGTTTATTACATATAATATTCATTAAGACATACATGAAGATCTACTAAATCTCACAAATCTAATCATGGTGTATCATGATTCTACATTGAGGTACTACAAAGTCCAAAATACACTTCACCTAACCAATAAAATATTACACGTCACTAGGTTCTCCATACATGGGTATAACATGTCCTATCCAATGATGTAGCAATCAACACAGAAGGATAAATTTAAGTTTTAATGGAATGTATTGTCTAAGTTAAACAACATAAATATATTTTATTATAAATTTGGTTAATAAGACTTCTAGTTAAAATTGGTACATCTACTACCTTGTTGTTAAACCTTTAAATTCTATTAAATTCTTCATGAAAGAGTAAACTAGTGATGTATTTAGTCAAATAAAATATAGTCTCACTTATTTAGATATCAAATAAAATACTAATTTAGTGTCCTCAAAGTAGTTCCAAATATATAAATACTTCTCCATATAAGTCAACCATGCTTCAACTCCATCACCCTTAACATTTCCATCGAACTTAGGTGGATTCACCTTTTTCATATCTCTAGCCAAATCCATAGTTACTTGTGCTCTCACATCTTAAAGGATTTTCCTTCTCAGTGGGATGATCTTTAGGTTCATAATGGTGTTATTCCTCTTCATTTCCATGAACTTCCTATTCCAAGGCTTAAATTTGGTCCCTTGTTTCATTTATGGCTACAAGAATCTGATCTAACATTGTTTACTCAACAATAAATTGATTAGGATCAAATGTAGGGGTTTCATTTAAATTTTAAGGATCCTCTCTAGAAACTCTATCTTTAAAAATTCTACTTTTTTCTAAACATAAAAATATGAAAAATGTTAGTGGACTCATTAGGTCGTAGAGTTTGAGCCGTAGATATGATACTACCTATAATATGCCCATTAGGATCTACCTACAGTAATGTGGTTTTTTAAAAATTTAATAAACATATTCTTTCATTATATTTCACCAAAAGAATATAATTGATTATCAAAATAAAACACACTAAGTATTTTAACTATAAAATAAGCATGGGCCATCTATGTGTCGTTGATCACTATCATCATATGAAACACATCATAAATGAATATTAAAAGTAATTATAGATGTCCAACCACATCTAGTACAAATATATAGCCACCGATGTTAATGTATAATGAGTATATAGTTACATATAATCAAGGATAATGTTTCAATAATAATAAATACAAATACAATATTTAATATACAAGGCTCCATGGAGCATGAGTTCCCCAAACAACAATATCATATCCGAGTAAGTACTTTTGTAGGAAGGGAGAACATCATCTAAGTGTTTTTACAAACCAACCATGGACCATTGATCACATGCACAATACCCCATCATGGAATGGCTATCCCTTCATGGATGAGTAGATAGTGACATTATGGGAATCAAGAGAGACACACTAATACCTGTGTGATGTATATCTTTTAGGAACATGAAGTGTATCATAAATAAATCTGTTCTAACACAATATCACACATACATGTAAATCATACATATGAAATGAAAATGTCTAGCTAAACATTACACTATTCAAAAAATTTAATAGTTATTGATATCTAGGATCAATCCAATTCATACACACCACTTGATCAGATTAACTTAATTTGGAATTGGTTATGATAGTAAGCTAGTAAAGTCCATCTCATTACTTACTTAGTACTAATAATGCAAGATTTGGTTAATATAAATATAACCAACATATTGGTATATATTATTTCCTACTAGTAGTCATAAGACATGATAAACATAGGAATAATCAAACTACATACATTTATTCTATCAAACATATGAATGAATATCCATAATATTATTTATCAAAATAAATAATAAGTAACCAAGTACATTTTATACCAACTGGGTATAATATATGTTTAGACTACATAATATAATTTTCTTAAGTAGATTTAAATTCAATATTCTATGATAAGAAATAATATCACAATCCATCATTTTCATGTATACATTACTCAATTTCAACAGCCAGACATAATAAAGAAAGTCATAATTCTCATGAAAACATAATCTTTTGTTTAAACAACTTGTTATATTTTTAGTAGACTACATTCATGTAATTATATATTTTTGACCCTCATTATTCTATGGATTATTTTTAGTATTTAATAATACTACAAATATAATCATGCCTCTATATGATATATAAGTACTTAAGCCTTCATATTGATATTTTTCATATACAAGAGAACCTATACATCCTAATTATATTCATAACATGTATTGTATATAAGTACTTAGATAATACATAAAGACTCTATATATATGTCATCTATCATTTCAAAATTATAATCAGTATATAACCATGAGATTAAATAGTTCAATGGTTTACAAAATATACTTTGCAAGTCCAATTAGGTATTCTATTTACACATATTTTCTTCCTTATGTTCAAGATCATTACTTCTAAAAAGTGGCATAATCACATTATTCAACCAACACATTGTTAGGTGTAAGTTTATCTAAATTAACTATATTAGAAACCAAAATTTTATAATAATTAAGAAATTAGTAATTCTACGCATCTCCTCAACACATACCTCAACTCTGATCATAAATATATCTGTCAATGGAACTAAATCTTAAAAATAGTTTAATCAGAAGATCAAATATTCTAGCTTTGTTTATGTTATTTAATCATCTCATCCTAACATTATTATTTTAAAGTAATATTATCTTATTCATATACAACACACAATATTTTCATCATCATATAGATAAAACATAATGGGGTTAATAACACACAATGTTCATTCTAGTTTGTCATAGTTATAATTGATATAGATAGTCAAATGATAATCTATAGTATATCCATTTGAATTAATCATAACCTATGTAAATCATAACCTACAGATAATATATATCAAAAATTATATTAATTTATATCCATAAATCATGACCTATGGATAATCGAATGATAATGATAAATAAATCTGAAATTGAATAACACTTAACATTAGTTTCATTCATATATAGGTATCATTAGTTTTACTTAAATAGTATACATAAGCATGAACAATTTATCCAATATTTTAACTATACTCTTCTCCTTCAAGGATATGATGGACATCATTCTCCCATTTATCTTCAATATTTAAAAAATTATTGAAAGTGGTTAAGTCAACATCTCCATTAAGAAGATAGGTTTTCAGTGGCACTAAACTAAATGGCAATAATTCAAAACTAATACAACTATGGATAAGGCATTGGACATATTAAATAACCTTGATCCTCCTTTTCTCGTATTTTATCATTAGATGAATACACAATATAATCTTTGAGTCTCTCTCTTCCACTATTGCCCACAGTTTTCCATCAATTGAAGTAGGATTAATGTTTTTCAAAGATGAACTATCATTTTCTTCTATCACATTGCCATTTTACTAAGGCCAAGCTTACATATCACCTAGTAAACCAATACTATTTTATCTATTAAAAAATAATCTTATCTATGCACTCAATGCTTTAATCACCCTTGGATTAAACAACTTAGTTTCCCACAAATTTAGCAATGGTGATGTTAATCTCCATTATATTCAATTCAAAAAAAATAAAAATAAAACACTATAAACACAAGTTCTTAAAGCCACCAAATATGATTTTAAATTTGATGGGGAACAAGAAATGATGGGAATAAATGCATGAAAAATGATAGAGAAAGAAAATATGTTATTATTTATGTACATAAAATGGATTAGATTGATATCAAAAATGTTTTGACTGCATTTATAGTTTGATTTACTCTTTATTAAATAATGGATGATCAACTAATATATATTCATCTCTAGTTCAACAATAACAACTTAAATGGAGTGCAAATGCAAGATCAAACTAGTGCATGATAACTACGCTTTTCCTATTTCTAGTTTTAATTTTTAATAAGTTCAGTCTTATTTTTAGATTGATGCAACACATGATAGTTTAGTTTAGTTTAGTATAGTGTTAGAGATTTTATATATTATGTTTCAATTGGTATCAGAGTAGGTTGTATAAATTTAAATTTTCAAGTAGCAATTTTAGCTTATTAATTATTTACAAAATGGCAAATAGCAGTAACTTTCCATTTTAGATTCCACTATTTATAGGAGACAACTATGAATATTGGAGTATAAAGATGAAGACTTTAATATTATCTTAATATCTCTAAGAATTAGAAGAAATAGGATACACAAAACTTGTAGATCCAAATTCTCTAATTTTCTTGATAGTAAATCAATGAACTTAGTTGAAAAAAGATAGAAAGAAGGACAATCCATTATTATTTACTATCTAATTTGCATTGGATATTTCAATTTTCCCCTATATAGATGGTATGACAAAATCAAAGGATGCATGGGAAGCATTATAAATTGAATACTAAGGTTTTAAAAATTTAGATTGTTAAGACTTCAAAACTTGAGAAGAGATTTTGAAAATTTAAGGATGAAAGAAGCTGAGTCTATTCAAGATTTTATTACTAGGACTTAAGATGTTGTGAATCATCTTAGAACACAAGAAAAAAAAATTGTAGAGAAGATATTGAGATCACTTCTTCCTAAATTTGATCCAGTGGTGATAGCCATTGAAGAAAGCAAAAATCTCACCACCTTCAAAGTGGTAGAGATAGTTGGTTCTTTACAATCTCATGAGGAGCATATACAACATTATACAAAGAGTTTAGTATAAGATAAATCAACAACACCTTTTTCTCAAACAAATAAGTCTCAAGGTGAGACTTATAATAATAGAGGAGGTGGTAGAGGAAGAGGTAGAAGTTTTTTGGATAAGAGAAGCATCCAGTGCAAATATTGTGATCATTATGGACATTATGAATGTGAGTGTAGAAATAATAAATATTACTTGAACAAGTTAAGAGCCAACTACACCAAAGATTTATCTAAAGATCCCAAACACTCCTCATTTTTCACATGCAATTGGGTGAAAAAAATTGAAAAGATTTGTGGTTCTTAGATAGTGGTTGCTCTAATCATATGACAATTAAAGCTGATATCTTTGTCAAATTAGATGCATCTTTAAAAAGTCAATTGAAATTTTTTGATGATAAAGAGGTTGATGTGATGGGAAAAGGTACTTTTGCTATAAAAACTAAGGAGAAACTACTTATATTCATGATACATTGCATGTGCCCAAATTACAACATAATCTTCTAAGTATTGGGTAGCCTCTAGAAAAAAATTATAAAATTGTGTTTGAAGATAATTACTACAAAATATTTGATAAATCAACTAATTATCATCTTGTATCAAAGGTTCCTATGACATAGAATAGTTATTTCCTCTCACATTGCATTCTACTACTATGCATGATTTTAAAGCAACCATACATGATTTGAGGTTATGGCATCAATGTTATGGTCATCTGAATTTTCAAGGATTAAATTACTTCACATGAAGCATATGGTGAGAAGACTTCTAGAATTTAAGGCAAAAGAAGAAGTTTATTCACAGTGTGCTCTTAGCAAACAACAAATAGATAGTTTTCTTGTGAAAAAATCTTGGAGGGAAAAATGTCCTTTAGAGCTTATGGATGTTGACATTTGTGGTACTATGCAAGAAGAATATTTGGGTAAGAATAATTAATTTTTGACCCTCATTGATGATTTTTCTTGTCACACATAGATTTATTTTCTTAAGATGAAATCTAAAGCTTTTGAAAGCTTCATAAATTTTAAAGTTATGGATGAAAATTAAAGCATGTATTATCTCAAAATACTTAGAATAGATAGTGGGGGAGAATTCACTTCTAAAGATTTTTCTAATTTTTTTAATAAAATTGGCATCATGAGATAGCTTGTTGCAGCTTATACCCCCTAGCAAAATGGTATTTCAAAAATAAAGAACCCTACCATTATGGAAATGGCAAAAAGTATGTTGAAATAAAAAAATCTTCCAAATTGTTATTGGGGAGAAGTAGTGGCAACAATAGTATACATATTAAATTGAAGGTCCACAAAAGTAGTTAACAACATCACTCAAAAGGAAGCTTGGAGTGGTCACAAGCCTTTAGTAGCTCATCTTCATGTATTTGGTTGTCCTACATATGTTCATATCCTAACTCAAAAGTAGAATAACTTGGATGGAAAATCCTAAAATGATATCTTTATGGGATATTATGATGTAACTAAAGGATACAGATTCTATCATCCTGACACAAAAAAATGGATTATTAGTTAGGATGTGGTTTTTGATGAAGGGGGATAATGACAATGGCAAAATGGTGCACAATAAAAATCACCATTGGTAATGATGGACACAGAAGTTGGAAGTGTTCCTCCTCTTCCCATAATCTCAAGTAGAATTTCAAGCCATAATAGTAGTTCAAGTTTGAGCTCTCCAAGTTAAGGTTCACTAGGTTCATCAACTAGCACACATTCAGGTGATATTTCAAGTCCAACAAATAGTCCAACCTCTTCAAAAAAGGTACAAAGTTTAACTAAAATTTATTAGAGGAGTAATGTGGATCCAATTTCTAATTTTTATTTGATTAGTAAAATTTAAGTTGAATCCTTTGTATATGAAGAAGTAGTAAAATATATAGTATGGATTGATGCTATGAATGATTAGATGTAAGCAATTGATAACAACAATATATGAGAATTAGTGCAACTTCCAAAAGATAAATAGGTGATTGGTGTCAAATATATTTATAAGGTGAAATATCATGATGATGGTTTTGTGAAAAGATAGAAGGCAAGACTAGTTTCCAAGAGATTTATACAAACACCTGGAGTATATTATTCAAAAACATTTTCTCTAATTTCAAGACTTGATTCAATCAATATTTTATTAGCTATTTTTTTACAACATGAGTGGCTAGTCTATTAGATGGATGTAAAATCAACTTTCTTGAATGGTTATATTGATGAGGACGTCTATGTGGAACAACCTATTGGTTATGAAATTCTAGTAAAAGAACATTTGGTCTACAAGTTAAACAAGACTCTCTATGGGTTGAAGCAAGCTCCTCATGCTTGGTTTGCAAGGATTGATAGTTGTTTTATGAAGAAGGGTTTTAGTAGAAGCCATTTAGAGATAACCCTCTATATCAAACAACTTTGTAATGATATTCTCAGTGTTTACCTTTATTTTGATGATCTCATTTATATAGGTAATAGCCTATCTCTCATGAAAGAATTTCAAACATAAATGAAATAAGAATTTGAGATGTCAAATCTGGGACTCTTATATTATTTTCTTAGAGTGGGGGTGAAACAATAACCTGAAGGTATATTCATTTCTCAGACCAAGTATGTGGTTGATTTATTGAAATGGTTTAGAATGATGTCATACACAAAAATTTCAACATTTGTAGCCCTTGGTCAAAAATTAACCAAGGAAGATGCAAGTTTCAAAGTGGATGTTACTTTATATAGAACTTGGGTATGGAGTCTCATGTACCTCACTATAATGAGACTTGATATTATGTATGTTATGAGCCTCATCTCTCAGTTCATGCATGATCTACATGAGTGTCTTTAGTGTGTTGTAAAAATAATCATAAGGTATGTGAGTGTTACACAAAAATTTGACATTCATTATTCTCCCACACATAATTTTGAACTAGTTGGTCACACAAATTATGATTGGGCTGGTTTAGTGGATGATAGAAAATCAACATCTAGCTATATTTTCTCACTTGGTTTTGGAGTTTTCTCATGGAGTAGTAAAAAGCAAGAAAATGTGGCTCTCTCTTCCATAAAAGTAGAGTATATTATAGCAGTAGTAAATAGTTGTCCAGCCATATGGATTTGAAGGATTTTGGAAGATCTATGATTGGTTCTGGAACATCCAACAACTATCTATTGTGATAAAAATAATAACATTGTAATGACCAAAAATCATGTGTTTCATACTAGATCAAAGAAAATTGAAATCATTCATCACTTCATATGAGATTTGGTTCAAGATGGGATAATGGCATTATAGTCCTATCCTAATTCTGAATAAGTAGCTGATATTTTTTCTAAAGGTCTACCTACAACCATTTTTGTTGCTTTGAGGAATCAGTTGGGACTCATCCCCGTTACTCATGTAGGGGGAAATTGAAGAATGCATTAACCAATTTTGTTGTTTGACTAACATTACCAATAAATTTTTATTTTAGATTAACACATAGTCCATGCATATATTCCTAAATGAATCATTATTCATATATATGTATAGATCATTAGTTTTTATAAGATGAATATACAGAATATGAATATACAAATAAATTTAAAGATTTAATAAAATTAAATAATGGTACCTATCTAGTAAAATATTGAGATATCATGATCATAATATCTTCCTTCCTTTCTTATGCACTCTATTATACTCACTTTATCTCCACTTACACCCTCTCTTCTCTCTCCCTTCATCTCAAATTCATGCTCACCCTATATATTTTTTTTCTCCTTGATTTCATTTTTGCTATGACATTGTCCTTTTATATGAATTATGAGTTCTATTTAAACCTTTAAAATTCACCTTAGATAATCATGAGTTTTCGTCTTCTTTAAAGCTTGCCTTTTTTTATCTTTTTTAGTTGCCATTCTTTCTTTTATTCCAATTTGCTTTGTTTCCTTTTTGTATTTTTTCTTCTTATTTTTATTTTTCCTAAACCTCCAAGTTTTTTTCTACTTTATTTATTTTATTCCTTTTTATTCCCTAATTATAATATAATACAATACATTTACTAATAACATAATTATTTTATTTACTTTTCTTATTCTTATTAATAATATGAATTATTAATATATAATCAATAAATAGTCATAATGACTTACTAGCATATATGAAGTTAATAACATTCTTTTATCAAAAAATGGTAAATCACATTACACACACTATTTATGTCTTTTCAATTGTAATAAACATTCCTTAAGTATCATAAAGATGACATGCCAATGTTATTATAAAAAAATAATGATCATGAATATAATAACATGTATTAACACATAGTACCATAATTCAATCACCTGATATTAATTCCACATAAGCGTTAAATTGTGCTAACACATTAATAGTATACATAAACAATTATTAAAATGCAAACAATCATTAAAAATGTACTTATGCTAACCATTCAAACAATGCATATAATGAATGCTATTTAAGATGATGTGTGAAGGGTTCTATAAATTCCTCTATGATCCCCCAACACCTCCATCTACATCACCCTCTTTTATGATGTTTTACCTCCATCTTACTCTAAGGGATAAATCTCTACTGCATCCAACTCATGACAAGAAGGTAGTTAGTTCATAATCATCATTATATATATATATATATATATATATATATATATATATATATAATAAAATTCTATTTTAATAAGAAATCAGCATTATATTAATATAAGAATACACCATATAGATAAACCCATGCCAATGAAATAATGAAATCAAAGCAACACACAAGTGTCCTATAACAATATATGACTTGCATCTTAGTTAATAATAATAAAATAAAATCAAATCAACAACTATAAATATTCATATATAATCAAGTAATTTTGCTTAGTGAGAAATTGAGATGTAGCAAAGATGATGTTAACCTATCTAATCATATATAATATAACGATATAGATAATGACTTGTTTAAATATGACCAAAGTCATACCCAAGTTAGCCAATATTTGTTTGAGAGCAAGTATTGTATCATTTTATAGCTCAGAAATATAAGCCATAAATTTTTTTGAGTTCAATCCCTAGAATATAATTCATACAAGTAGTAGGAAGGACCAAACCATTCCCCATCAAGACCAAGCCACTTCTATCAATCCTACTAGTTTTAATAAATTTAACTTAGAGTCGACTAGTGTGGAACCCAATCTTCATGTCTTCCTTGTTTATACTAGCAAAAGAAAATAAACTCTAGCCAAACAAATCCATTAGGATCACAACCTAGTTGTTTCCAATTAAATTCAAAAATTGAGAAAATAATTGTAAAAGTTAGTTTCCCGAATTAATCCTCCTATATTAAATCCTTCATAACAAAATTCTAACTAACAACAATCCAACAATTGACAATTCAATGCCAATTAAACCTATGTATCACCCAAATATAATGTTATACAATCATCATATATGCCAATCAAGGGCAAATTGTTTTCCCATGAATGATAAGAATTGAAAGATAACCTCTAATGATTACAATTTAGAAACCAAAAACAAAACATAATGTAAAATTTAGAGGAACTATGCCCTTACCCCTTTGATCAGGACATGTTAAAAATCCCTTTTTCTCCTTACTTAAAACCAAAAAAATTGGAAAAGTATAAGGTAAAGAGTCATCAAAAGAAGCATTTTATGTAATTATATACGTCATGGAAAGAGGTAGCTTATAGTGACATCTAATTGCTTATACTATTCCCTCAGAGCTTAGGTTCCCAAGATCTAGAATGTTTATTGTGTTTAGACAAAGAATTTATCACAACATTTAGACATCGTTCTAAAAATATTTATGAATAATTTCTTGTATAATTTATATCACTAACTCACTATTAAAGACTTGTGAAATTCTAGATAATGAAATGAGGAAATTTTGTATTCCTTCTTGCAAAGATGGAGAGGCCTATCATGTAGATTTAATTGGTTCATTCACAAAAAATAATTTATTAGTATATTCATCTCTAACTTCAACCAAGATCTATTTTTCAACTTACAAGCCCATTGTGAAAAAACCTTTAATGAAATTATTTGTAATTGATTTCAATCTAAGAAAACCCTTGTGGCTAATGGACTTGTGAAAATCTTCCATAAAGATCACCAAAATTAAAATCAATCTAAAATCATAAGATCTTTAGTAAGAATAATAATAAAGTTGTAAATATAGTAACCAATTAAAAAAATGTCAAATACATCCAAATTACCCAAAAAAAACCATTCCTAGAAGCCAATCCAACTAAGAAATAAAAATAACCTATGCACACCTTGGAGAATCACTAGAAGCAGTTTTATGAAAACTAATAGTTGTAAACATGATAGTCTTTCCACAAGATAAACCATTTGATGAGAACTAACAAAATCCTACATGATATAAATAACATTAATATTGTGAGTCACAGAAAATCAAGTATCAATCAACAAATTGGTGCATGAAACTTAATAACTATATCCAAGATTTGATAGATAATCGATACATTAAACTTGAAAGTAGCTCATCCACTTCTAAAAATAAACAATTATGGATATACCAAGATTCATTTACAAAACATGAAAAACATTCTAAAAATAAAATCAAGGTCAAAACAAATACATTCATGTCCATTATATAAATTTCTTCCAATCCTATGATGTTTTCATCAATCACATCCAACACATGGAAAAACATATTTCCATCATCAAAGATAAATTCCTAGATAGTGTTATCTCTAATAGGAAAACTAAAAATGGTCCAAGGGCCTCTTATACCTATCCATAAAATAAAATATAATATTATTGAAAATTTTGAGAAAATACCTTCCTAGATTTACATTCTAGACCTTTTCAAAACATCTACCATTCATAAAGATATCTTGAATAAAACCCTTCACGAGTTAAGATTACCACCAATATTGATCCATCACAATTATAAGCCCGCATTAGGAAATTATCCTTGAGTCACCAACTTAAATTCAATCAAATCAACATATCTCCCACTATTCCATCCCATAACCTACCCTTCTACATTAATGCCTACATTACTAAAATATTTTAAAAAGTTCCTTGTAGATAATAGGTCTAGTTCAAAGGTTTGTAATTATTTGAATAGTATCAATCGTATAGGTTTTTATTTTTTATAATTATAACCAAATATAATTACAAATATGGCATATGACAAAACATAAATAAACTTGGCATGCACCATACACCTTCCCATCATGGTTGGGCCTATTATGCAACAAACATTGTTGCATGCCATTAATATTGATATTCATCACAACATCATACTAAACTAACCATGGATTAATTTTATATATGCCATCCCATACACCCATCATTAATGCATAAAATTTCCCCATTACAATATGGAATTTACTATTCCTGGTGACCCTCAACCCTTCCAATATTGAAAACTATTGGGAGGGTGATTCTATGAAGCAATTTATTATCTTATCAAAGATAATTGTAATGAAGCATATATTTATATGATGCTAAATACATACAAAAATTAAATCTACATCCATCTAAATAACGTCCCATATGCATTCAAATCGCCACCTTCTAAATCCCATTTCAAGATAATTGATAAAGACTTGGGAGAATATGAAATCCAAAATGCCTTAAATCTGGGAAAGCTTCCAATTTATACAAAACATTATGGTTCATGTAACCTAATAAAAGAGAAAAAAGTACCATATTAGTTTTTTAACCCTCTTTTATTAAATTATTCCTTCTTAGACATGAAAATATTGAGAGTTCTAATGACTCCTAGTTATATAATTAAGGTTTAGACTCTTATTTGAAAATTAAATAACATCCCATAGAAAACATGATATGTGGGATCATGAATTAGAAAGGAAAAATATTGGGTATCCATGAATATATAATCATAGAACCCATACATTCTCATGCAAATAAAAAAATTCTTGGCATTGGCTATAAATGTTGGTGATCCATATGAGTATATTAGTAATGCTTATACAAATTTCTAAGGAAACCTATTTTCATATTAAAACAAGTTTTATCCATATCCATTACAAATAACTTTCTTCCAATAACAATTTCAATGATACTAATCTCCTTACAATAAGCCTTTACCTAAAATACATTAAACTCATTGATTGGGATCAATGAGACCACATACCACTCAACTTATTCCAAAATGATGAGGCTATTTTTAGAGTTCATGGAACTTAGATATGGCATTATATTATGAAATCATAAATAAGGATTTGAAATCAACATTAATTTATTGAACGTATTTGGGGTCAAGAGGAATTCCTTAGTCATACAAAACCTAAAAATCAAATAAACAAAAAAGTAAAAAAATAAATTTCCCTAATGAAAACCTCTTTAAGGAGCCAATAGATAAGGTACTCAACCTTACCCCTATACCAACATAATTTAAATATATTTATACACTACTTGTTTAATATACCATTTATTATAACATTAGTACAAAGGATAATCCAAGGATAATTAAACTTGTAGCAACTCTTTGTCCTGAAGACTGGTAAATCCTTGTCATCCTTATAATATAATTCTTAGATGTTTTTTTATGGGGCTATGTAGGTATGTCTATATTAGACCCATAAATTTTAGTTCATAACCTTCTTTACCATGTATATTCCATAACAATTAAGCAAAAAATTATTAAAAAACATCCTAATATGGCCCTTCTTGTCATAGAGGAACTCCATAAACTATTGATTCTTGGCTTCAGTCAACCAATCATCTATTTGTAATGGATATATAAAATTGTTCTAGTTATAAAAAAAACAATAAAGATATGAGTGTGCATCGAATTTCATGACATAAATAATTCATGCCCAAAATATGACATTCCTTTAATTAATGTTGACATGATTGTTGATTCAAAAATAGGAAATAAAATGTTCTCTCTCATGGATGGTTTCTCAAGATATAATCAAATTAATATTGCACTTGAAGATTACCATATAACAAATTTCACCACACTATGGGGCACCTATTTTTATAAATGCATGCCTTTTGGATTCAATTTTTTTGGTGGAACTTATTAGATAGTTATGACTATTATCTTCCATGACATTGTTGAAGACTATGTAGATGACATATTGGGTAAGTCAAAAAGCTAGAGCATAACATCTCATTATTTTTTGAGGAATCCTTGAAATCCTAAGGGAATACAATGTGTTCTTAAATCCTAAAAAGTGTGTATTTTACATTACATCAAATAAAATCTTAAGATTCATTATGTTTAGAAGAGGTATTAAGGTTTATCCAACAAAGGTAAAAGTCATAATAGAAATGCCTCCTCCAAAAAACCTCAAATAGTTGTAAAATTTATAAGGAATTATACATTAAATTAGTAGATTTATATCATATCTTGGATAATATATCAACCTTTCACCCATATTTGAGAATGACAACATGATTTTTAATAACTTAAGAAATATATTTCAAATTAAGCATTGCTAATGACACCTATTTCAGGGAAACATTTGTTGATTTATATATCAACAACTTAGTATGCCTTGGGATATATCTTAGCTCAATATGATGATCAAGGAATAAAATAAGTTTTTCATTACCTAAGAAAAACTCTATTATCATATGAACTCAACTACACTAAAATTTAGAAAGTATGTCTAGTTTTTGTCTTCACTTTGCAGAAGCTAAGACACTACATGCTCAACAATGAAACCAAAATTATTGATAAAATTGATCCACTAAAGTATATTTTATACAAAAAATATTTATAGGTAGTATGGAGAAAAGGGTCATGTTTTTTAGTTATATGGATACTAAGTATATCAATTAGAAGGCTATAAATGGATAAATCCTTACACATCAATTGGCAAAAACACTTTATAAAACAAGAAACCATTAAACATTACATTTATATATGAATTCATCTTATCTCTTAATTATTCATCATAATATAAAATTTAATTTTATGGTTCCTTCACCAATAATGGCTCAGGGGAAAGTGTATTATTCCTAACACCATAGGGGATCTCATCCCTAAAGAATCAAGAGTCAGGGTTCCTTTCACCAACAATATCATTGATTATGAATCCCTCATCATAAGCCTCCAAATAGTAATTCAATAAAAAATTAAGTATTTATTGGTATATTGTGACTCAAAACTCATTACTAAATGGACTAATGATGAGTATTAGTCTAAATAAAATAAAATCATCAAGTATAAAATAATGGTTGATAGTTTTAAATAATATTCTGAGCACAACTGATTTGAGAAAATTCCTTGAGAAATAAAATAATATGTAGATTTGATGGCCATCATTGGTTATCTCTTAGAAATACAAAATAATATCAAAAAAGTCTATTTATTGGTTGAATAAATAATGTTACTGACATATGACATCCCTAAATCCAAAATGGTATGTTAATTTGTTGGTCATAATTCCCCTTGGTACCATGACATGTACATATATCTCCATGATAACACTATTCATCCTAACCTTTCACATAATAAAATGAAATCATTCATGAAATTAACATCATTGTTTACCCTCCTTTTTATCACTTTATATAATAGGGTATATGATGTAACCTTAATGATATGCTTAAACTCGAAAGAATCCAGCTTAACAATTAAATAAGTCCATGATGAAATCTATAGAGAACATACTAGTGGCATGGTCCTCATAGATAATTTGATATGAACATGATAATATTCCACCACCATGTAAAAATAGGATTGTAAATATGTCAAAAAATTTATACCCTATAGAATCATGAAGATCTCATTCATGCACCTTCATGCAATATTTACAACCAAACACAAATCTATGGCCTTTTTATAATTCAAGACTTGATCTCACTAGAACAATAAATCCTTCCTCATATGATGGTCATAAGCATATTGTTACCATGACTAAATATTTCACCAAATTGGTGGAATCCATTCCATTAACATACATAATAATCAAGAAAATATCTAAATTCATTTGCAATCAATCATCCATCACTACAATAACTCCTCTATCATAGTTTTTATAAATGAAAAATTCTTTAAAAATAAAATCACTAAATCCCTTTTCACCCAATTTCACATCGACCATAAGTGTTACATGCCCTATTACCCCCAAGCTAATGATGAAGTTTAGTCATCCAATAAAAAAAATCATTAAAATCCTCAAAAATATCATTAATGTGATTGGTCATGATTGACACCTCTAAATTTATCATGTCTTTTAGGCTTACTAAACTAACATATACACATATATGGGGGAAACCAATTAATCCTTTATCTTTATATCTAAATCCATATTTATAATTAATATCATGTTACCTTATTTATGCAGATAATTACAAGATATAATTAATGATAAAGCATATAGAGTTTCATGACTACATGAGTTGGAAATTTTGAATGAAAAATGATTAAATACCCTTGACCACTTTAAGTCATATCCGAATGGGTTACATAGAAACTACAAAAAATAAATAAAATATAGATAATTTGAAATTAGTAACGTTGTGCTAAAAATATAACACCAATCAAGAATGTCAACATAAGGGCAAAATTTGAACTTAACTAGATAAGTCCATATGTTGAATATGAATAGGAAACATACAAATTAATCACTAAAGATGGAGAGGAGCTTGATGAGACTATTAAAATCATGCATCTTAGGCACTTCTACACATTAAGCATCTAATGATTCTACAATAAAATTATCAAATTTACAATATTAAAAAAGATCTAAAAAAATGAGAGAGAGAGAGAGAGAGAGAGAGAGAGAGAGAGAGAGAGAGAGAGAGAGAGAGAGAGAGAGAGAGAGAGAGAGAGAGAGAGAGAGAGAGAGAGAGAGAGAGAGAGAGAGAGAGAGAGAGAGAGAGAGAGAGAGAGAGAGTTAACATCATACATATATAAGTATAAACATCAATAAACATAAAAACACTTAACACATACCTAATAAACCACATGATACACATGAGACATCTAAAAAAAAATAGCATGTGTGTGTGTGTATGTGTGTGTGTGTGTGTGTGTGTGTGTGTGTGTGTGTGTGTGTGTGTGTGTGTGTGTGTGTGTGTGTGTGTGTGTGTGTGTGTGTGTGTGTGTGTGTGTGTGTGTGTGTGTGTGTGTGTGTGTGTGTGTGTGTGTGTGTGTGTGTGTGTGTGTGTGTGTGTGTGTGTGTGTGTGTGTGTGTGTGTGTGTGTGTGTGTGTTTGTGTGTGTGTGTGTGTGTTCATAGAAGATAAAATAAATTTCATATTAAATAGACATCCAAATTTGACTATCATTATGACTAGCTATGGCTCGACTCCCTAGTTCTAGACTTGTCATACGAGGAGCCCTACCAAATGAGCTGAAAGCACTATCCATGAAAATGATGCCCATGTACATATATTGATAATATAGGAATTTTATCTCTTCTCTATTGAAACAAACTTCTCATATAATACTATATCCTTGAGGAGTGATTAATGATTGAGACATATTCCTTTGACCTTGAATCCTCTATAGATCCATGTCTCTCACTATTGAGGTACCATCTCTCCTCTCCAACTTTGCTATCAATTAGTCTACCTTGGTGGTGAACCATGCGATCTCTATGTCTTTAGATACTAACTGATGCTAGATAATGTAATGACTAAGTGGTCATTTATTCAGCCTTAACTTACCTGAATAGTTAAATAAAGAATAATATTTTATTTTTTATTAACACGAGGTGAAAACCTCTTGAAAATAAATAATTAAATTATATTTTTTTAATAGTTATCAATCAATGTAATTAAATGTTCACTAGGAAAAATATTATACCATCAGTTAATACAATAACCTCCCCTCATAAATATTATATATAGGGTTTACCCATATTATAAATATATCTTGAACACTCAGTGATTATCATTCTCTCAAGCTTTTGTGAAGAATAGGTTGTTGTATTATGTGTGCCAAAAAGTGGCTTACAGTGAGACTTTTAGAAGGTTTTATGTATTGGAGGAATTGTTTCAATATTTAATAATAACTATGGGTTTTTAAAATCCATTGGAGGTTTTCCCACCTAATTTCTATGTTGTGTTCAATTGACCTATGTGTATACTTTGCTTATTATTATTCATTCTAGATTCTCTATGTATTACTATTGGAACATGAATCTTGTCATGATTTCAGAGCCTGGTGGATGGATATGATTGGCAAGTAATATTTAATTAAATTTATTGAAGCAAATTTAATTTATTTCAAGCTTGGTACAATCCTCTTATATCCATAGAAGGAAGGATAATCTTTTTGTTTAAATAGATTTGGAGGTTTGGATCATTGTTAGAGTATACAACCTTCAATCTAGCATTATGGATCTCCATTACTATAATAAATTTTCAAATTTTGAAAAATCAAAGCACTTGGATTCCATTTTTCACTTGTATAGCCCTTTCACCTAAATAAATCTAAAAATAATTCTTTTTGGGATCTTTTGTAACCTTTCTCTACATTGACATGGTTAACTCAGTGAATTAGAGCATTTTAGATCACCTTAAAATCTTTAAATGGTCTAGTGAAGGATACATAATTTTTATTAATCCTTTTAGAGCATAGATCTATGCCATAGTGGAATAAAAAAATTAGTTTCATACCAAAAATCATTTTTTAGAAAATATTATGCTTCGTAGCAAGGTTTTAGGATGATTAGCAATTTTAAAGTATCTGCAGTGGTTTATTCCATATAATAGAAGATTCTCCATATCCTCTCAGTGCAATACCTACACATTGACTTATGTATGAAGGTTGGTTCAATATTTTTATAAAATTATTTTTTAAATAAACCTTTTTTATTTTATTTTTAAATTTATCCAATCAAAATTTAACCTACGTGAAACTTCTTTTTACCAAAAGTTAAAAACTAGAAGTTTTCTTTACTATTTAAAAATTACATGCACATTTATATATATATATATATATATATATATATATATATATTTATATATTTATATATTTATATAGTTTTTATTTTTAAATATCAGTTTTAAAATTAAATAAATATAATATTGTACATGTAAATATTTTAATAGCCTTAAAGATGAGTTGGTTGTTATAATTTTAGTAAAAAACCTTACAAAGAGTAGGTCAAAAGTTTAAAACACCCAACCTATATTTTATTTGGTTTGTTGGTTTAGTGTTTTTTCCCATTAGGTTTTACCTACACAGCGTTATGGCCATTTTATGTCAATTAAGCTTTCTTAAGCTAGTTATAAAAGGGTCATATAGGCTAATTATATTTTAGTGTAATTATTTATTTTAGAAAATTAGAACCTTCCTCATGTTACCCTAATTTTCTTTATATGTACCCCACTTTTCCTTTTTGGAAGGTAAGATAGGTTAATGTCCTTTTATGCAAGCAACTATATTTTGTAATATTATTGTGTAAAGACAAGTTTATTCCTCATTTGTAATTTATCTATAATTTCATTGATATATACATATATTTGCTCAATATTCTATGTAAGGATCCTAGATCATGGCCAATCTGACATGGTATCAGAGCTATTTTTACCAGTATTACCACAATTCTTGTGGTGAAATCTTGCTAGATTCATTATTCTAGCAAAAAGAAGGGTTTGGTAGGATTACTTGGATAATATGTGCAAAACATTCTACTGGAGCTTCAGATCTCAAAATCAACTATGCCATTGGCTTTAGAAGGTTCCAAAACCTTAGGATCGATTGTAAACTTGACCTAATTCTAGAACAATCAATTGTTTTTCCTTTTTAAGCATCTAAGGGCCCTGTTTTTTGTTTTTAGCAATGTTGGTTGACAAATTTATCTTTCTTGATTTTACTTACTATTTACTCCATGCCCCATTTTTAAAATAGAAATAATTAATCAATAGTTGGGTAAAATAAAATTAGTTTCCCTCTGAATTCAAGGTACAACTACATTTAGAAGATTTTTAATGAATTTTTAAAACTAAACTATAATATCTAGTTATACTTTTAACCAGAAAGTAGTTAAGGTATATAACATTTATTCATAGCCATGATATAAATGCAATGAAAGATAACAAAGGTAAATCAAAAAAAATCATAGACTATGGCTCAAGCTTAACATATTTAGATTTAATAGAAATTAAAAAATACATAGATGCTAAGGAATAAGCATGAAACAAAATATATAATCAATTCACACTATGCAAATAGCCACCACATAGAAGCTAGACTTGTATATAAATCCAATTCCATATACTCAAATGCATAGATTCAAGTATTTAATAGCTATTCACCATATATATTCAAATATTAAAACTTTTCCAAAAAAAAACCAACTTCACTTTTTCTCGAACCCCCCAATAATGTCTTCTAAGAGCAAATATATAGCTCTTCCTAGAGAGTGAAGTTTCTTCATAAAATAACTAATTAATGCTAGAGTCAATTAAATTTTATAACTAAAAGCTAGAGAAATAATGAAATGAAACTATAACATCCTAAACATAGGTAGACATGAGGCATGATCAAGGTTGAGGTGGTACTGAGGAATCTTATGATCCACTCTATCCTTTAGCTCAGACACATGGTGATTTCCATTCTTTGTGTGTAGTAGAGAATAATTTAATAATTGAGAAGTTTAGTAAACCAATGTGTAAAATCCATTATATCCAAACTTCTTTTTCTTATCAAACATCTTCCAATTTGTTGATATAATTGGGAAAATGATTAACACAAACAGTTAACATAGAGTTAATTTTTACCATTTTGGGAAAATCATTTGTTGCTAGTGCCTTAGATTCTTCCACCTTACTGATCATTTCTTTGAAGGATTAAATAATTATGTCTATAGATTCAAGATTTGTTCCATCTTCTTTTAACTATTTTACATCTATGAAGCCTAAATCATTTTACATAGATAGAACAATTTCCTTCAGTTCATTCAATAGTTTAATAAACTCTTCCTAGCCTTGATTCACTATTGAATTTATCCACTCAATACTCTTCTTACATACAGAAATAATATTATGATATAAATTGTCTATGGATTTTTCCAAAAAGAACTTAACCACCCTATATGCTTGAACTTCATTCATCTAGGAGAGAAAAACTAACCTCTTTAATTCTTTCTTTCTCCAAGCAGTGATCTTAGAGCTTGATTCTACAATCATGATAACAATATCATCATAGGCTTTCTTCAAGTTAGTGATGTATTAGACACCTTCCTAGATGATTTTATGAAGCCAAGCATTAAAAATTTTAACTACCATCTTATTCTTATGTACTTGATCAAGATTTTCTTGATTGGATGGGGATTTAGGATCAAATGAGAAAGGAAATTGAGAAATACATTGTGGGTCTAGGCCATGAATCACATTGATATACTTGGCCATGAGATGCAAATTTTTTTTTTTGTCTCCCTTTTTTCCTTCTCATCTTTCTAGGTTCTACTAACCAAATTTTTGGTAGAGACTTCCAAATTATGTACATCTCCAGCCCTGGTGGAAGATCTAAGATTGATCTTTTGTATGGTAAAATCTTTCCCTGTTGGATCTTGAATTTCATCTTGTGAGAGTGGAAGAGCTATTTTATCACTCTAATCTCCTATATTTGGGTTAACCATTAACTTGGAGGTGGTTTTCAATTTCTAGGCCTTTTGAGTTTTTCCAAGGTATCAGATAACCATGTCTTCTAAGGTTAGAGAAATTGGAACCAAATTCATTTTATTATTTACAATAACTTCTAGACATTGAGTATTTCTTGAAGCTTCTTTTCTTGTGATTTATTGACTTATACCCACATCCAACAATGACATTCATTGGTTATGTTTTTAATATCTTTAGCTTATTATTGCATACCTTTAGTGATGAACTCATTAGATTTTAGGTTAACCACTTCCTTATTAGCTTCCTCTAATTTTTTCTAGGTCAATGACCTCTTACAAAATAGGATTCATTTTTACTTTTCCCTTACTTCTTAACCTTGTGGAGTGGGAAGGTAAATTGGCAACAAGGGATTTATTTGATTTATTCACAACTTTACAATATTTTAATTAAATTTATTAATACTTGAAGCACAAATTCCAATTGAATCATTAGAAATAGACATAGGGATTTTTGGGGAAGACACAACATTTGCATCTGGAGATGCTTTTAGGTTCTCTACATTTCTTTTCCCAAATCTCTTCTCTCTCAACCATTTTTCTATCTTTTCGATCAATGGGAAAGTCCTAACTTCTATTTGGTCTTCATCCACCTTATCCCAATCAATGTCAAGAATAAGTTGGGTTTGTGCTAGTTCATGAAACTAAGGATCCAAAATATCCTGATCATTATCATCAACCCCATTAATATCCATTTTTTATTTGAAATAAATAATTTGCCTTAAAGTGAACCTAGACTAATGCCTTATCCTAACTTCAACTTCATTTGAATACTCTGCCCAAAAGTCTTCTATATGAGTAACATGTATAAATTCATTTTTGACTTTCAGATGAGCTTTGGATAAACCAATGCTATCAAATTATGGCCTGGATTTATATTACTAAAGTTTAAACTTCCTCATATCTACTTCAAGATTTAATGCATCAGACACTATTTTACATGTGTAATGGCCAAGTGAAATAGGGAATGAGACACCATACTCCTTCTATGATAATCACTTTTTATCAATATGGGCTAATTATCTATAGACTTAAATAAGCACAAAGTGATCAAATACATATCATGGTAATTTTGTTGGTTGACCATCAAAACCCCCAATTCTGATGTAGGTAAACCTTGGGAACTAAATAAAATAACTACCATAAATGATGATCAACTATTTGTCTTCTTCAAACACCCTTTGGTTCACATCACCTCTTAATAGATGCACCATCCTCATAGTAAACACATCATTAATTCTCATATACTATGCATATCAATTTTGCATTTGCAATTGTATGTACTACTCACAAATTTTGATACCTTCAACATAGGGTTCATGAGGCAATCCTTTCCATTCTCTTATTGATGCTAAACAATAAAATAGGTAGGAAGACATGTAAAAAAAAATTATCCCAAGATAATTCCTCATACCATCATCTAAACATTCAACAATAATTTTAGCCCAATCAAGATATTGCTCTCCTTTGAGAATTATCCAGATGAAGAAAAACATCCAATCCTCCCAAAAATATGCTTGTTGCTTATCCTTGAGCCTATGTAATAAGATAAAAATATCTCATATTTTTTCCAAGAAATGATCTCTATTCAATGACCTAGGTAGTCTTGAACCACCTTTCTAAAACTTCAAGAGCCAATTCCTAGCAATGATACTCCTATATAATGTTTTCTTTTCTAAAAAGTGACTATATGAATTAATAATATAAACAATCTATGTAGGCTTCCTATGGGGGAATTTTCATGATGGCCATAATAGTCTTCCTATTAATAGATAACAACACACTATCATTGGAAGCCATTATGCATCTAGTGTCTATATTATATTTGTTCATGCACACAAGAACTAGTTTTAGGAATTATATTGCAATATGAAAAGTTGTTATCTCTACCAAACCATTGTTCACTACTTTTTGCAACATGAGGTAAATTGAAGGGGTTCTTATTCTTTCCCAAAAATATTCTAAACTGGCCTAAGCTAGGAAAGTGTCTCCAAATTTTGGTAAGGAACTAATAAGGTTGGGCCCATGTTCCAAACCCTAGCAGGTGGCTTTCATTATGGCTAGCTTAGGAAAGGTAAAAGAAAATGATTACACCAAAATGAAATGTGGAATACCCAAAGCCAATATATTTCAACAAATAAATAGAAATAACAATAAAGAGGCAATATTGAACTCACTATTTATAGAATTTGAATTCATTGCCTATTTGGGTGAGATCCATTACCTCCTATGTTGCTACTTCTTGCTCTCTCTATTACTCTAAAACTCATACGCACTTTGTGATGATTTAACTTGATTGGAATCATTTTAATGATGAGAAAGTTATATCAATAATTATAAGATCTTTAAGCACTTATCTTTTCATACCAAATCAAGTCAATTTAATCCTTTTTTTGAAACCTCATTAATTATCATTAATTCACCACAAGAATTCATTATCATATAATCATTACCTTTTCAATGATGGTCATGATTGTATTTAACTTAAATTTCCTTCTTTTGAAATTAACTACAACATATATCTTTCCCTTTGTAAAATCCCTCTCATTTATACCATATGCCATTAAATATTTTTATACTGGTTAAATCATTGAACTTGAACCATAAATCTTGAAAGGTTTAAGTTTCAAGTTCCTTCGAATGCCCAGAGTGCCATTCCCTTTATTACCTTTCTTTACAATGGTTTTGTTTGAGAAGAACTTTGAATTCCTATACTTTTGAACTCTTATGCGGGGTTCAAAAAATAATACCAAACTTTGTTATTAACACACACAAATACCAAGAATATGAATGACTTGAAATTTTGAAATTTAAACTTTCAAAAAAGGTTCATGAGTATGGTTCATGCTTGAGTTTAAAATAACCTGTCACTAAAGAAGAAAGATGCATACCCTATTTTATGTAAGGTTAAACAATGATGACATACAAAATAGAGGGGAGGGTAATAATTGACTCTAATTGGGGACCAGGACTATAAAGGACATGTCAATGAACCTAAAATATCTAGTTAAGATTGGGCTAGGGAGTCTAAGAAGATGAGGAAAGAGACTAAGAAACACACCAAGAATGGAATAAGACAAATATAAATAAAGATGCAAAGCACCCTATGCTACTATAATTTAAGAACAAGAAAGAAAATCCTTCTCACAATTAATATAACTTTAAGTCCTATCCATTATAAGATAGGGGTAGAGATGATATATCTAGATATTCTAATTTAAAAGCATTTGGGCCACATACTTGATGGATTTTGAATATACCTTTCTAGAGTGAATCAAACTTGCCATGTGATTCTTTAGGTTCTCTCCTCTTATCCCATAGAATTATTGTATCCCCCTCCATGAATTTCCTAGGCTTGTCTTTCTAATCAAATATATTTTTGACCTAGGATTAATGAGAAGTAATGAAATATACCACCTCAACTCTTTCCTCTTCAATTTCTTTTAGATACATAACCCTCTATTCTAAGCATATATGGAAATATTGATCTTTTATCATACTCTACAACCTAGCTATGGATAGTTCTAAAGGTAATGATATCTATGCTCCTACCCCATAAACTAATTCAAAAGGTGCCATACCTATAGCTCTCTTCAGAGTCATTCTATCATCCAAAAGTGCTTCATAGAGATTTTTATTCCAATTTCTAAGATTATCAATTACCATCTTTTTCATAATGGCTATCAAATTTTTGTCACTGAACACAACCTATCCATTTCCTTTGGGATAACAATTTGAGAAATGTGAGAGAGAAATACAATGATCATAAAAAAATTGAGTCATCTTAGCTGAGGAAAATTTGGTAGCATTATTTGCTACAATCTTGAAGGGGACTCCAAACTTCACTAAGATATTTTCTTTAAGGAAATCACACACAACCTCTGATGTAATTTGATTCACAAGTATTGCTTTTACCCACTTTATAAAATAGTCCATGGCCATTAGAATGTGAGTGTGTCTAGTTCTCAAAGCTCATGTAAGTGGTCTAATAAAATCTAAGCCCCACTATATAAAATTCTCCTTTATAATTATTGGCCTGAGTGTTAAAGCTTCCAACTATGGATTTTTTGAGAATTGTCTACATTTCTCATAGTTGGCTACCCATTTGTATGCATTGCTAAACATACCTAGCTGATAATAACAATGCCTAAGAATTTTGAAGGCTATTATAGATGAAGAAAAGTGTCCTCTATAGGCTTCATCATGAAAATACTTCAAGAGCTTCTATTGTTGCTCTTAATCTACACATCTTAAAAAGGTTCCATCCAAGATTTGTTTTGTATAATGTATCATTCCAAATGACATACTTCTCTACCTTTAATATTAGGTTTCTTTTCTCCTTTTGAGACAAGTGACTATGACATTCTCCATATGTTAAATAATGAGCCACATCCATAAACTGCATATCTTGTAAACTTATGAGTAGAGTAGCAAGTAATTATTCATCTTTATCCTATTTATTTTTTGCTATCAATCAGTACAGACCTTGACCTCAAACTAGTTTGGTTGGTCTAACCTCTAAATCATATTCCTAGATTTTAGAGACCCAATTTTCTCAATTATTCTTTCCAACTTCTTATTGAGTCAAAATACTCTTTACTATTAAATTTGGAACAAACACAATATAATGAGAATGCAAAACATATAACTTGAATTGCTTGACAACTTTCACTACCATTTACACTTGCTTTTCTGGTAAAGAGTATTTAAGTTCATGATTCTTTAGAGGAATTCTCATGAAACCTAAAGGAGCTTCTAGGCCTTGGTCATATTTTTGAAATAGAATACCAAAAAATTTATGATTAAAAGCATACCAATAAATAATAAAATCTTTATGAAAATTGAGATTAACCAAAGTTGGTGCCTCTGCAATTTCCTTTTTTATCTCTTAAAATCTCTTCCTATAAGTTTTAGTCCATTTAAATGTTTGTTTTTCACTCATTATATCAGCCACATATTTGGTGATCTCAACAAAAATAGGTACAAACCTTCTCAATAAATTGACCTACCCAAAGAAAGATTTAACTTCATTCTTATTAGAGGGTAGACTCAACTTCTGAATCACTTTGATTCTCTCAGGATCAATTTTGATGTCACCATTTGAAACTTCTTTAGATTGAGGGATATTCCATGATCCCTACATCTTTACAAGATAGCTTCCAAATTTTTCAATTGATCCTTTTTTTTCTTGGAGAAAATAGTTAAATCATCTAAGTAGATGATGATGATTTTATTCTTCAGGTCACCAAAAGACAAACCCATTTCCCTTTGAAAAGTAGCTCCAATGTTTATCAGACCAAAGGGCATATGTTCATAAGTAAACATTCCCCATGGGGTATTAAAGGCCATTTTATGTTGATCAATTTTGTCTACACTTATCTGATTATAACCTCAAAATCCATCTAACATAGACATCATCTTAGACCCAACAACTATTTGTAAAATATGATCCATAATAGGCAAGGGATAATTATCTTTCAAACTCACCCAATTCAGATTTCTAAAATCAATAGAAATCCTTATTTCTCCACTCTTCTTGCACACTAAGATGATATTTGCTACCCAAGTTGAATGATGGATTGGATAAACAATCCTGGCCTCCAACATTTTATCTACTTCCTTGAAGATAGTGTCAGTAACCTTAGGTTTATAATTTCTCAATTTCTGCTTAAAAGTAGTTGCTCCAAGATTTAAAGGAATATGATGTTGGAATTGTCCTTCTCTAAAATTATATAGATCATCATAACACTAAATGAAAACAACTTTATATTTGACTAGTAGTTTCATTAACTTATCTTTTTCCTCATGCGTGCAGTACTTACTAATATATACTAGCTTTGGATTGGCATCATCTCCAATATTCACCTTCTCATAGCTTTCAAAAATGTTGTTAGTCTGATGCTATTTTTTTTTAATAGATATATATATATATATATCATGGTGATTGAATAAATTCTCAAAAGTCACAAGACCCTTTGGAATTTTATTCCCCTTCAGTTCAATTATGCCATCATCTAAACTATCTTCTAGATTAGGGTAAAACTCTTTGCATTTTGATTCATAACCTTCAAAAAATGTTCTCAAAAACATTTTGGCATTCTCCAAAAAGTTATTTATCTACTTTTTATTTTCAAAAACTTGCCAAAAATCAGCATTATTTGGGACACTAGGGTGATAAATCATTTCTATCTTATATGTGTCTTCCTTAAGTTAGGGTGAGGAAGAAGCAGAGAAGTAGACACTGCCAATGAATCTGCTCTAGTGTTTTGATCTCTAGGAACTAATTCAATTGAGAAATCATCAATGAATTCTATTTCATCACAAACTATGTTTTGGTAAACAACTACATTTTATAGCAACTGGATATAATATATGTTTATACTACATAATCTAATTTTTGTAAGTAGATTTAAATACAAAGTATATTCTATGACAAGAAATAATATCACAATCCTTCATTTTCATGTATACATTTCTTAATTTCAACAACCAGTCATAATAAAGAAAGTCATAATTATCATGAAAACATAACATTTCATTTAAACAACTTGTTATATTTTTAGTAGAGTGTGTTCATGTAATTATAGATTCTTGACCTTCATGATTATATGGTTTATTTTTAGTATTTAATAAAACTACAGATATAATCATGCCTCTATATGCTATATATAACTACCTAAGCCTTTATATTGATATTTTTCATATATATGAGCACCTATAAATCTTAATTATATTCATAACATGTACCGTATATAAGTAATCAGACAATACATAAATACTCTATATATATAATATCTATCATTTTATAATTCTAATCAGTGTATAATCATGAGCTTGAATAGTTCAATGGTTTGCTCTAATATACTTTTCATGTCTAATTAAGTATTATATTTTATTTACATATATTTTCTTCCTTATTTTCAATATCATTGCTTCCAAAAAATGGCATAATCACATTATTCAACCACCACATTGTTAGGTGCAATTTTATGTAAGTGAGTTTTATTAAAAACCAAAACTGTTGAGGTGTGGAGCTAAAAGCTTCACGGATGAGCAAATGCAAAGTTGAAAGATTTACACAGTCACCGACGTTGGTCAGGGATCGACTGGAGGCTGCCGATGTCGGTTATGGATTGGCCGATGTTGGTCATGTGCAGGCAGACAGGGACCGATGTCGATCACCTGTGCTTTCTAGAATGCTATTTTTGTGGATGAAACAGATTGTTTGCATGATAAGATTAAGTGTTAGTCTTAAGTCCACATCTCTATCTTTAGTAGGACTATTTTAAGCCTTAGATTAGGAGGTGTATCTAATGGTTGATATTGCATAGCTCATGATCCCTAATTATATATAATGGGGATAGATCTTCATAGCTTGTATCAAGTAAGATGTAAGATAGGTAATTCAAGTAGCTGAATTATGTTTGTAATTGTGAAGAGAGAACTCTTGAGGGAATGAGATCTATACATCTGAGAGAGGTGTGGAAGAAAGAGAGATTTCTTCAATTGTATTTCCAAGAGTTTAATACAAGTTTTCATTGTTTCTTGTATCTCTTATTCTTTGTTGATTCTGATTTCTAGTTACTTTCAACTCTGGTTAATTCCTTGTTTAGTTGCTTGCAAAAGTAATCAATTGTTCTTGTTACGATACTGACAAGTGGTATCATAGTGAGGTTGAATATTCTCAGAGTGAGGTTCACTAACAGGTAGTTTTAGATCTGTTAAGTGTGTTTGATTATAGGTCACTCTCAGGGGTTTCTGATTGAGTGGGAGTATAGCAATGGTAGAAGAAGGTAAGCTTAGAATGAAAAAATTCAATCATAGGCATAGCACGACAACTTGTGTGGTGGTTGGTCTTCAAGATTGATCTTGAAGAGGGATACAATCTAGAAAATAAATTAGATGATGTATAGGTATAGGTACAGTGCAGCTATTTATCTCCAAGTGAGAGATTGTTAGGTTGTGGAGCTAAAAGCTTCACTGATGCAAACATGGAAGAGGTTGCTAAGAGGTTGCTGAGTTGTAGAGCAACTAACATCGGTCTGATCAATTGACATTGGTCATATCCAGTGAGTAAAGCAACTAACATCGGTCAGGTATTCGCTGACGTCGGTCATCTCCAGCCAGACAAGGACCGACATCGGTCGCCTGTGCGGTTCCAAAACTGCTAGTTCATGAATAGTTTGTTAGCAAATAAATTGTTTGCATGTTAAAAGCTAAATTTAGTCTTGAGTTGTAGATATAATTATTGTAATTGGATGTCTAATTATTGTTTTCATGGGATCTATATAATAGACTCATGGGTTGTATTGTAAACTATGCTAGTTTGAGAGAGCTTGGTTAGCTCCTTCATTGTGAAGAGAGCAAGGGTAGCTCTTCCTTATTCCATAGGGGTGTCGAGTGTGTATGATTAGGTAGATTTATGGGATAGCAAGATCTGGTAGAAGATCCACTGGAGTACTAGTTTGGAGAATCATAAGGACTTGGTGAGGCAAGGACAAGGGTTCTTAAGGGTGTAGAGAGATCAACATGTGTAAGTAAGATCGGTTAGATTTGTTAGGTTGTGGAGCTAAAAGATTCACTGATGTAAACATGGAGGAGGTTGTTGAGAGGTTGTTGAGTTGCAGAGTAACCGATGTCGGTCTGATCAACTGATGTCGCTCATATCCAGTGAGTAGAGCAACTAACATCGGTCAGGTATCAGTCAACGTCGGTCATCTCCAGCTAGCCCAGAGAAGTTAGTGGTGTTGGGCAAATAGATGATGACGTTGGTTAGGGAACTAGTATTAGCAGTTAGGTCAGTTGCATGGAACTGATGTCAGTCAGATGTAGACTAGGTGGTGACCGACATCGGTCACTAGAACAGATTTTGGGCAGACATCAAGCTGTCAAGGAGTCTCAAATGCCCATATGGAGGACTGAAAGGGTAAGTAAACCTCTAATTTGATATTCCCCTTCATTATTCTACTTATTACTCACTGATAGTGTAGAACTAGAAGAGTTCTCCAATGGTGGAATCACAAGGGCTCTTCCAGGTATGTAAGATCAGGTTGATCTGCAGGTGTGTGTGTGCGAGGTCAAAGGAGATCTGTGGGGTAGCAAGATCAAAGGTGATAGAAACACATCAAGGAGCAAGATTAGGTGAGATCTACTTGGAGTACATTGTGTACTCGGTTCTACTAGTAGTATTGATACCAACTGGTTGAGGTGAACAACAGCTCTATGTTTGAGTTGTTTGTTGTGACCTGTATTGAGAGAAGATAACTCTTGAGGGAAGATTACTGGTATGCCCACAAAGTGGATGAAAGAGTGTGATCTCTTTATTGTAATTTCCTTCTATAATGAGTTGAATACAATTGTGTGTTGCCTCTCATATTCTGTGTTATTTCTGATTTCTAGTTACTTGTTACTTTTAGGTAAATTTTGCATTTAGTTGCTTATACAAAGGTAATCAAGTGTGCTCTTAATTTTGACAAGTGGTGTCAGAGCTTTATGGAACCTAGGTCCTATTAATTGGTATCAGAGTGAGGTTGAAGGTTCTCATAGTGAGGTTCACTAACAGGTAGTTTTAGATCTATTAAGTGTGTTTGATTACAGATCACTCTCAGGGGTTTCTGATTGAGTGGGAGTATAACAATGGTACAAGAAGGTAAGCTTAGAATGGAGAAATTTAGTCACAGGCACAACACCACAAGTTGTGTGGTGGTTGGTCTTTAGGATTGATCTTGAGGAGGGATACAAGCCAGGAAACCAATTAGACGATGTATAGGTAAAATTATAGTTCAGTTGTTTATCTCCAAGTGGGAGATTGTTAGATTTTAAAGCTAAAAGCTTCACTGACGCAAACATGGAGGAGGTTGCTAAGAGGTTGCTGAGTTGTAGAGCAATTGACATCAGTCTAATCAACTGACGTCGATCATATCCAGTGAGCAGAGCAACTGACATTGATCAGGTATCGATCGACATCGGTCATCTCCAACAACACAAGGACTGACATCAGTCACCTATGCACTTCCAAATGTTTCTACAAGTTTTTGCTTTTCTACATTCAAAAGAAATAAGAAACTAAGATTAAATGGTCAGGGGTTTGTACATACCCAGATGAAGTTGTGCACCGTATCCAAATGATTGAAGGAGCTCCTCTTGGGCTGTGGAGGATGACACCTATAGAGAGAAAGAGACTAAAACAACGAAAATGTTAGATAGGTATATGGTGGACTGCCAAGTAAAGCTCGGTCCTAGAAGTGCAAAGACTTCCTTGAGGGATGATAGTCTACTAGTTGATAAAAAGAATGTCGTAATGGAAATAAATTATGAAAGACTTAAAGAAAGAGAAATAGATAATGCGTACCTGAATCCTTTAACTAGTCTTCCACAGTCACCAATGTCGGTTAGTCTATCATCATCAGTTGGTTAATGTTGCCAATGTTGGTAGGGGCAATGGTCCTTGGACGGGTCTCAGGTTGTGTCTTTGGTCGACAAAGTGGTATGTGAGATTTAAAAGAGTTGTACAGGGATGCAAGATAGTGGATAGAGTCTTAGAAAGGACAAGTTAGGGGGACAGGTTGTCAGAAAAGGGGTAAGGGTAGGAGGAAGGCCTCTCAACCTCTCCAAGAAGAAAGTTAGATTTGGTTTGGTCTACAGTACTTAGAAGTAGCAAATGGAGACTGATTACAAATACATTCTAAGTTATTGGAATGAAATAAAAGAAGAATACTTAGCTCTTGATTGTTGAAGGAGTGTGAAAGACTTGTTGCTGATGCGACTGATGTAGAAGACTTCTTCCAATGTTTCAATCAGGGGTGGAGTGACTGATGCAGAGTTCCTATAGCCTGTGATGCTTGGCATGCATCTAGGAGAGAGAGAGAGAGAGAGAGAGAGAGAGAGAGAGAGAGAGAGAGAGAGAGAGAGAGAGAGAGAGAGAGAGAGAGAGAGAGAGAGAGAGAGAGAGAGAGAGAGAGAAGTCATATTTTAGGTGCAAGAGAATTTGCATTCCCAAAGAATTTGGGCATAGAATTTGGTTTTAAGCAATCGACATCGGTGATTCCACTAGCATCGGTCGATGGTTGACCGACGTCTACAACTGGAGGATGGGTAAAAAGGCTATTTTTAGCCTTTTTTTGTTCCTCCATCTGCCGAGTTCAGTGGTCATGGTTAAACGGTCAAAGGTGGGTTTAATAGGCATGAGGATTAGTGGGAGAGCTGGAATGATTAGTCATAGGGTGATAAATGAGGGTATCCAAGGGTAAGGAATCCAAGGTGAGGTGTCATGGGTGATGTGTCATGGGTGAGGTGTCAAGGGTGGTGTTATTAATTTAAAATATGTATTTTATTTTAAATTAATAAGTGTGTGGGTTAGGAATGTTTAGAAGTGGACCAAGGGGACCAAGGGGGAGTCAACTAAGGAGTAGACACAATTTTGGTGTCTACATTTGCCCCTTTTTATCTTGTTAGTTGTTCTGACGAACTGCAAGAAAAAAATAGGAGTAAGTTGTCCCAAGTATGGGATAAGGTCATTTTTGTCCTGTTGGTTATTCTGATGAACTACAAGACAAAAATAAGAGGAAGATTGCCCTGAGGTATGGGATGAGGTAATCCCCCTCAAAGTGGAAGTCGAGAGAAGGTAACCTGATATCAGGTGCCAATTTGATAGATAGTGGATGGATATGGTGAAGTTTGAGTTTGAACGCTACAAAAGTTGAGATTTCACGTATACCATGTCATGTGATGGTCAGGTCAAATTGTCACAAGTCATGGGTCAAGGAGTGCTAAAATTGAAATAACCGGTCCCCAGCATTTAGTCGTAGCTGATTGGGTTATTCGATCCAAGCTGGAGCTCGAATTGGTCATCATGTTCCAAGTATCCTAGGCCTAGGAAGTGCTCCTAGAAAACACAAAAATGTCACAAGTAGTGGGATCAACTTGCTCGCGATCCAATACTTGTGAGGGTCGTAATGTGGGTTGCAGACAATTTGGCTAACTATTCATGAAGTAGCCTAAATACAATCAAAACAAGTAAGACAAAGTTGTCTCAAAAATGGTCATGGTCTGAGGAGATAGTCACAATCTCTAAGGTCATTGGTTGAGTTGAGTCAAGATATAAGTGATCTCAAGTGTGCCCTATGAGGAGTTGAAAATGACTTCTACTATGAGGGCTGGTTGTTTGGTCATGATTTTGGGTTGGTATAGATAGTTGGTCCATTAGATGGATGGACGAAGGAATGGCCGAGCTAACCTCAGAGGACCCCATTTCAACTGAGTGTTGCCTACATAGCCCCTGTTTGAAGGGCCTTAAGCCAATGTAGTTCTCCCTAAAAGGGAGGAAGAGGGTCGCTTAAGGATGGGTTGGATGAGGTTAAGTCATGGTTAGAGGTCAAATGGTTTGTCCATCAAGTAGATGAACAAATGAATGTGGCTGAGATAACCTCAGAAGACCCCATGTCAATTGAGTGCTGCCTACATAGCCCCTATGTGAAGGGCCTCAAGCCAATGTAGTTCAGAACAAGAGTCAAAGTGGTTGATAGGTTGGTTTGGTCATGTTAATGAAGGTATGATGATGTTCCAACCTTTTCCATATTGTGTGATGGTGTATTCTGTAACATTGGTTGAGTGGTCTTTCATCCCTAGTAATTTTCCATATTAGTTATAGTGTATGCTAAAAATGAATTGAGATTATTTATGCTTCAGAAAGTAATGGTTTATGCTTGACATAAATTATGTGTGGTCGATAGTTTCCATGTGTATTGTTTTCCATAGAAACTATGTGAAATGGACTATGTCATGTTAGTGGTCTGAAAATGTTTGGTTTTGTCGTGTTAATGAAGGTATGATAATGTTACAGCCTTTTCCATATTGTGTGATGGTGTATTCTGTAACATTGGTTTAGTGGTCTTTCATCCCTAGCAATTTTCCATATTAGTAATGGTGTATGCTAAAAATGAATTGAGATTATTTATGCTTTAGCAAGTAATGGTTTATGCTTGACATAAATTCTATGTGGTCGATAGTTTCCATGTGTATTGTTGTCCATAGAAACTATGTGAAATGGACTATGTCATGCTAGTGGTCTAAAAATGTTTGGTTTGGTATGGTTTGGTTTGGTTTGGTTCAGAAGATGATTTGGTTATGTGTGACCAAGATGTATAAGAAGTGAAAGGTGCATTGCTATTTCATTGACAAGGACTATAATGATGGCATAGATAGGGCTTGTTGCAAACTAAAGCCCTATTCATGCATTACGTTATTGGCCATTGTTTGTGTTAGAGAAGTATTCAAATCAGTTGACATTAAGTGAGCTCAAAATCCCTTGAGTATGTTGGGGTAGTAGGTTTGATTATGTGAGATGTGAGGATAGCGAAGCCCTTCTTAGCAAGGATAACTTTGCCCCTTTTATAAGTGACCCTGAGAATGACTATAGACAAGTCCATGACTTAATAGCTTGTCAGCCAATTTTTTTTTTGGTAGACTGATCAATGCGGGAAGTCTACGTGGGGATGTTATTTTTGTTTTGTGGTCATATGTGAAGCTGATCGATGTAGGAAGCTTCTGAGATAGTGCTATTGTATGTAGCAAAATTTAGGCATAGCCATCCTTTGAGGGAGTGGTCTATATTCTGCTTTGTATGCTAAATGTCTTTGAATAGCTATCCTTCAAGGGAGCAGTCTATTTATTACAGCAATGATGATGCAGTTGTCCTTCAAGGGGGCAGTCTACATTTATAGTTTTATGACCTTTGAATAGGCATCCCAGTTTTATGTATATATATATATATATATATATATATATATATATATATATATATATTTTGACTGGACTTTTGGTCATGGACAAGCCTATAGAGGTCTGGGGGTCTCCCTTTTTATTAGGATAAAGTATCATGCTTGACAAAAGGGTTGTCTAATGCTTGTAGGGTTGAAGAGTTGAAAGGAATATGAATGATGATGACGGGTTTTGCTCAAGGGACAAACTCAAGTTAAACGTTAAGTGAATGAATACTTGACTAATAGTAAAATGGTCGAAGATGTAAGGCATTAAGAGGCTCAAGTTCTAGTTGGCCTTCGAAAGAAGATAGACGATAAGTCCCTGATCTATACTTGTGTGTTATGATATAAGGTCCAAGCCAATTAGGAACAAACTTGCCCTATTTGCTTCTTTCCATATTGGTCACATGGTGATCGATGCTCAGTTGGTTGATATTTGGTCAATGCTTGGTTGGTTGATGTTTGGTCAATGCTTGGTTGAGGTCATGATAGTCAGTACAGATTTGGATTCCCCTAGTTGCTTTGGTGAAAGGGATGATATTTGACACCCATTGTGGATAACCAATGGGTTGGATAAATGAGATGGAGAGAAGATGATGAAGCTCCTCTTTATCAAGGAGTGCGATGCAAGGATGAATCCTATAAAGCTTTCACTTGATAGGCTTAGTTTAAGAGGGTGAGATCTTGATCTTCCAGGTTGGAGTTTGGAATCTCATAATTAGGGACGGTGATGGAGGCAATGGTTGGTAATGTTTTGATTAAAGAAGCTAGTGGTTGGGGGTCTTCAGGTTGGACCTCCACTGTCTGTAAAGCTTTGATTAAAGATTGGTGATGTTGTGGAGAGCTTTGAATGAGGTCATACAAAGATGTCTTCACATGGGTTTGGTGAAGTTGTTTCACCATGGGGCCATGAAGTGGTTGCAAAGATGTTGGATGGGATGTGCCCAAGATTGAAATCTTAGGTTTTGGTGGTTGAGAGGGCTTGATGAAAGGATATGTTGAAGGAAGAGAAACTTTCTCTTTCCCTTTATTCTTCATGGTTTGGGGCCTAGTGGCCACATTGATGGTGTTGATTTCGAACAAAGTGGGTGACGGTGGTAGAGAGACCATAGTCTGATGACGAGATCTTGATTTAGGTGAAGATGTTCGAGAGGTATGGTATGGTGTCGATGGTTTGGTTAAAGGGTGGTCAAGAGGATACTTAATGAGAAGGGTATCCTTTTTCAAGTGTTGATGAATGACAGGTTTAAGAGCACAACAATGCTCAGTTTCATGTCTAGGTGTGCGATGATACGCAAAAATTTGAGTGTCATCAAACCAAGATGGTTTTGTTCCAAGAGGTGATGAGTGTGAAGGTGAGGAGGTTTGGGAGGCATGGAATGATGTTAGTAGTTTTTCAAATGGGTCCTTAATGAGAAGGGTGCCTTTTTTTAGATGTTGGCAGATGACAACCTTAAAAGTGTAGCAATGCTTAGTGTCATGCCAAGCTGTGTGATGATACGGACAAATTTTAGTGTCATCGAACCAAGATGGTTTTGGTCTGAGAGGTTGGTATGGCTTAATAGGTGGAAGAGTGATGCTAGAGGATTGTAATAATTGACCTAACAGTAAAGCCTATGAACCTGTTGATAGGTCTGTGTGTTGTGTTGCAGTAAAAGTTGACAACTTCTATTTAGAAGCTGTTGAGGGAGTGTTTTGTACCATCCTTTTGTTTGGCGGTGTGGCCAAATGCGTAGATGACACTTTCATGGTAGGAGGCATTGTATGTTTTAAAGGAGGTATGTTTTTGTTAGGTGTTGGTAGTAATGGAGGTGATTTGTTTTTGTTGGGTGTCGGAGTAAGAAGCACTCCTATTAAGGTGGATGGGTGTGGGCCCAAAATAGAGGACGATGATGATGGTGGGAGAGGATTTCTTTGATGTGGTTTAGTAGCCTTCTTTAGTTTAGTGTGAGGACTACTATTGGGTGAGGCAAGGTACAAGTCTACTTTGACTTGTGTGTGAGTGAGGTTCGAGACGGGGTGAACACCAAGAGATTTAATCTATTTTGGTGTGGTGGACGCTTGTGACAGTTTGGTGAGGTGATAATTTCTTCTCTTAGTGGAGAAGGGATTGGAGATTTTGGCTCTTCAGTTGGATAGAGCGCAAGAATGGTCATGGCTTCTGCATGTGGTCGAGGCACAAGAAAAGTATGATCCCCCATTGTTGATAAGAAGGACGAAGGTGAGACAGCTGGTGTTGGAATCGTCAAGGCATCCTTCAATATGGGAGAGGTCAAAATAGCCTCTCCTACATGTGAAAGGGGGCTGGATGGAGGATAAATAGGACAAGAAGACTCTTCTACCTGTGATAGACAAATAGGAGAAGTAGGCTCTTCTACCTATGATGGACAGACAGGAGAAGAAGGCTCTTCTACCTATGATAGATAAATAGGTTGATTAACCTCTTTTGACTATGGAAGAGGTTGGTTAGAAACCATGTCGATCGTGTGTATATTACGCTCTTGAAGGTCATCGGCTATGGTCTAGACGTTGTTTTGACTAGGGGGATGATTAGGGAATGGTTTCCTAAAGATGTCTATGTTTTGGTTAGCCGGCACATTTAGGTTATCCAAAACAAGATCCCATTTATCTATCATGTCTTGGACAATATTCTTGAAGGTTTTACAGTTATTTATGTCATGACCGTTGACATGGTGATAGTTGCAAAAGTCATTTTCCTTGTACCATGTAGGGATGGATTTTGAGGGGTCAAATTAAGGTGGTCGGATTTGAGGGAGATTGAGGACCCCCTGCTTGACTAGTTTATCCAACATGGACGCGTATGATTCTCCTATTGGAGTGTATTAACGTTGTATGTACCATTGTTGAAATTGTTTTGTGATGCTTTTTGATGTAGAGGGCTAAGGTTGGTTAGTTGTGGTTGAAGATGATGGTCTAAGGACCACATCATTTGCCGATCCTTTGGATTTGGAATTGGAGGAAGAAGATTTGGAGGAAGGGTCATTTGATTTTGCATTGGGGTTTTTATTACACAACTTGACTTTATCTTCCTCGACAGCACAGAGTTCAAGCTTCCTAGCCATGGTGAAAGCTTCGTCAAATGTGCGGAATGTTTGGACCCACAAGGTAGATGAGATGTGTTTGGTACACGCTCATGAAAAGAGCTCAATGAGCTCAGGTTGAGGTAAAGAAAAGGAGAGTTGGTTGATTAAACTTCTCCATCGAGTAATGAAATCAGCTATTGGTTCATCGTCAAATTATTTGATAGAATATAGGTCCGTGATGGAGACCTTTTTAGTGATGTTGATTGAAAAGTGGTCAAGAAATAGTTGAGCTAGTTGAGTGAAGGTAAAGAGAGAATGACTGATAACAGAACTATACCAATTGAGGGCAAAACTAGAAAGTGACATGGGAAATGTGCATAGTAACAACGCATCATCATGTGCTATAAGGTAACAAGTGTGTCTAAACGCTCGTAAATGTTGTTGTGGGTCTTCCTTACTCTAGAAGCAAGTAAACTTGGGAAGTTCCCACTGACTAGGATATGGTCAGATTGGGACTAAAGGATGAATGGGTTCATTATAGATTTGTTCATATGAGAGAATATTTCTTGAACCAAAAATGGATGTCTCAAGATTAGACATCTTGTCCATCAACATCTTGATTAGATCGGTTGATGGATTTGTAGGTGGGGCACCCCCTAAGTTGTAAGGTACTTGGAAGGCATTGTGAGGGGCATATGACGTAGTTGGTTGCACTTGTATAGGCGCAACATATTGGTAACTAGTCATAGGGACTGATGTTGAAGTCAAGGGTGGTTGTGTCATAAAGCTAGAAGGCACCACTTGGCTTGATGTCGCCAAAGGTGGTTGGATGGTGGCAACACTTGTTGAAGGGTAAGTAGTCACTCTTGTATTTATGGGTGCAAGAGTAGGTGGGATGGAGACAATTAATTTCTAGAATGGCGTAGAACTTTGTTGAATGGTTTGTGGTTGAGGGGGTACAGAAAACCCAATGGAGGTAGATCCAAAAATAGGAGAGGTCACACTTTGAAGATTGGTCATGGTTGGGTTGTTATTTGAGGCAATCACCTGGGTGTCTATGGGTTGAGTTATAGAGGCCGTTGATATGATTCTCGTATCAACTAAGGAAGTTGGCATCCCATAAATTGGGTTGCTTGAAGGGTCTCATGTTTGGCTTCTCGCAAGATAGTGCTGAAGAGCCTTGACATTGAGGTCAAGGAACCTCTCAAAGTATTGATCCCCTTCGGGAACAATTAGATGTTGAGTTGGGGTTGGTTGAATAGGAGTACATTTAGTTTTTGAATTATACTCCATTTGGGGACTTGATATAGAAGGCGAAGGTGGGAGTGGTTGTTGCCTTGCGTGGCTAACAAGAGTTTTGGTTTGACTACGTGTCAAAACCATCCAAGGCAAAAATGGTCAAGTTCTAGAAACTATGTTTTTCAGCCTCAGAAAACTAGAATTTGTTTTTGATAGCAAAAAGGTTGGGTTTTAAGCTTGCTATTTAAGAAGAAAGATTTTTGACAGTGACCGACGTCGATAGGAAAATTGATGTTGGTGAAGTAAGTTGCTGATGTCGGTTAGCTAATCGATGTTGGTGAAGATAGTTGCCGACGTCGATGGAAAAACTGATGTCGGTTATTGTATATTTCTAGAAACTCAAAAAACTGAAAGTTTTTGGAAGAAAGAAGAAAGTCTGAGTTGTTTTTAGATCTCAGAATGGGACCTCACTAGCTCAAAAAACTAGATACAGAAAGAAAAATAGATGAAGGCAAGCAAACACTAAACGTTAATTCCTAAGAATAAGTTTTAGAGTCTTGTTGGCTTATGCCTTAGAAGAGTGTGTTTGGGAAGTGGGCCTATAAAATAGGTCCTAAAGAGGCAGTCTAAAGATGGTTTCGAGTAAATTTTGGTGCTCAAAATCGGTATTAGGTTTCATACGTGGCCTAGTGCTAGGAGCTAGCTCCCCTCACTTCACGAGCCCAAAGATAAGCTAGGTCGCTTAGCCAATATATACTTCCCCTAGAGTTTATACTCTGCCAGAGAATAGAGTGGGTTCTCCCCTTGGTAGTGAAGTCTAAGTAGGATTACTAGGAAGGGTAAGGTATCTGCTAGGTGATGAAATCCTAGTCAGACCTTGTCTCAGGTATGTTTAGATGTTTGATTGTGATAGTGGTCTGGTCGTGTAACATAAGTGCACTACTATTTATTCATAATGTGCTTTTAATTACTAGATGAGCTAAAAATGCATTCAGGAAGGAATGAAATGCAATATATTTTTAACCCAAATGGAAATGTGTGTTCGGATGTAGACAAGTGAGAAGAGGTTAAGAGTATGAATTTTACTACTCTAAAATGTAGGAGAAAGGTGACAAGAAGAAAAATGAAAGATGTTCTTTTTAATGGGTGCTTATGGTTTCGTTTCAAAATAAAGAGATAGAAGGAAAGGATGCAAGAAGATATCTCATGCACCTATATGAATGTTTGCTTTTAGAAGAAAACATATGAACCCAAGGAAAACTCCAGGGTTCCATTGGGCGTGCCAGAATGTTTCTACAAGTTTTTGTTTTTCTACATTCAGAAAAAATAAGAAACTAAGATTAAATGGTCAGGGGTTTGCATGTACCCGAATGAAGTTGTGCACCATATCCAGATGATTGAAGGAGCTCCTCTTTGGCTGTGGAGGATGACACCTATAGAGAGAAAGAGACTAAAACAACAAAAATGTTAGATAGGTATATGGTGGATTGCCAAGCAAAGCTCAGTCCCAGAAGTGCAAAGACTTCCTTGAGGGATGACAATCCACTAGTTGATAAAAAGAATGTCGTAATGGAAAGAAATTATGAAAGACTTAAAGAAAGAGAAACAGATAATGCATACCTAAATCTTGCAACCAGTCTTCCACAGTCACCGATGCCAGTTAGTCTGTCATCATCAATTGGTTAATGTTGTCAATGTCAGTTAGTATGCCGACGTCGATAGGGGCAATTGTCCTTCGATGGGTCTTAGGTTGTGTTTTTGGTCGATAGAGTGGTATGTGAGATTTAAAAGAGTTGTGCAGGGATGTGAGATAGTGGATAGAGTCTTAGGAAGGACAAGGTAGGGGGACAGGTTGTCAAAAAAGGGGTAAGGGTAGGAAGAAGGCCTCTCAGCCTCTCTAGGAAGAAAGTCAGGTTTGGTCTAGTCTACAGTACTTAGAAGTAACAAATAGAGACTGATTACAAATACATTCTAAGTTACTGGAATCAAATGAAAGAAGAATACTTACCTCTTGCTTGTTGAAGAAGGAGTGTAGAAGACTTGTTGCTGATGCGGCTGATGTAGAAGACTTCTTGCAATGTTTCAATCAAGGGTGGAGTGACTGATATAATTATTGTAATTGGATGTCTAATTATTCTTTGCATGGGATCTATATAATAGACTCATGGGCTGTATTGTAAAGTGTGTTAGTTTGAGAGAGCTTGGTTAGCTCCTTCAGTGTGAAGAGAGCAAGGGTAGCTCCTCCTAGTTCCATAGGGGTGCCGAGTGTGTGTGATCAAATAGATCTGTGGGATAGCAAGATCTGGTAGAAGATCCACTGGGGTACTAGTTTGGAGAATCATAAGGACTTGGTGAGGCAAGGACAAGGGTTCTTAAGGGTGTAGAGAGATCTACATGTGTAAGTAAGATCAGTTTGATTTGCAAATTGTTTCAAGTTCATGGGAGATCTACTTGGAGTATGTTGTGTACTCAGTTGAGTATGTGTGTATACTCGATGGTACTGGCAGTAGTGATACTGACTGGTTGAAACAACAACTCGGTTATTGAGTTGATTGTTTGCTTGTAATTGTGCAAGTGAGAGAGAACTCTTGAAGAGATTTACTATTTATGCCCTAGAGGTGTGGGAGAGCTAGAGGAGTGTAAGGAAGAAGACTATGGCATCTTCTTTGTTTTATTTCCTTCTGTAAGGGTATTAATACAATTGGGTATTGTCTCTCATATTCTGTGTTGTTTCTCAATTCTAGTTACTTGTTACTTCTAGTTAAATTCCACATTTAGTTTCTTATACAAAGGTAATCAATTGTGCTTCTCGGGTCCTAGAAAAAATTGTATAATAATTAAGAACTTAATAATTCTACATGTCTCCTCAACACATAGCTTAACTTTGATCATAAATATATTTGTCAATGGAAATAAATCTTAAAATAGTTCAATCATAAGATCAAATAATCTACTTTATTTTATTTTTTTAATCATCTCATCCCAATGTTATTATTGTAAAGGAAGATTCTCTCAATACTATACACCACACAATATATTCATCACCATATAAATGACACATAATGGGGCTAATAACACAAAATGTTCATTATAATTTAATATAGTTATAATCAACATAGATAATCAAATGATAATCAATAATATATCTTTTTGACTTAATCATAACCTATAGAAATCATAACCTAATGATAATATAAATAAAAATTTATATTAATCTATATTGGTAAATCATGACCTATGATTAATTGAATTACAATTGTACATAAATCTAAAATTGAATAACACTTAACATCAATTTGATTCATATATAGGTATCCCTATTTTTACTTAAATAGTCTACATAAGCCTGAACAAGCTATCTAATATTCTAACTATACTCTTCTCCTTCAAGGTTAGCATGGACATCATTTGTCCATTTATCTTCAATATTTAGAAAATTAATGAAATTGGTTAAGTCAACATCTCCATCAGGAAGATAGGTTTTCAGTGGCACTAAACCAAATGGGAATAATTTGCAACCAATATGACTTAGAATAAGGTGTTGGATATAGTTAATAACATTGATCCTCCTTTGCTCATATTTTATCATTAGATGAATGCACAATTTAGTCTTTAAGGCTCTTTATTCCACTATTTCCCATAGTTTTCTATCAACTAAAGTAGGATTAGGGTTTGCCGAAGATGAACTATCCTTTTATTTTATCATGTTGCCATTTGACTGAGGCCAATATTGGAGATCACCCATGCAAACCACTATTATTTTATCTATTAAAAAATAATTTTATCTATGCAATCAATGGTTCAATCACCCTTGGATTAAACAAATTAATTTTCCCTAAATTTAGCAATGGTGATGTTGATCTCTGTTATATTCAAAGGAAACATAGAAATAAAAAAATTTATATAAACATAGATTCCCAAATCCACTAAATATGATAGTAAATTTGATAGGGAACAAGAAAAGATGGGAACAAATGCATGAAAAATGGTGGAGAAAGAAAATATGTAATTATTTATTTATAAAAAATGGCTTAGATTGATGGTAAAAATGTTTTGTCTCCATTTACAGTTTGCCCTACTCTCTGATGCTCTAGTAGAAGACCAATTCTATTATTTAACTAACATTAGCATAAAATATTTATTTTGGATTAACACACAGTCCATGCATATATTCCTATATGAATCATTGTTCATTCATATGTATAGATTGTTGGTTTTTATAAGATGAATGCACATAATATGAATATAAAGATAAATTTATGGATTTCACAAAATTAAACAATGGCACCTACTTGGTAAAATATTAAAATGACATGTTTAGAATATCTTCCTTCCTTCCTTATGTGCTCTATTCTACTCACTTTCTCTCCACTTGCACCTTTTATTCCCTCCCCCTTCATCTCAAATTCATGGTCACACTATATCTTTTTTTTCTCCTCCAATTAATTTTTGCTATGCCACTCTTCCTTTCGTATTAATTTTGAGTTATATTTAATGATTTAAAACTCACCCTAGATAATCATGATTTTTATTCTTCTTTAACGCTTGCCTTTTTTATTCTTTTTAGTTGTCATTTTTTCTTTTATTCCAATTCGCTTTATTTCACTTTTGTTTTTTTCTTCTTATTTCTATTTTTCCTAAACCTCTAAGTTGTTTTTGTACTCTATTTATTTATTTCCTTTCTACTCCCTAATTATAATATAATATATTTAATAATAACACCATTGTTTTATTCAATTTTCCTATTATTATTAATAATATGACTTAAAAATAGATAATCAATAAATAATCATATTGAATTACTATATATATAAAGTCAATAACATTCTTTTATCCAAAAATGGTAAATCATCTTATGTAGACTATCTATGTCTTTTCAACAGTAATTGACAATCTTGAAGTATCATAAAGAGAATGTGCTAATGTTATTGTAAAACATTAATGATCATGAATACAATAACATGACATAAACATATAGTAGCATAAAATAATCACATGTGATTAACTCCACATAAGAATTAAACTATGTTAACACACAACTGGTATGCATATATAGTTATCAAAATGCAAACAACCATTAAAAATATATTAATGTTAACCATGCAAACTATGCGTATATTGAGTGTTATTTAATATGGTGTGTGTAGGGTTATATAAATTCCTCTATCATCCTGAAACACCTCCATCTACATCACCTTCTCTGATGATGTTTTACCTCCATCGTGTTCTAAGGGATAAATATTTACTACATCCAACTCATAACAAGAAGGTAGTTAACCCATGATCATCATGATATATATTATGATCATATTGATTTTTTATTACAATAGTAGTTTACGATATATATATATATATGATCATAATATAAGAATATACCATATAACTAAACTCATGCCAATGAAATCATGAAATCAAAACAACATACAACTATGCCATAATTTTATATGACTTATAGCTTAGTTACTAATAATCAAATCAAATCACCAACTATAAATATCCATTGATAATCAAGTAAATTTGCTCAGTGAGAAATCAAAATATAACAATGATGATGTTATATTATATAATCATATTTAATATAAGGATGTAGATAATGATTTATTTAAATATGAGTGAAGTCATACCCAAGTCAGCAAATATCATTTTGAGAATAAGGATGGTATCCTTTTATAGTTCATAGAAATAAAATCCAGAATTCCTTCAGATTTCAATCCCTAAAATATAAGTCATATAATCAATATGAAGGACCAAACTATTCCCCATCAATACCAAGCCACTTCTATCAATCCTAGTGGTCTTAATAAATTTAACTTAGAGTCTAATAATGAGGAACCCAATTTTCATGTCTTCTTTGTTAATATTTATAAATGAAAATCAATTCTAGATTACAAAATCCATCAAGATCATAACCTAGTTGTGTCTAATCAAATTCAATAATTAAGCTAATAATAGGAAAAAAATTCTTCCCAAATGAATCCTCTTATTTTAAACCCTTCATAACAAAATTCTAACATTCAACAATCCAACAATTGACAATTCAATGCCAATCAAACCCATTTATCACCCAAATCTAATGTTATCCAATCATTATATATGCCAATCAAGGGCACATTTTTTTCCCATGAAATATTAACTTTTAAGTATGCCCTCCAGTAATTATAATTTATAAACCAAAAACAAAACATAAAGTACAAGTTATAGGAACTATTCTTTTACCCCTTTGATAAAGATATGTCAAAAATCCCTTTTTCTTCTTACTTAAAACCAAAAAAAATAGAATTTTATATAGGAATAGTCATCCAAAGGATCATGTTAAGCAATTATTTATGTAATGGAAAGAGGTAGCTTATAGTGACATCTAATTGATTATACTAGTCCCTCATATCTTAGGTGACCAAGTTCTAGAATGGTTATTATGTTTAGACAAAGAATTTATCACCACATTTGTATATATTTATAAAATATTTATAAATAATTTTTCAAACAATGTATATCACTAACTCATTATTATGGATTTGTGAAATGCTAAATAATGAAATAATGGAGAGGCCTATCAAGTAGATTTATTTAGTCCATTACCCAAAAATAATTTATTAATATATTCATCACCAAACTCAACCAAGATATATTTTTAACTAACAAGTCCATTGTGAAAAAACCTTTAATGAAATTATTTATAATGGATTTCAAATTGAGAAAACCCTTGTGGCTAATGAACTTGTGAAAATCTTCCACAAATATCACCAAAATTATAACCAATCTAAAATTATATGTTATTTAGTAGGAATAAGAATATAGTTATAAATAGATTAACCAATTAAAAACATGTCCAAGCTATCCAAATTACCTAAAAATTAACATTCCTAGGGGACAACCCAAGTAATAAATAAAAAGAACATACACACACCTCGAAGAATCACTAAAAGTAGTTTTACAGAAACTAATAGTTGTAAACATGATAGTGTTTCCAAAATGTAAACCCTTTGATGAGAAAAAATCAAATCCTACATAGTGTAAATAACACAAATATTGTGATTTCTAAGAAATCAAGGGTCAGTCAACAAATTGTTGCATGAAACTCAATAGCTATATTTTAGATATGATAGATAATGGAGACATTGAAATTGAAGGTAGCTCATAAACTTTTAAAAATAAAAAACTACGGATATACCAAGATCCCTTTCCAAAACATGAACAACCTTGGTCAAAAAAAATCAAGGGAAAGACAAATCCAATCATTTCCATCATATAAATTTATTTTAATCTTATGATGTTATCATTAGTCACATCTAACACATGGAAAAACATATTTCCACCATCAAAGATAAATCCCTAGATTGTGCTATCTTAACTAGGCAAATGAAAAATGGTCAAAGAGACTCTTCTAACTATCCCTATAATAAAATTGAATATTATAAAAAATATTGAGAATACACATTCTTATATTTCCATTCTAGACCTTTTTGAAACATCTACCATTCATAAAGATATCTTGAATAAAACCCTTATCAAGTCAAGACTACCTACTAATATTAATCCATCACAACTATAAGCCCTCATTGGGAATTTATCCTTGAGTCACCAACTCTCATTTAATAAAATCAACATATCTCCCACTATTTCATCTCATAACCTACCCTTCTACATTATGATCTACATTACTAAACAAATATTCATAAAGTTCCTTGTAGATAATTGGTCTGATTCAAAGGTTTGTAATTTGAACTTGATCAAGAATATAGGTTATTATATATATAATTAGAACCAAATATCATTATAATTAGGTCATATGACAAATCATAAACAAAGCTATCTTTCACCATACACCTTCCCATCATGGTTGGGCCTATTATGCAACAAACATTGTTGATTGTCATTGATCTTGATATTGATCAAGACATACTCCTAAACTAACCATGGATTAATTTTTTGCATATAATCCGATACATAAATCATTAATTCATAAACTTTACCCATTTATAACATGGAATTTACTATTTATGGTGACCCTCAACCCTTCTAATACTAAAAACTATTGGGAGGGTGATTCTGAAAAATAAATTTTTATCCTATCAAAACTAATTATTATGAAGCATATATGTATAAAAAACTAGAGATATAATAAAATATATCCTACATCCATCTAAATTACCTCCCATTTATGTTCAAATCCCCACCTTCCAAATCCCATTTCAAGATATTTGAAAGGATTGGGAGAATATGAAATCCAAAATGCCTTAAATTTGGGAAGGCTTCCCATTTATACAAAAAAATTTGGTTGATGTAACCTAAGAAAAAATAAAAATGTACCATATTAGTTTTTTAAAACTCTTTTATTAAATTATGCCTTCTTGGAGATGAAAATATTTCGAGTTATAATGACTCCTAGTTATATAATTAAGGTTTAGCCTACTATTTGAAAATTAAATAACATCCCATAGAAAACATGATATGTGAGATCATGAATTAAAAAGGAAAAGGATTGGGTATCCATGAATAGATAATCATAGAACCCACTCTTGATGAAAAAAATCTTGGCATTGGTTATAATTATTGGTGATCTATATGAGTATATTAGTGTTTCTTAAATGAATTTCTAACGAAATCTATCTTGACATTGAAATAGGTTACATCCATAGCCACTATAGATACCTTTCTTCAAATAAAAAATTCAATTATGCTAATCTCCTTACATTAAACCTTGACCTAAAATATCTTGGACTCATTGATTGGGATCAATGAGATCACATACTACTCAACTTATTCTAAAATCATGAGGCTATTTTCAGAGTTCATGGAACCTAGATATGGCATTATATTAGGATATCAAAAATATGTATTTGAAATAAACATTGATTCATTGACATATTTTGGGTGACAACAGGAGTTCCTTAGTCGTACAAACCCCAAAAATCAAAGAAACAAAAAAAGTAAAAAATCAAAATTTCCTAATAAAACCCTCTTTGAGGTGCCAATAGATAAGGAACTCAAAACTACCCCTATACTAACAAAATTTCAAGATAGTTATACTTAAATTTTTGAAAATACCATTGATTTTAACATTATTACAATGGATAATCTAAGGATCATTAAACTTGCAACAATTCTTAGTCCTAAAGAATGGTAAATCCTTGTCATTCTTATAATATAATTCTTAGATGTTTTTTAATGGGCCTATATATGTATGTCTATATTAGACCCATAAATTTTAGTTCATAACTTTATTTTTCATGTATATTCCATACCCATTAATGAAAAAATTATAAAAATTCATCTTAATATGGCCCTTATTGTCATAAAAAAACTCCATAAACTATTGAATCTTGGGTTCATTCAACAAATCATCTATTTGTAATGGATATATAAAATTGTTATAGTTATCAAAAAACCAACAAGGATATGCATGTGCCTAAAATTACATGAAATAAATAATGTATGTCCATAATATGACATCCCTTTACCCAATGTTGACATGATTCTTGATTCAAAAATAGGACATGAGATGTTCTTTCTCGTGGATGGTTTCTCAGGATATAATCATAAGATTTCACCTTAAAATTAGCACATAAAATTGTTTACAACACCATAGGTCACCTATTCTTATCAATTCATGCCTTTTGGATTTAAAAATGTTGGTGTAACTTATTAAATATCTATGACTATTATCTTCCATGACATTGTTGAAGACTTAGTGGATAACATATTGGGTAAGTCAAAAAACTAGAGCATAACATCTTATTATTTTCTTGAAGAATCATTGAAATACTAAGGGAATACAATGTTTGAATAAATCCTAAAAATTGTGTATTTGAAATTACATCAAATAAAATCTTAATATTAGTTGTGTCTACAAGAAGTATTAAGGTTTATCCGACAAAGGTAAAATTTATAATAGAAATACCTCCTCTAAGAAACTCAAATAGTTGCACAACTTACAAGGAAGTATCCATTCAATCAGGAGATTTATATCATATCTTAGATATATATGTCAACCATTCACCCATATTTAATAATTTCAAGATTATTTTGATTAACATAAGAAATATATTTCAAATCTAACATTGTTAATGACACTTATTCTAGGTAAACCTTTATTGATTTATATATCAACAAGATAGTATGCCTTGGGATATCTCTTAGCTCAATTTGATGACCAAGGAAAAAAGGAGTTTTTTATTATCAAAGCAAAAATTTATTATCATATGAACTCAACTACACTCAAATTTAGAAAGTATGCCTATTTTTTGTCTTTGCTTCGCAGAGGCTAAGACACTACATGCTCAATAATGAAACCAAACTTATTGAGAAAATTGATTCACTAAAGTATATTTTACCCAAAAAAAATTATATTTTGTATGGAGAAAATGGTCATGTTGTTTAATTATATTTACATTGAGTATATCAATTAGAAGGTTATAAATGGACAAGTCCTTACACACCAATTGGTGGGAACACTTTATCATATAAGAAACCATTGAACATTAGTTTTCTATATGAATAAATCTTATTTATTAATGATTCATCATAATATAAAATTTAATTTGATGGTTCCTTCACCAATAATGGCTTAGGAGAAAGTGTATTATTCCTAACACCATAGGGGGTCTCATCCCTAAAGGATCTAGAGTTAGGTTTCCTTTCATCAACACTATCGCTTAATAGGAATCCCTCATCCCAGGCCTCCAAATAGTAGTTCAATATAAAATTAAGTATTTATTTGTATATTGTGACTCAAAACTCATTAATAAATATAACAATGATGACTATTAGGATAAATATAATAAAATATTGAATAAAATAATAGTTGATAAATTTAAATAATATTCTAAGCACATGTGATTTGAGAAAATTCCTCGAGCAATCTAAAAATATGTAGATTCCATGGCCATCATTGGCTCTCTCTTATAAACACAAAATAATTTCAAACAAATCTATTTATTAGTTGAATAAATAATGTTCCTAACATATGACATCCCTAAATCTGAAATGGTATGTTAAGTTGTTGGTCACAATTCCCCTTGGTACCATGACATGTACACATATCCCCATGATAACACTATTCCACATAATCATTCACATAATAAAATGAAATCATTCATGAAATTTACATCATAGTTTACCCTCCTTTTTATCAATATATATAATAGGGGATATTATGGAATCTTATGATAAGCTTAAACTCAAAAGAGGCCAAATTCACAATCAAAGAAGTCCATGATGGAATCTATGGAGAACATACCAGTGGCATGGTCCTCATGAATAATTTGATATGAACAAGATACTACTGGACCATTATGGAAAAATATGCTTGTGAATATGCCAAAAAATGTATATCCTATACAATCATGAAAATATCGTTCATGCACCTTCATGCAAGATTTACAGCCAAGCACAAATCCATGGCCTTTTTATAGTTTAGGACTCAATCTCATTCTAAAGATAAAACATTCCTCATATGATGATCATAATCATATTATTACCATAACCAAATATTTTACCAAATGTGTGGAATCCATTACATTAACATGGATAATAATCAATAAAATATCTAAATTCATTCTCAGTCACATCATATGTCACTATAATAACTCCTCCACCATGGGTTTTTTAAATGAAAAATCCATTAAAAATAAATTTTTTAAATCCCTTTGCACCTGATTTCACATTAACCATAAGTGTTTCATGCCCTATTACCCCCAATGTAATGATTAATTGGAGTCACCCAATAAAATATCATTAAAATCCTCAAGAACATCATTAATGATGTTGGTCATGATTGGCACCTCTAACTTTATCAGGTCTTTTAGGCTTACTGAAGTAACATCTACATATATATATGGGGGTAACCAATTAATCCCTTATCTTTTGATCTAAATCCATATTTATAATAAAGATCGAGTTACCTTCTTTGTGCATTTAATTACCAAATATAATTAATGATAAAGCATACAAAGTTGCATGAGTACATGAGTTGGAAATTTTGAATGAAAACTGATTCAATACCGTAGACCACTTAAAGGCATATCAGAATGGGTTACGTAGAAACTACAATATATATATATATATATATATATATATATATATATATATATATATATATATATAAAATTTGAAATTGGTAACCTTGTGATAATAAATAATAACACCAATCAAGAATGTGAAAATAAGGGGAAATTTGAACTTAACTGGCTAAGTCCCTATATTTTCATTGATAAATATGAATCAGATAAATACAAATTAGTCACTAAAGATGGATAGGAGCTTGATAAGACTATTAAAATCATGCATCTTAGACACTTCAAAACATGAAGGATTTATTTCTGCTAAAATAAAATTATCAAATTGAAAATATTAAAAAAAAATAAAAGAGAGAGAGAGGGAGATATAGAGAGAAAAATTATCAAAAGGTGAAAACCATTGTTATGTCTCCTTGGGAAAGTGCCATTATGAAAAATAGTCTTTCACATCATGTGTAAAGTCTATTTTCTATAGGTACCCTAAATAAGGGGGTAAGACCATCTCATCCAATCCTCCCCATATTTAATAGGTCATCAAACCATTATCCTTCTTATTATTTTCAATGGATACACACAAGGTCTTCAAACATGTTTTCTAAAAGTATTGGTTCATCTACACTTCTATAGAGAACATTGAAACAATGTTAGCATGGTAAAAAATATTGGGCATATGGTTCTTATGCAATGGAGTCCTTCAATATCTGAATTGAGGCCTTTGTCCATTTTATTCATTTCCACATCCATAATTGAGGCTAGGGATGGTTTCCCCCTTGTTCATAGTTTTTTTTTTTTTTTTTTTAAAAAAAATCAAAAAATATAAAAATCCCAATTCCTACAGAAAACATTTATCCTTAATTTTGTTAAAAACCTTTGAATTTTAAACAAATAATTGAGACTTTAACATGAAATATCATTCCAAATCTAATCCCCTCAATTTTTTTTGGGGGGGAAATAAAAATCCATCATTATCATTATCAATCCTTAAAAATGGGATTTATAACTTGATTAAAAGATAAAAACAAAAAAAAGGCTTATTTGTTTCTTTGTATGTGCTTGTTTTTTGTTTGTTATTTTTTATTTTTTGGTGAGTTTTTATTATCTATTTATTTTATTCATGTTATTATTAATGCATATTAAAATAGTAATAGCATGGTTTTACATATCATGATGCATCCTATGATACACTACAATAAAAATTAAGTTTCTCAAAATTTTATAAATCTATGCAAGCATAATAGTATATATCATTTACCATCACCTATATTTGTCAACGTACACATCCATTTATATATATCATTAATATCATACCTATAAATAGTATTTCATAAAAAATCATAGATAACCATCCACGACTAACATTTATTTCTATTTTCACAAATACTAACTAGCCATTCATTACTAACTTAATTTATAATTAAATATTCATCATCATGACTAAGTGGGCATCATACATGAAATGAAGTATGAGTTGATAGGATATTTCACATAAATATATAATTATCATCATATAAATATAAACATCAAAATACTTAACACATACTCAATAAACCACATGATACACATAAGGCAACTAAAAATAAATTATCGTGTGTGTGTGTGTGTGTGTGTGTGTGTGTGTGTGTGTGTGTGTGTGTGTGTGTGTGTGTGTGTGTGTGTGTGTGTGTGTGTGTGTGTGTGTGTGTGTGTGTGTGTGTGTGTGTGTGTGTGTGTGTGTGTGTGTGTTCATGGAAAATAAAATACATCTCATATCCAAGAAACATCCAAAATACACTATAAATGTGATGATCTATGTCTAGACTCACTAGTTGTGGAATTTTCATAGGAGAAGTCCCACCAAATGAGTTGAATACATTATCCATGACAAGGATGTTCATGTACATCTACTACCAATATAGGAAGTGTCTATCTTATCTATTGAAATAAACTACTCATATAATAATCTATGCTTGAGGAGTAACTAATGCATGAGCCATATCCCTCTGACCTTGTATCCTCTATAGATCCATGTCTCTCACTATTGAGGTACCGTCTCTCCTCTCCAACTTTGCTATCAACTGGTCTACCTTGGTGGTGAACCATGTGATAGATAATTTAATGACTAAGTAGTTATTTAATCAATATTAGCTTAACTTTATAGTGAAATAAATAATAATAATAATAATTTATTTTTTATTAACATGAGGTGAAAACCTCTTGAAAATAACTAATTAAACTATATTTGTTTAATAGTTATCAATGTAATTAAATGTTCATCAAGAAAAATATGGGACCATCAGTTAATACAATAACCTCCACTCATGATTATTATAAATAGGTTTTAACCATATTATATATATATCTTGAACACTCGATGATTATCATTCTCTTAAGCTTTTGTGAAGAATAAGGTGTTGTATTTGTGTGTGCCAAATACTGGTTTAAGATGAGACTTTGAGAAGGATTGAGACTTATAAGGTTTTATGTATTGGAGGAATTATTTCAATATTTAATAATAATTATGGGTTTTTAAAATCCATTTGAGGTTTTCCCACCTAAATTTTGTGGTGTTTAATTAACATGTGTGTACACTTTGATTATTATTATTCGTTCTAGATTCTTTATGTATTACTATTGGTACATGAATTTTTTTTAGATCTTGGTAGATAGATATGATTGGAAATTAATATGTAATTAAATTTCTTGAATCAAATTTAATTTATTTCAAGATTTGTATGATCCCCGTACATCCATAAAAGGAAGGATAATCTCTTTTTAAATAGAGTTAGAGGTCTAGATCACTCTTAGAGTATAAAACCTTCCATCTAGCATTTTGGATCTCTATTTTTGTAATTGATTTTAAAATTTTGAAACCTCAGAGCACTTGGATGCCATTTTTTACTTGCATATCCCTTTCACCTAAATAAATATGAAAATAAATCTTTTTTGGGAGCTTTTGTTACCTTTCTCTAGCCTGAAGGGTTTAACTCAATGAATTGAAGCATCTCAGATCACTTTAAAAGCCTTAAATGGTCTAGTGAAAGCTATAAAAAATTTATTGATCCTTTTAGAGTTTACATATATGACATGGTGGAAGAAAAAATTTAGTTTCATTCCAAAAATAATTTTTAGGCTAGATTCTGCTTCGTAGAAAGGTTTTAGGATGATTGGTAAATTTTAAGCATCTGTAGTGGTTTATTCAATCTCATGAAAGCTTACCCATCTCCTCTCAGTGAAATACATACACATTGATTTAGTTATTAAAATTGGTTCAATATTTTTATAAAATTATTTTTTAAATAAACTTATTTTAATTTTTTTTTAAATTCAACCAATCAAAATTCAACCTACATGAAACTTATTTTTACCAAAAGATAAAAACTAAATGTTCTATTTACTATTTAAAAATTACATGCACGTTTATATATACATTTATATAGTTTTTATTTTTAAATATCAATTTTAAAAATAAATAAATATAATATTGTACATGCAAATCTTTTAATAGCCTTAAAGATGAGTAGGTTGTTATAATATTGGAAAAAAACCTTAGACAGTGTAGGTCAAGAGTTCAAGACACATAACCTATATTTCATTTGGTAAAATTAAATTAGTCAATTTTTTGGGTCAAAATAATAATTAGATAATCTTTTTTTATTTGCATAACAAGTATCATGCTTTCAAAACCTTAATTAACCTTTTGACCTTATTTTGACATTTGACCTAATCAAAGCCTTATCAACCATAGTCATGTAACTAGTCAATTTATAGGTTGACTAAAATTTTAAACACATCTACATGGTCCAATTTTTTATTTTAAATCTTTAGTTATAGTCTTTAAAAGTTTTTTTATAATAGTGTCTAGGTGGTTGTTCTAAGTGAGACTCTTTTGACATCTAGATTAGTTCAATTTTGTTTCAAGTTCTTGCATATAATTAAATCCTTAATTCAATGTGTATTTTGATTTACTTTATTTTACACAAAAAAATAAAAAATCATTAAAAAGGTTCATTTTTTAATAATTATTCTTATATTAGTGTTTTTTGTGACACTTAAAACACCCTATTTTATCATAATCTTTCATAATTTTCTTACTTATTTAGCATTAAATTAAACAACTATTATGTGTTTAAAATCACAATATTTTTTACTTTTAATTAAAGTTAAATTCATGTTAAAAAGGTTTCATTTTTAAAGGGAAACTATGGCTTTGCCTAACTTTTTTCTAGATGAATATCAAATACTTAATGAAAATAACTATTATATGGAAAATTCATGTTAGAGTAGATTTATGGCTCAAAATTTATGAAACATTGTTGTCGGGATTGAAAAATCCCCATCATGATGACATGTTGGCCCTAAACTTTCAAATGTATTTCAACATAGATTGCAACCAACCATGTTGATTATCTTGTAAAGTGTTAAGGATGAATTCCTCCTCCACATTGTTAATCAAGAGTCTCTTGGTGATGCTTTGAAATTCCTTGAATCCATGCATGAGGGCACTCATATCTAAAAAATTATTAAATTCATTCTTGAATTCCTAATTACACCTATGAAAGGTGACCAAAAAATAAATTTTTTGTAGAAATTATAAATTCTAAAGCTTAGTTAGATTGTTGTAACTATAATTTGATTAAATATCAATTTATTTATTTTATTATTTTGCTTATATTTCGTTTAAAAGAATCATAATTTTATTTTGATTTTGAATTCTAAATATCAAATTGAGAAAAATATCCCTAACCTTACCACTTTTTATACTCTCTTGATTAAAAAAGAGAAAGCTATGCCTAATTTTGATTCTAGAGAGAATGTCACTCAGGCACTTCTTGCTCTTTACCCTATTTTTGAGAATAATAGAAACCAAGAAACTAACCTTGATTATACTAAAGGCAAAAATGGGAATTAGAGATATGGTAACAAATATCATAAACCTATGTTTAATGGGAATTATAATCTATGTGGTAAATTTGGTCATCGAAGAGAAACTTGTTAGAAAAATAAATATGGAGTTAACAATCAATCTTCTAAAAATAATAAAGGGGAGAAATCTAATCAAAACAAGAAGATGAATCCAAACACTAACAAAATAATAATGAGGATCAAAAGTCAAATGTTATTGATTTATATGTTGCTTTATTTACTTCGAATGAAAATGATTAGATTTTATATAGCGGTGCATCACACCATATGGCTTGATTATCTAACATATTGTGTGCTTCTAGAGATATCTTTGAAAATATTTACTTAGGAGACAATTCATTTTTACAAGCAACTAATTAAGGAAAGTCAAAATTTATGAATGTTGTTATCAATGATGTTTTCTCTATAGCTAAGCATAAAAATAAATTATTATCTTGTTCACAACTTACTAATGATAATTTCATTATAAAATTACTTAAAGATATTTGGTTCATTATAAATCAACTTGGTTCTCTAATTCTTGAAGGGGTTCAAAAGAATGGTTTATCCATCTTCTCTCCTTCTTCTACATGTTTTCTTTCATAACATAGTAAGAATGAATATAAATTATGGCATGAAAGATTAGAACATACTAAATTTAGAATTTTACATCATATGCCTACTTAGAATCTTATTGTTTGAATTCCTTATATACCTTCTCATCATGAAACTTGTGAGGGTTGCTTATGTGGTAAGCAACATATTAACCATTTTCACAAGAATCATGATATGAATTCATCTTATCGATTATAATTAATTCATAATGATGTTTTAGGACATCTTGAAGATGTATCTCATAATGGTTATTTTTATACTATTACTTTTATTGATATTTACACTAGAATGATCTGGTCATATTTCATTAAAAATAAATTTGATGTGTTGTCTAAATTCAAAAAATTTAAAGTCTTTATTTAAAATGCATTAATGTTCATATTAAAAGATTAAAATATGATAATGGTGGTTATTACATTATTAAAGAGTTTTATTCTTTTTTTCATTACTTGTGGTATTCAAAGGGAACTAACGACTCCCTATTCCACTCAACAAAATGGTATTGCTAAAAGGAAAAAACACACCTTTATGGAAATGGCTAGAACAATGTTATAGTCTACAAATATTCATAAATTTGTATGGGATGAAACCATGAATATTTTTTTGCATATATTATGAATATATTCCATACCAAGTATTTAAATCTTTCTACCCCTTTAGAAATTTGGTTTAGAAAGAAACCTAGTGTGGCTAATCTTAGGATCTTTGGTAGTGTTGTTTGCATCTTTTTTCATAAAGTAAAATTAAATAAGATTCATCCTACCTATTATTATTTTATTTTCATAGGTTAGGGAGGTAATACTAAAGGTTTAATATTTAATGATCCATCTAAAATAAAGATAATTGAGAATAGGATGGTTCTTATTCTTGAATTTTTTTTTGTGAGCCCTCTATGAAATCCCTTCAATGTTCTTTTGATGAACCTGACTCTCATGTTTCTCATTATAAAGATTCAAATTCCATAGATAAATTTAATCCATATTTATAGTAATTAGAGTGTAAGGAACCTCCTAAATTTCATGTTTAAACTAAAATACCTAAATATGTAGAATCCCTAATCTAATATTCTAATGTTAATAAATTAAATATAAGTCAAAATTATTATCATGATTTAATGACTATCTATGAATGTGAACCTCAATATTTTGAGCAATCTTCTCAAGAAGATAGATGGAATGTTTCTATGCAATCTGTATATAATGCCTTAATTAAAATTAGATTTGGGATCTCATCCCTCCACTACCAAATAGGCACATTATCAATTGTAGATGGATTTGTAAGATTAAATATAATTTAATTGGTAAGGTTGACAAGTTTAAAGGTATATTAGTTTCTTGTGGGTTTACTTAAAAACATAGGATTGACTATGTTGAAACCTTTTATATTGTAGCATAAATGAGTACTATTAGATTACTTATTGCTCTTGCAACCCAAAATGGTATAATTATGCACCAAATAGATTTAGAGAATGCTTTTCTAAATGGTTATTTAGAATAATAAATCTACATGATGCAAACTAAATGTTTCACCTACCCTAATAGAGAATATTATGTATGTAAGTTAAATAAATGTTTGTATAGTCTAAAGTGTTTTTAGGATTTTATGGAGTTTAAATCCTATATTGTTAAAGGGTATGAGTAAAATGAATAAGGGTATAAAATATGAAATAAATATATTAACTAATTTGTGACAAAATATATCTAATATGATACTTATAATAATATAAATAAAAAGCACAAATAATTACTTAACTAGAAACTACTTCAAACAAGGGATCTAGAAGCTGAAAACTAGGAAACGAGCTAGTTTGAGTGTCATAAATAGGATCTAGGTTTCATAAACCCTCTTAGACAATATTTTTGTATCTTGTATAGTATAAATATGGTGCTATTGTCCAATTTTGGTGCTAATATCCTCTATACAAGAACATATATGTACTGATGGGAGTACCTGTGTCTGAGTCTACCATGCCTATCTCTATGTAGACAAACTCTACTTTGCTATCTATAACCTATTTCAATTTATTTTGTATAGAAACCATATACATCCATATGATTAGGGCATTTTAATGGCACACTTATTAGAAATTTGATGTTGGTTGGGGAGGTTAGACATTGATAACACCCTGTTATGATAAGAGTTTCATATTTCCATCTAGTGGATAAATGGATAAAAGTCATGTATTTATACTAATTTGGTGCTTGTATAGGGTTTGAAATATGTAAAATGAAAATAGTTACAAATGAGGACATTATAAGGGGATGTCAGTTTCCAATTATGGCATTAATGTCCAGCTGGTAGAATCTGAGGCACTAGGGGCTTGAATGACTAAGAGAGGACCTGAGACTGATTTTGAGATATCTAGGGATATGTAAGGCCCACATGAAAGCTAGATAAGTGTTTAAATAGACCCTATAATAGCTATATGGATAAGATAGGTATGGGTGGTCTCAAGTAATGCTCTTGGAATTGAAGTGAAATTTTAAATGGCTACATTCACCTCCTTATTTCTAGAAATTCATAAAAGAAAAATGACTAAGAAATGGAAAATAAATGTACCTAGAATTACCTAAGAGGTGAAGCCCATGAATCTAGGTTTTCATATGTGAAGTGTGCTCCATTGCATGTCCTAAAAATGAAACATACATATATCAATCCTTACATAAGAGACATCAAAGGGAAAGAAAAAATGTAGTAAAGAGATAAGAGATAATAAAGGAATGAACACACCTTATTAGGTACATGAACCAATGCATAAACCTAGTGACCTCCTATGTGTGTGTAGCTAATCATCAATTGGTGAATAAATTAGATTAAACTAAATGTCTTTCTCAATGCCCATGTGTGTGTGGATCAAGAACTCAAGATGGACTTGAATCCATCATTTCCTACCCATTTCTAGTGGATCATAACCTATGAATAGCTTGGAGGGTAAGTGCACAATGTTGGGGGACAAAAAATGGCCTATCAATGGACATGATTTTTCTTAAATTTCAAAAAATTTAACTTCCATAAATAATGTGATATCTCTATGCTCTAAATTTGAAGATGGTGTAAGACAATGAAATGTACAATTTCAAGTCTAGTTTATAAAACACTATGTTTTAAAAAATGGTTAAGTATAACTAGGTCAAACATCTAAAATTTGAAAAAATCCTTTTTTTTAAGAAAACAAAGTAAATAGATGGTTGTGTAGTGCACCTTTTTTGAGAAGTGTTTAATATTATTTAAAACCCTTTGGGGAAAATCTAGATAAGATCTAGTTTGTAACCAGTATTTTTTATATGTTTGCAATGAATACTCATTTTATGGATTTTGAAATTATATAGATCCTAAAACTAATAATAAATGTATAGACATCTATGTGACATGCCTAACTACCTGAAAAAAATGAAAATCATTTTTTAAAATGTGTGTAGAATTAGGCCTAGTGTGTGACCATATAACCTGTTTTTCCTTTAGATTAACAAAAGACAAATTACATGAACATGTATAGGCATGTAGTGGCCTAAAAAAGGTATAGTTATAAATCAACATAGTTTTAAACCTTAAATTAGTCCAAAAATTATAAAAATAATATTTTTGAAAAGAGGAGAGTGTGCTTGTCATGATGGTATTAATTTTTTAAACTTTCACGTTGAAATTCATAGTGTATTTGGTGATCAAAGTTGAATTTTGTTTTATTTATCTTAAGTCTCAGGATTAACTATATATTTATAGGGCTAAACTTTAGGCTTGAGAATCCAAGCCATTTCAAAGCCAAAAGGCATGGGATTTCAATTCAAATTTAAATAGTGCAATCACATCGATAATAAGATCGTGGTTTTAATGCAGTCATATTATTAACTATGTTAATAACATGATCATGTTATTTAATAATGTGATGTCATTAATAACATGATGGAATTATTAATGCAATCATGTTATATATTCAAAACACATTTTTATTTATTAACATTATTATTTGGGACCAACATTCTTGTCAAGATTTTATAAAATTAAATGATAATTAGAGATGTATTAACCTATGAATTAATTTATTTTTAATTTTACATGAGTCTAATATTCATTAAAATGCAGATAGTCCTACGTCATTCTAGATAGGGTCAAGAAGTCAAAAGTTGGTTTTTGGTGATCCACTAATCCATATCACTCATAATTTGGTAGATTTTAATTATATTTCATTTTTTACATGATTAAATGAATTATATTATCCAAAAATCAATTGGACTACAAGGATCCTCTAACTGAGTACTAACAAACTCAGAATAATAATTTTGAAATAAAGTTGAGTGTTATTACAAATGTTTAAGGATTAGTTATTTTAAAGTTGGTATTTGAAAAGTAATTTATAGTCTTCACAAGATTCAAATGGTGTTTTGGAACAACAAAAAATAAATCAAGGGTCATTTTATTTTGTGTCAAGAATATATATAGTCCTAAAAGAGGTTTAATTTGGCTAAATAGGACTACATTAATCTTTGTGAATAATTGGTGCTTTTTAGAACTTGTCAAAAACTTTTATAAACTTTTTAGTATTTTCTGAGTTAGTGATAAGATTGTTTGAGTCAGTAAGTGAAGTTATATAAGGATCTATTTTCAAGGTATATCAATGCATTAGTATCTTTTTTTCATATAATAAGTTGCCTTTTGTAAATTTTAGAGATGTCAAAAAAATAAATTCCTTATGATATAACTAATTTTATCATGAGATGTCATATAATGCATTTTTAAACCTATGCCCAAAACTTAGCCTTTGGAGTACCAATATAGCTATGTATCAGAAGTAAATTAGGGATATTTTGAGTCCCTTCAACCTAATTACATGACTATAAAATGAGATTTGGTGGCTGATTAGCTCCAATTTCATTACCTAAATTGAATTAAAGAAACATAATTTATTCATATGTAAGTTCTACATGTTTAGAATGTGTTTTTGAGCTCAATAAACTTGAAGTCATCAACTAATGAATACAAATGTTGATTAGTTTAATTATGGAGGTAATTAGGGTCAAAATGAGCCATCTAAAAGTATTTTAAATTGTATATTCAATATGATTTGGATAGAAATTAACCCTAATGTAATGTCATATATAATTAACCAAAGAGTCTATTCATTTAATCTGGGAGGCATTTGAGGCCAATTGGAACCCCTTAAAGAGTAAGATATGATTTGGGAAAAAAATAAAAGTTGATTCTATCATGAATTGATCCAATTAGTCAATTTATGTAATTAGGGGCATGATCTATGCAAAATTGAGCCACTAAACCAAATTTATGGCTCAATAAATTGTATAACATGTTTGAAAAATGTATGGCTTAATTGACCCTAATGTAATCAGAAATGCAAACATATTTAGGTAATTGTAATAATTAGGTGAACAAGTAACTCAAATTTTATTTAATTGCCTTAGTGATTGGACTCCATATATGATATCTTAAACGCTAATCCATATAATATTTATATTAAACTCTAAACCATGTACCATTTACCTTAAACTCTAATCCATAATCCCTAAACACCAAACCCTTTAAATTATAGACCCTAAACCAATAAATTTAGCCCCAATTAATATCCTTTATATATAGTAATAATTACATTCCTAAGGATGAACTTGGTTGAAATTAATCAATCATTACCATAAGTAACTTAATTGGCTCAATCTATAATGATGTGGGGGCTAATTGAGCCCAAAATCACATTCTTTACACATGCATTTAGGTTTAAGGAGCTCAAATGTACCCCAATCACCATCATAATTGTAAATTATATAACCTAAAACCTATACCCTAAGCCCTAAATCCCCAAAGTTCCTAACCCATAAACTTTGAACCATAAATATAAACTCTTTAAACCTTAAACAAATAACTTTAGCCCAATTAACTCATTTAGACTAATAATTAAGTTCATAGGGCCTAGTTTGGCCTAAATAACACAACTGATTGCCCTAATTGACTAATTCACTCAATTTGTATAATGACATGGGGTATAATGAAAACCCAAAAACACATTCTATAGTCACAAATGTGTCCAAGTGATTTAAATTGTTTTCAATTATCTTTGTGATTGACCCTTTGTACCCTAAACTTATATAAATTAAAACCTAAGCCTTAAACCATAATACCTAAACCCTAAATTTTAAACTATAAACATTCCCTGTGTACTAATTGATTTAGTCCTAATTAACATCCTTTGGAGTAATAATTAGGTTCACATGTATAGAGTGATTAGACATTATATACAGGTCGTTAAACCTAAAACCTATGCCCTATGCCCTAATGAACACTACATGCTTCAAACATACATGACATAATATATAAATGATTTTCTCAAGAGGTGTCATAAAATGCACTTTTAAAACCTATGACCAAAACTTTTCATTTGGAGTGCCAATCTAGCTTTACATCTAATGTAAATTATTTCTATTTTGAGCACCTTCAACCTAATTTCATGATTATAAAATTTGATTTGGGGGTTGATCAACACCAATTTCATTAGATCGATTGAATGAAAGAAACATTATTTACTTATATGCAAGTTATACATGTACAGAATGTGTTTTTGAGCTCAATAAACTTGAAATCATTCAGTAATGAATGTAACTATTGATTAGTTTAATTATGGAGGTAATTAGGGTCAAAATGATCAAGATGAACTTATTTTAAATTATATATCATGTGATTTGGAGTTAAATTAACCCTAATTTCATGTAATATATAATTAATCAAAGAGTGGATTCATTTAATTGAGGTATTTGAGGCCAATTTGAACCCCTTCAAGAGCAAGATATGATTTGGAGAAAAATAAAAATATTGATTCTATCATGAATTGATCCAATTAGTTAATTTATGTAATTAGGGGCATGATATAGGCAAAATTGATCCCCTAAACCAAATTTATGGCTCAATTAATTGTATAACATGTATGCAACATGTACATGTCTCAAATAACCATACTTTTATTAGAAATGAAAACATGAAGGTAATTATCATAAATATGTGAATAAGAAACTCAAGTGTTCTTCAATTACCTTAGTGATTGGAATCTATATTCAATATCTTAAACCCTATAAATTTTAACATTAAACATTAACCCTATACCCTATACCATTTAACTCAAAACCTAATCCATAAGCCCTAAATCTTAAACCCTTTAAATTGTATACCATAAACCCTAAACCCATAAATTTAACCACAATTAACATCCTTTGCATATATTAATAATTATGTTCACAATGATGAACTTGGTCAGAATCACATCACTCATTAAACCATAATTGACGTAGTTGGCTCAATCTATGATGATGTGGGGGCTAATTGATCTCAAAATTACATTATTTACTCATAAATATATGTTTAAAGAGCTCAAATTTTCTACAATTGCCTTCATGATTGTACCTTATATATCCTAATCCCTAATCCTTAAAGTTCCTAATCCCTAAACACTAAAACATAATATAAACTATTTCAACTTTGAATCAATCATTTTAGCCCAAATTAACATCATTTAGACTAAGAATTAAGTTCAAAGGGCTTAGTTTGGCCTAAATCACATTATTGATTGCCCCATTTGACTAATTCACTTAATATACATGATGACATGGGGTATAATGACAACCCAAAAAAACATTTTATATTCACAAATGGGTCTAGGTGATTCAAATTATCCTCAAATATATTTGTGATTGACCCTATGTACCCTAAACTAGATATACATTAAAATGTAAGCCTTACACCATAAAACCTAAACACTCTACCCTAAACTATAAACCATTATATTTCACTATTTACCAATTAATTTAGTCTCAATTAACATCCTTTGTAGTAAGAATTAGGTTCACATGGCATAGATCAATCAGACATTATATATAGGTCCTTAAGCTTAAACCCTATGACCTAATCCCTAATCCTTATAAATTATAATACCTATGCCCTAATTCCCACTACATGCCATAAACATACATGCCTTATGATATAACTAATTTTAGCATGAGATGTCATAAAATTCACTTTTTAAACCTATGGCCAAAACTTAACCTTTGGAATACCAATCTAGTTATGCATCTAAAGTAAATTAGGGATATTTGAAGACTCTTTAACCCAATTACATGACTATATAATGTGATTCAAGGGCTTATCAACTCCAATTTTTCCTAATCTCCATCATGATTATACCTTTTATAGCATAAAACATATACCCCAAGCACTAATCCTTAAATTTTCTAATCCCTAAACTATAAAACATAAATATAAACTCTTTAAACATATAACTAATCATTTTATCCAAAATTAACATCATTTATACAAGAATTATCTTTTTGATTGCCTTGTTTACCCTAAATTGTAAAACAAAAACATTCGTTATTTACCAATCGATTTAGACCTAATTAACATCATTTGTAGTAAAAATTAGGTTTACACACGGTATAGAGAGATTATATCCTATATACACCCTTAAAACTAAACCCTAATGCCCTAATATATAAAACCTAAACCCTAACACAAATTATAATCCCTGATCCCTAATCTCTAAAACCTAAATTGTAATCACTAATCCTTAAACTCTATGCATTAATGGCTTAATCCCTAATCTATATTAAGTATAATGAAATAACATTATTTAATAATGTAATTGTCTTATACTTAATATAGACAACACTCAATTTTTAATTTCAATTTCTAACCCCAATTGAGTATTAAGAATAACATGATCATGTTATGTAAGATCACATTATTCTTGATATACAATTCTCAATATGTATGTTGAAGCATAATCTTGTATAATAAATAATGAGATTGCATTATGTAAGAATCCAATAATATTATATAGTGTGATAATTTTATTATTATTATATAGTAATATTAGTTTCCAACATCTATTTTTAACCCAATTTGAGAATTTTGTCCCCACAAACATTCTTTATATACTTTTGAACGACCTACAGTACCTATGTACTTGAACCCAGCTTTGAAAAGCTATCAATTATCCTTGATAGGTGATGGATAATTTTCAAAGAAGAAGAAGATATTGACGAATAAAACATCAAAGGAATTATAATATTTGAGATAAAAAAAATATACAAATATAAAAACTTTGTGGTAGACAAGGTATAAACCTGAATCTTGATGAGGTAAATGCCATAGATAATGAGCCAATTGACAATAATGATTTAAAAATGATGAACTTAACCATAATGAATTGAATAATGATGAAATTTACCATAATTAAATGAATAAAAACTAAATTTAAAATAATATTAGATAATGTTGGAAGCTTACATTCAAGGTTCCATGTTTCTAATTTTATCAATGATGAGTCTATGTGTGATGCTTCACCCCCCATGAATGAAGAATTTTTTTGGAAACAAATAATGAATAAATAAAAAATGAATAAAATGTCATACCACCTCTAAACAATGAAAATAATAACAATTTTGAAACACCATCTCAACAAATTCAACCATTAATAATAACCCCAAGAATTATGCATAAAAAATATAAGTACTTAATTGATGTCAATGAAAATCATTTATAAATAATGCATAATAAAATGTATTATCACCATTAAATAAGACTATATCAACAAATCTGGGATACTTTATTTCACAATTTAGATTATGATAGTCAAAAATGTCAATTATTTGTTTCATTGATAAAATTGATTAAGATGAGACCTTTAATGTACACATTAGGACTAAGAACATCAAACATGGATAATGAAAAAAATGAAATTTTTGAAAATATAAATGATGAATATCATACTCTAGGCCCAAAACCATGCACCCAATATTGTAATTCTACTCAACGTATACTTACAACTTGTGCAATAAGTGACCAAATAGCGAAAAAATGAATGGTTTCAAAAACAAGCTGAAAACTTAATATAAATAGAAAAACATTAATGAAAGAAATTTAAATATGTTAAAGACTTAATGAGACTAATACCAATGAGCTATGGGAATTCTTTTGTATAATTTCATGAAAGTACAAGGCTATAGATAATACTCATAAAGAGTTACTTGGTCAATTTTGGAAAGAAAATAAAAGAATTTTGCCCAATGTAAGAGATGTAGTGTAAATAATATTTTGTTCTTGTAACCATGAATGACATACAAAAAATATATTAGATATGACTCAAAAATAATTGTACTCTAAATTTTTGGAAAATATCCATAAATTTATATTTATCAAAGATCTATTGAGATGGCTAAAACATTTTATGTAAAAATAAATCACACACACACACACACACACCACTTATTGTTATAGAAAACATGTTGAATTTTTAATGCACTATGATTTTTTTTACCATATTCATTGTATTTTGCATACTAACAAAAAATATAGCAATATGGCATTGAATTGATACCAAAATCAGCTAGGGAATTTATTTCAACTATATTTTGCAAAAGAACAGATGGACAAATATTTTACAATAAATCATGTTTAAATGGAAATTGTAGCATTTGTGGTGTATTTCCAAAATTAAAAAATGTATCCATGAGGAGACTACAAGTGTAATTGGATAGGAATTAGTTGATTTAATCAAATTAGTGACTTATCAAGTAAAATATGGAAAAGAATGTAAAGAGGTGTGATCTTGTTACAATAGTGACTTATCAAGTAAAATATGGAAAAGAATGTAAAAGGTGTGATCTTGTTACATAAAAGATACCTATTTCTAAATTTTTGGTCAAATTTCAAGAGAAGATTATTTATGAGTATGTAAAGCACACACATAGGGATAATTGGCTAGATGAACATTTTAAGATAAGATAGGATACATTACCACTTGGTCTGATAGTTTTAGTAGTTGAATTTGTTGAAAAACTACACATTCAAACCCCAAATGGAAGTTCAATCTTAGTATTAAAACTCATCACAAGTTACCATATTCATGTATATAACATTCATGCATGCATTTGATACTAAATAGTAACAAGAAAAAATATTAATGGATTACCATTTCTATATCAATCATGGCCAATCACATTGCTTAGAGTATGTGTATGTTTATTTTCAAAAAATTTATGAATGGTTGAGTTAGGAACATTACTTTTAATCAACATTACATTTGTTTACACAATCACACATTGAAATTAAAAAATGCATGGATGTTTTATTGGTTGAGAAAGATGCACATTACCATTAGTTTAAAACACATTTAGATTTTCACTGAGACTGGCCATGTAAAATGGGGGAATGATGCTTATGCAACATGTTTAAAAAGAGCTATTTGAAGGGAGGAGATAAAATTTGAAGGTACTCATTTGACAAATGCAAAAACTATGGTTGAATGGTGTAATGAGAACATGTGTCATGGTACTCAACAAAATTATACTATTTGTATACATTTTTAGTTAATCGAGGAAGAACACTTAGAAAATTATGAGGATTTTATGACTCTAATGGGTTCAAGTGACATCCACTCATTTCATAACTCAAATTCAAGTTCTTGGACTATTCATATGATAGACTTGACATGTCTATGTTCTACATGGATGTACTCTATTTGGAATGAGTGTGGGTCACAAGAGTCAGTGGATGATTGGAGTTCCAAACCTATAGTTCTAATCAATAAAAATGAAGTTCCAATAGAATTGTAAATTATAAATATGACATCATCAGATGACTTTGACTATGTATCTGATCTAGTGTGGCCAGGTAGAGTATTTGTCATTATGTACAATTTATTCTAATTGTATGTCTTCATATTGTGGATAAAAATACTTTTTTTTGTGATACAGGGAATTTTTTTTTAGTTACTTTAGATGAGGATAATGAAGAGGGAAATGATTAATACATGTTTTATTATGTAGAGAGAAATAAAAAATTCACTTCCCTAATTATAGATGGAGAAAACATTGACTATCCCACTGGGTCAGTGATAGTCACTGGAACTTGGTTTTAGTTATATCATACAAAATATTTAGATAAATGGTTATTTTAAGAGTTTAAAATACATTGAAAGATACTACATTGATTCTTTCAATGAATATTCAATTACAAAAATATGATGAGAAACCATTAAATAAAAAATAATGGAAAGTTTGTGAGTCAGACCATGAAGCTATTCTCGATACTATCAAGGTTAGAGTAGATCCTAGTGGTTCATTGGATTTAAATATGTAGGTATGTTGAATTTTAAAATGTATATATAATAAATTTTACTAAATGTTTGTATTTTCTAGGTTATACATATGAATTTCATTTTTAATTACTCACTAACAATTTTTCGTAGGTTAGTAGTGCCCGACAAGATTCCACCTTCACATGGTTGGCACTATCAGTAGATAATTATATATTATTGAAGATAAGATAATATTAGGTTGTATGTGATTCAATCTCAATTTGGATGTAATAAATTTCAATAAATGACTTACATATTTTGTTTTACATGTGTTTTAACTCAGCCTAAAAAATTGCATTTTTCTTGATTGGGAAGGGCCTTCTTGAGGCCAAAATTGGTGGTGGTTTTTTTAATAAGGCCTAATAGAAGGAAAAGAACTTATTAATAGAAATTTTCCACCCCCGAGATGTGTTATTAGTTTAAATTTTCAATTAGGAAGCATTAGAACAATAATTCTACAATAACTTAAACTTTTCATTGCATTTGTTATTAGTGTTTTTGTGTTCTAGAATGGTAGTGAAAATGCACTTTAGGTGGATTTAAATGTCATAGTAGTGTGATAACATGTAATATACCTATATATACATGATCAAAGTTATATATTCTTAGGTGGAGGTCTTGGAGGTAGAAATGTCAGTTAGAGCTCAAGAAGTTGCTTGTTTAATGCCAAGAAGTTACATTTTTGGACCTATCACTACAACTTATCCAATGGATTGTTCTCAAACATTTAACTTGAGTGATCTAAGGTATGATTATATAAATTGAATTAGTAGGGTAAGGATCTGATGGTTCATTGAAATGAATTATAGGTTTAATTAAGCATGTTTGAACATAAGTTAAAAATTTGCATTTTTCTTGTATAGGGAAGGGCATTCTTAAGGCCAAAATGGGAGGTGGGTTTGTCTATTAGGCATAATGGGAGGCCAATAACCTAGTAATAAAAATTATCCATCCCATTAGATGTGTTATTAGTGTCAATTTTTGGTCAAGAAGTATCAGAATAATAGTTCTATAACCACAACTTAAACTTTGACAACATTTGTTGTCAATGTTTTTGTGCTCTAAAATAGTAGTGAAAATGTACCTTAAAGTGGATTTGAACATCATGGTAGTGTGATAAAATTTAATTATCCTATAATTAAGTGATATAATTGATATATTCTCATGTGGAGGTCCCATAGGTAGAAATGCTAGTTGGAGCTTGAGAAGTTGCTTGTTCAATATCAAAAAGTTGTGTTTTTGGACCCCTCACTGTAACTTGCCCAATGGGTTTATATCAAAGGTTCCACCTAAATGATCTAGGATGTGATTAGAGGGAATAAATAATTATGGGAAGCATTTGATTATTTTTATAAATGACTTACAAGTTTTGTTTTACATGTGTTTGAAATTAAGCTAAAAATTTGCATTTTTCTTATATTAGGAAGGGAGTTCTTGAGGTTAGAATGGGTGTTGGGTTTGTCGATCAGGCCTAATGGGATGTAAAAAAACTGGTCATATATGTTATCCACCCCCTTAAATGTGTTTAAAGTTACATTTTTGGTCAAAAATCATTGAAACTAGAGTTATTCAACCACAACATTTGTTGTCAGTATTTTCATGCTGCAGAACAGTAGTGAAAATGCACTTTCGCATAGATTTAAACATTGTAGTGGTGTGATAATATGTAATTTTCATATACGGATGTGATTAAAGTGATATATTCTTAGGTAGAGTTCCCAAAGGTATAAATGTTGGTTGGAGCTCAAAAAGTTCCTTGTTTAATGCTAAAAAGTTGCTTTTTTGGACTCCTCACTACAACTTATCCAATAGATTGCTATTAAAATTTAGAATTGAGTGCTCCATGGTGATATTAAATGGATTAAAGAGGAAGGGTATGAATCTATTGGTTCATATAAATGAATTATAGGTTTTTTTTTACTTGTGTTTGATCTTAGTCTAAAAATTTGCATTTTTCTTGTATTGGGAAGGGCATTCTTAAGGCCATAATGGGTGGTGGGTTTGTTGATCAGGCTTGATAGGAGGCTAAAAATTTGGTCCTATAAATTATCCAGCCCAAAAATGTTTTTTCATTTTCATTTTTTGGTTAGGAAGCATTGAAACAATAGTTTTATAAACACAACTTAAATTTTGACAACATTTATTATCAATGTTTCTACGTTGTAGAATGGTAGTGAAAATGAACTTTTAAGTGGATTTTAACATCATAGTGGTGTGATAACATGTAATTTTCATATTTATATGTGATTTAAGTGATATATTCTCAAGTGGATGTCTTGAAGGTAGAAATGGCAATTGGAGGTCAAGAAGTTGCTTGTTCAATGCCAAAAAGTTATATTTTTGGACCCGTCACTGTAACTTGTCCAATGGATTTCTCTCAAAGGTTCCACCTAAGGGATTTGGGATGTGATTATATGGATTAAATAGGTAGGGTATATATTTTATTATTAATGTAAATTAATTATAGGTCTAGTTTTACATGTATTTGAAATTATGTTAAAAAAATGCATTTTTCTTGTATTAAGAGGGACATTCTTGAGGCTAAAATGGGTGGTGGGTTTGTCAATCAGGCCTAATGGGAAGCTAAGAAAATAATATTAGACATTATCCACACTCATGGATGTGTTGATAGTGTCATTTTCTAGTCAGGAAGCATCAAAATAATAGTTTTGTTAAACTCTTGGCCTGTAGAACATGTTAAAACTTGGGCAAGATGAGTTTCTAGTTGATTTGAGTTTTAAAAACTTGGGTAAGGGTTATAACATGTTAAAATTGATAAACTAATACTATAAACTTAATTTTTATGATATATAATCTCTATTTTGATAAATTGACCTATTAGGGCAATAAGTAGGTCTAGAGACTTAGAAACTTAAAAAGAAAGAATTTCAAAATGAGATCTTGACAATCTCTTAGAGACCTATAGTTTGTTGTTTTATTGTATGTTTTGACACCTGCATAAATCTTTGAGTTTTATTAATACCTATCCAAAGTGTCTTAATGAATATTTTTCAAAATAAGGAGAGTATATCTAAGATATTAGTGACTAACTAAGAACATACCTAATGAGTAATTGACTAGTTTAAAAGAAGATTTTTTGAGAGTGGATAAGTGAGGTTGTAATTCTTCATGATATTATAGCATACGAATAGTAATTTCATAGCCTTCTTAAAAATAGAAGACCAAACTATGCATTAGCTAGTATTAGGGGATGATAAAGGGTTTCGGCCAAAGATGGATCATTGTATCATGAGTGAATATTTTGTTTCAAATTAGTAAGGTTGAAGACATTATATAAAAGGTTAGGTATAATTTTATCTTGTAATTTTATCAAATATAAATTTGAAAATATGAAGAAGTAGACTGTGTACATGGTCACTAAAAGATTAGTGTGGATGAGGTATTGATAGAGATTACTCAAGAGGTGAGGGAAATATAAAGATAAAATAATAATAGAAGGCATACAAGAAGAAGGCCTAATTTCAATAAAATATATTTAAAAAGGAATTAGATCTAGGTGAAGGTGAAATATCAGGTAACTAATAGGTATAGTTATCTAAATGAGAAACTTACAGGGATTTATGATTGATTCTATGTCTTTGCATTATACAAGTTTAAACATGATTGGGTATGGGTTTTTAGTGTAATAAAATTTTGTTAATGATAAAAATTAAAAGTTGTAAATGGGTGATGATGAATTCAAAATAGATAAGAGTGTCATTACTCATTTCCACTACACATAATGAAATAAAAACTTTAATTTTAAAAAATATGGGAGATATAAGATTTATAGCATTGAACAAAGTTTTAATCCTCATTTGTGTACAAAATTAAATACTAGATCTGATAGATAATAGTTTGGAAGATCAAAACAATAATATACAATAACACACAAAAAATAAAAATTGAATATAAATTAGATAGATTACCATTATAGGCATACAATATAGGCACATGTGTGTAATGTCAATAATACATATATTGCCATGATAGGCTTTCAAAAAATTACATCTACCAACATAGTATCTAATGTTGGGTGAATGTTAGATACACATATACAACATGCAAAAAATGCATAAATTGCCATATAGGCATACAACAAAGTATAACTCACGTAAGACATCCTATTCATAGAATAACCTCCTTCTCTTTGCATTACTCAAAGAAGACACTCCATGGGATGCCCAAATAGTAGATAGAGACCCTTTTAGTGCCTTGGATTGCTCCAAGGTCTGACTATGGGTCTTACACTCATACATCACTTCTAGTTGAACCTATTTAAATATAAGTATTAATAAAAAATTAACATAAAATACATTCAGTCAATTTTCAATAAATTGATTTTAAACTATAATAAACAATCATTTCAATATACACTTATTACAAGATTTTGGTCCTACTCAATATATTTTCAAAACATAAGAAAGTCAATGGTAATCTCGACTATTTGAATAGGCATCTAAAATATGGGATAAACATGAAAAATTTCCCTACTAATCATATGAGTGGGACTATCAGATGTCATAAGACAACCTTGCATACATAATACATTCACATAAGTTATATTATCCCAAATTATGTAGTAAAATTATTAAAACACTTGTCTATTTCTACAATTCAAAATTACAAGTTAATATATAGCTCTGTTAGTGCCTATGCAAATGACATTGTAGAAACAATGCCTATGTTTGTATCAACTCACAGAGAGGGAGGAGTATCTACTTGATCCATCAACTATTCATGTATATAAGGTCTCACTTAATATTCTGTAAAGTATCAAATATATATATGTCAATTTCTTTTCAATGTAAACCAAGATATATATGGAAACATAATTCAACATGCATATCATGAAAAGATAATGTAAACCAAGAATCATGGAAGTGTAACTGCCATACAATGTATAATGGCCAAGAATAAAAAGTATTTTGCATATTGGAGCTAATATAAAAATTTTAATACATGTAGGAAGTGTGAGTGGAAGAGTAGGAGGTAGAAATAATAGTATCACTTCGACAAGGAAAAGTTAGGGAGAGAAAAAGAATAAGAGACATATCAAGAACTCTATCCTTATTTATAAAGCTTCTTTAGATAGAGGAAAATGTAAATAAGTGTCTATACGTTTATGATCAATATTTTTGTTTTGATATCTCTATTTAGATAAGACTCAAGTTAGTATTCTATAGGTTCAAAGTGGTGAAACCCATGTTTCAATACTCTATCTTCAAGCACAACCAAAAAAAGGAAAGCATAGTCAGTTTAAAGTGTCATTATAAATGATTAAAAGATGAATAAGGGATATATTAACTATATGAAATGAATTTAAACAAATTAAAAGTATCATACTATTGATAAAATTCAAATTACATGTGAAGACTTTATACATACCAATTACTAACAATTCTAAGTTTGCATAGTCATAAAAAAAATCATATCAAGTTATTGGAAATAGAGATGAAGATTTAAGGTATTTTGAATGTTCTGGGATATTATTTTTCCATATGTGTGATTATTTAAATTTGTATCAAATTAATTTAAAGGGTATTAAGGGTTTATTTTGTCCTATTTGTTGACATAGTCATGTTGGAGGGGTACAAAAATTATGCAAAACTACATGTTGGGAGTGATTTAGTACTAAGAAATAAAAAGTAATAGTTTGAGAAGATGCATGGGGTAAGTAAAAATACATTTCAAGCCTTATAATATTTTATGAGAGTTAAAATTTAATTATATCTCATTTACTATCCTCTCAGGTAGGTGCAAGACTAAGACAACACAAGTTAGGGTTTGAAACTAGAAAATGAGATAACAAGTGATTTAATCAATGAAAAGTCATTAAATTTTGTAGATAGGTATATTTGTAAATGAAGAAGAGTATTTTTAAGGTTTAATTTCAATTTGAATCAATATGGTATGGTTTCACAATCAATATCCTTGAATTAGGCTTAGGAGACCTAATTAATCTTGAGGGGTGTTGAGTTAGGTGTTCTTAAAAAAAAGTTAAATTATGAAAGTCCCCAAATGAGATATGTGATTTGAATGGGTATCTAAATGAGGGTTTGGTTTGGTTGGGATATTTTTATTTTAATTAGAACAAGGAGGTTTACCTAAAAAATGGGCTAGTAGAAGGAAGGTGTCAAAGAAAAAGGAATAGTTAAGTTAAGAGTTGAAGTTTGGGGGTTGTGTGGAATGGTTAGATGCATGAAATAAGATGTAATTGAGTAGGTAGATATTCCTATGAGTATTTTTCAAGGACAAAATCATATTAGCATACATACCTATGAAAACACACAAGAATATTTTAAAGAATAGAGCAAGGATAAAGAGAGAGAACATGAAAATAGAGTATGATCTAAGAAGGTTTATGTTAAAAGGAAACATTGTAGAGGTAGTTGATTGGTAAAATGACATCAAGCAGAGAAAGAGCATTAAATGAATATAAGGAGGATTAAGAGCCATTGAGTAGGTAATAGTGAACAAGAAATAACTAATAAATACAAAGTGAAAAGAGATAAAGAGGTTGAAGACAAAAGACAAAGGACAAGAAAAGATCGGAGCTAGGTATTTGGTAGAGGTAACTATGTGTTTCCATCCATATCAGGGAAGCTTGTTAGAACTTATGCATCAAGATACTTGATAAATAAATTTAACTTAAACTTAAAAGGTAAATATACATAGATTAAATGTACATAGAGAATAATATTAACTCAAAATTTTAATTTTGTATAGGTAAAGGTGTCATCCTAATAGAGATAGATGCAATAGTGGATGGGCCAATACTTGGATAAAAGAATGTAAATAATGGCAGCATGAAATTAAATGTTTCAAATGTTGATTATGATGATGAAGGAACCATCACCTCTTGTGACATAAAAAATGACATATATATTACTCAATTTTTATGTAAATTAATTTTTAGATAAATTAAATTTGGAAATATAACTTAAATTTAACATGACATTTATATCAAATATACCTACATTTCTGTAGTGGATGATGTCTACATACCAAATGTGCATGCCAAAATGTCATCACTCATAATAATGTTATAAAATCCCTCTAAACCACTAGTACCATCATCATCATAAGGTCAAATGCACATATCTCCATAAGAACTATAAGGGTGGGGTTGAGAATGTACACTAGGTGGCATATTTATAGCATCAGTCTATAAGAGCCTACTTGTATGTTGAATGAGTGTATTGGTAAGTGAACTAAGATCATGTAGATTTTTTTTCTCCATGACCTAATTAAATCTAGAGGGGATCGTAGGATCAATTGGATTTAAGATATGGACCCCTGCATGCTAATTAGATTCATGACACTCACCTAGTGAATCTTACATAGAGCCTTTCCGTCATCCCTAAAACTCACTAAAATCAAAATAGTTTGGAATATCATTAAGGATAATCTCATAGTAGTGTTTCCTAAAAAAATACAATGGGACCTTTTGGCTGTTACATGATGGATAATCAAACACCATCCACCATCAATCCCAAAAATTGGTTGTGATTAAATTATGTTTGCATTGATGAATTAGAAAATGTTTATTAGTTATAAAAAATGGTGAATTGGTGGCTCGGTCAATGAATAAGTAAAAAATGGAGGCTTTTGATATTTCTTTGTTTTTAACCTCAAGTGTTGACAAATTGTCAGCGTAATAAGCCCTATAACTATATCAAAATGGAGTCCATTTATTAATTTGACTCATTATAGAGTCAATTTAACCTAATAATGTCTCTAGGTAATTGGTTAGATGGGTGCAATGGGGGTTAGTTGAAGTATATCCCTCATTCTCCAAAATAATTCCTTAATTTAAAATTTATTTCCCATAATGTTATCAATTATAATGTCATGACTACCTTGGGGATTTTATGGAATTGTAGGAGGGATAGGTAGAGGGATAGGAGGAGGAACAAGAGGTTTTTGTGGAGAGTTAAGAGGAGGAACAAGGGGGTTATATGGAGGGTTAGGAGGGTTAGTAGGATGGTTTTTTCAAAACAAACAAATTACAACTAAATATTACTAAAAATTAGGGTTAAAAAATGAAAATAATGAGAAATTAGGGCTAACAAGTGTAGATTTTTAGCACTTACCTCTTTTACATGGTGGCATCATTGATTATTAGATTTATGGGATGAATTTATAATCTTCCTATCAGGTTTTTGTATTTCTCAAATAAAATGTAATTTCAAAAGATGGTGATAGTATAGGAAACTCGAATGCAAAATGATGAATTTGATTTCAGGTTTTGGTTTTTATTTTTTATGATTTAGGTAATATGATAGCATTATTAACGTGATCATGTTATTGAAAAAAATAATGTGATTGTGTTAATAATGTGATCATGTTACTTGTTTCATAAAAAATAAAAACCAAAACCCAAATACAAATTTATCATTTATCATTTGAGTTTCCTTTGCTATCATCACCTTTTATGATTGCACTTTGTGTGAGAGAGACAAAAGCCTATTAGGAATATGATAAATTTATCCTAGTAAGCCATTTATGAAAGATTACCACCATCTATAAGAGGTAGTGATCACATTAATAATGTGATCACATTATTTAGTAATACGATCATGCTATTTAATAACTTGATCACATTATGTCTAAGTGATTACTAAGCCATAATTTAAATAATGTGACTACATTAATTAAATAATTTGATCACATTATTTATTAACATGATCATGCCATGAAATTATACCCTAGTGAACAATAACTCAAGTAGACTATGACTCCATCATTTCCTATGCATGTGTAGTAGATGCATCTGTAAATGAATTATGTAATGTAACTGAAGTAGTATGATTGTAATTAAAACTATATATAATGAATCTATGTCTAGTCAAGAACTATGGAATAAAAATCATCATAAGGGCCTCTTGGGCACTCATTTATGTATCTTAGTGAATACTTAGTAATGTTAACCACTGTAGATGGAGAAATGCATTAAATCAGGTATAAACTGGTGTAAATGGTGTCTGCATTAAGAATGTAGATAATGAAATGGATTTTTCCATTCCTTTTGATCAAATTATGCAAAATTGATCATATATAAATAGTGTGTCTCACACTTTCCATTGAAATGTAAGATAATATGAGCATAAGTGGGTAATGTATGATGTTTGTTAGATCTATCATTCACAAGTTTGTCAAGATAGATATAACAATGTAAGTATGTGTATGGACAACAAATCTGAGTAATAAACTAATTAATTACCTAGGGGGGTGGGGCATGATGTCTATAAAATAACCAAATAAGGAAGGGGAAATACATGAGGTCCCTCATGACATATAAAACTAGAGTGTGTAAAAAGAAAGATACAAGTGTCATGGTCATGATACATACATGAAATTATACATACAACACACATAATGCACAACAAGTAGGCCAAGGGGATAAAATATAAGGGACATAGACACATGTCACTAAATTTGAGAAAAAAATACATAAAAGCATATGTTTAAATGTCCACATATGAAAACATAAAATAAGTTGGCATGGAGCCACATGGAAGGACATGTTCGAATGTCCACATACACAATAAATAAGGCACACAAAAGGACATGGGCATATGTCCAAAGCATATATATAATGAAACAAAGTGGTGTAGAGCTATAAATTAATGGCATATTTAAATGTCATTGAATATATGTAAAAGCATAAAGACACAATCAAGTCTTAACAAGTCAATCTAGAAACGAAAGTATGCATGCACATGTGATATAGATTTGCATAAGAGTAAAGATGTACATAAACTAAGTCTAGAGTAGTAGTAATTGGCAAAAAATCTATGTAGTGTATAATGATCAATATCAAGATATAAACAATGACAAATTTAAGATATAGAGTGTAGAAAGATGTAACATGATAATAACAACTATGTATAGTATGACCTCAAATGCATTAATGTATCAAATGAGTAACATATGTATGTACCTCTAGTGTGTAGATAGTAAAAAATTTGTGTCTGTGTGGTGGACCTAGCTCTTGTAAGCATCTACAAACACTCAAAAATAATAAGTGAATCATCTATTTATGATAAAATTGACTACACTAATATAGATTATGTATTACCTAAAAAGTATAAGAAATATAAACATAGAAATGCATATAATCTATAATTTGTATTTTCTAAGAAAATATTTGAACATTTTTGTGTAGTTGACATATTATATTATTATTTTATTTTATGGAAACTATGTACAATAGATTATAATTTTTTTATATATCGAATCTCCTTAAATGCAATATGTTCAATGGGTTTTTGATTTCCCTATTGTTAAGTGAGGTTATATGGTATACCTTGGAAATAAGCTTTTCTATGACTAAGTACGAGCCAAGCCAATTTGGTTTAAATTTTAAAATTTTATCCTCTTTATAATTGATGTTTATGATATTTTATTTTAAAACCAGATCACTGAATTCAAATTCCTTGTTTTAAACATGGCTATTTTATGCCTAATAGATTCATTTTTTATATGCTCTGAGATGTTCTTCAACTTGGATGTATGTTGATCCAACTGTTATAATTCATGGAGATATCTTTCTCTATATTTATCATTTGTAATAAACCCTTTTCTAGATACCCATAAGGATGGGATTTGTAGTTCTAGTAGGATAATTTCTTTTGCACAATATACCTATGAATAAAGAGTAGTTATTCTCAGTGTGGGAATACTAGTGTGGTAGGATCATAGTGCATAGATGAGTTGATTATGCCAATCATCACCAAATTTTTTAACCATTTTTCTAAAGATACTATTAATTATCATGTTTGTAGCTTTTCCTTGAAAATTACCTTGTGGGTAGTATAGAGTAGAGAATGTGTACCATATACTATATTTAGCACAAAATTTCTTCATTGTTTTGTTCTTAAAATTAAGTTCCATTATCTATAATGATGGTTGTTGAGAGGCCAAAATGGGGAATAACATTACCCATGAGAAAATCACAGATATCTTCTCCATTTTTCAATTGTAATGAAATTACCTCCACCCATTTTGTAAAGTATTTTTTATCTATAATAATGAATTTTTGACCTCCTATAGATTCTAGATTTATCTTACCAATTAGATCAAATCCCCATAACATGAATGGCCCTAGGGATATAATGGGTTTTAACTACTATGAAAGGGACATGGTGTAGGTTTATATGACATTAAGATTTATCAAATAACTTGGCATATTCTTGAAAATTTTGCTCCATTGTTGGCCAATAGTAAACTTGAATAAGTAATTTGTGTGACATTAATTCACCACTAAAATGGACATCACATTCATTGTCATGGACATGACTAATGGCCAACATAGCCTCCTCATTTGTCAAATATCAGAGTAAGTATCCATCAAAATATTGTTTGAATAAGTCCCCATAGATAACAACATATCAAAGGGAATTTTTCTATAGTTTATGATTATTATTCCTTGTGAAAGTGTCTATAGTAATAGATTTATGTATAAAATTGTATATATCTAAAAAAAATTGAGATTCTATTATACTATGCATGGTGACTAAAAATGCTAGATCTATGACATTGGCATGAGATACTGATGGAGATTATAATGATTTGATAATGAAGATAACTTGTTCATAATTGATGTCAATAAGGTTAAATGATGTTGTATTAGCCATTGCATCATCATGATGATTGTCCTTAGAGGAATGTTTTTAATAATTTTTTTTTCAAACTAAGCTTGTAGACATTAAACCATATCCTTGTAGGGAATGAGACATTATTATTTAGTTTTATAGATATCTATAACCTAATGAACAATGAATTTTAAATCCTTATAAACATTAATTTATTTTTTTTGGATAACATGAGCTACTTGAAGGTTGAGGACAAGGGCTTCACATTCTATGATATTGTTTGTACATGAAAAATTGAGTTGGTAGGCAAAGGGTACTATGTGCCCAAGTGGATCGATGAAAAAATTCCTACCTTGGAACAAAATAAACATCTAGAATTGTCAACAAACATTTTCCATGTGTCTAAAGTGTTATTATAACCTATGAAGTCATCATAAAAATCACCATTGATAGGGTTTATATCTAATAATAGTGTTACTACTAATTGTTTTGTGATTATTTGGCCCTTTCCTTAAATTTTTTACATGATATTTAGGTAAAACATTGTGAGTAACATGACCAAATTTTAATATAGCCTAAGATATGTGGTTTTTATATAAGAAACTTTATAGGATTGAATTTTGTAATAACTTGTGTCTCATTATCAATCATATAGTGTCAAAGCTTTTATGTAGTGGATATAAGTCCCACACATAATTTTTATATTATTGGATACTTTTTTTCATAGTTAAGAATTGTAAAAATGATCTATTAAATATATTTTTATTTATGTTGATCATTGTGTTGTGCCAAAAGTGCATTGAGTGCATGATATGTTACTGAGAGGTAGAGGAGAAGTGACATGTCAGGTGTTGGTGGTACAAGTATATGTGGGTTCAAAAATTATTGTTTAAGTGCATCAAATATTTCTTGACGTGTGATATCTAATTCAAATTGCATGTCCTTGCTAGGTACTCTAGTTAGTGATTAAGTCTTATCTACTAGTTGTACCACAAAGTGATATATTGCCTAAATCTTACCTTGTAGGGAGTAAAATTAATTTATGTTTGTAGGAGGCATGCCCATTATAGATTTGATTTTCTTTGGGTCAAAATTTATGTCACATTAGGATATTATGAATCCTAAGAGTTTACTATATGAAACCTCAAAGACACATATATTTGGATTTAGTTTTACATTGCACTTTCTCAATCTTTCTCAATCTATTGCATGGTGTTACCACTCTTTTAATTTTTTGAGCAAGTCATTGATAGAATTTTCCATTATTTTATGAATGAGATAATTAAAGATATGGGTAATTTCTTTTTTGTATGTTTATCCTACATTTTTAATCTAAAAGGTAAGACTATATAGTATAAAGTACCCCATGTTGTGGTAAAAGAAGAATTTTCATGGACTTCCTTAGTGAGCTTGATTTCATTATAATCAGTGAAGCCATCCATGAAATAGATAATTTCATATCATGATGTGTTTTAAACTATCATATCTATGTTAGGTAGAGGAAAATCATCCTTTGGACATGATTTTTTTAAGTCTATTGAATCACAACATCAGATTTGGCCATTAGGTTTAATAAATGGAATAATTTTAGTAACCCATCAGGGATGAACAACTAGATGAATGAAACTAGAATCAAGGAGCCATTAGATCTCATATTTTACTAAAAGATTTATTTTTGGATGCATATTTTGAATTTTTTATTTAACCAGTTTCGCATCAAGATAGAGTGTAATCCTATGTATTAGGATTGAAGGATCAATGCTAGGAATATTGGAGTATACCCAAGCAAAAACTTTAGGGAAGTCCTTTAAAATATTTTCAATACATATATATTAGACTTTATGCAAGGCATAAACCAATAGTATTATGTGTGTATCGGTATCAATTCCATAATTAAACTCAAATATCTCTTTGTTAAGTATGTATATTGATCAATAGTGTATGGTGATGTAGGGATTATACCATATGTGTTGGGTGAAATGTCATTTAAATGGTTTGAGCACTCACCAAAGTATGTTTGGTAATTTATGGAATGACGATACCTATTCTTATGATATAAATAAGGAATATCCTCATATAACCCAAGGAATTATAATAGAGGTTAATCGTTAGCAAATTCATCGAAAGTGGGCAAATATATACAAATGGGATCATCAATAGGATTGGTATAAATAGCTATAAGTGTAAAAATATGATTTACTATATTATTTTACTATGGAATGGGTGAAAAAACACTACATGCCAATAATCATGGTGAGAAGACTTGGCATTAGATGTGATATATTTATATCCAATTCATTGCGTACTTTGTTGATCATATGCCTCAATAGGATTAATAATTCCCTATTCATGTTTTCCAAGGTCCTATCCAATGTAGCCCATTTTTAAGAAATATATCAATTAAAATAGAGAATTGAATTTTTTATCATGTGGTTTAGAGGTTTTTGAGGGAGTTATACATGAAATCTAAATAGTAGACTGAATTTATGTTATATTAAAATCCATATGAGGAATATAATTATGTGAAGGCTCTATTGCTGACAATATTTGAATGGTTCTTCATCCATAAGATGTGCGTGGATATTAAATTTGTATATGAACTTTAAATATGCATGTAAATTTGATAAAAATATGTGTATATCATGAACACAAGGTCTTCCAAGCATGATACTATAATTAATATCATTAGGCATAACTTGACATGTCATAGGTAGTGTTCTAGGTCCCATTTTAAGGTTTCATGTGATTTGACCTAGAAATTTACATCAAATATTATACAACCCTCTGATGTTCATATAAAAAGGATTGAAATGTTTATCATGCATATTAAGAAGGCAAATAGAAAAGATATTACAAATGTTTAACCATAATCCATTGTCAATTAACACATGTTTAACACCCACCTCATAAAATCATAATGCAATGTAGAGTGGTAGGTGTATATATATGATGTGCTAAGGTGGGAGATCTTATTTTTCAAATGAAATATACTCTTTAGTCTATTTCATAGTATTGATTATGGAAGAAACATAAGCTAGCTCTATTGTGCAAGGAACTTTGATATCATAGGATGTTGCATACAAAATATATTTTATATGTGTCAAAATGTTGTGGAGATCTAAAATGGAAAATGTGGTTGAATAAACATGGTTTTGGTCAATAAAATGACAGCCATGGTTTTTTCATACCTACCATGCTTTGAGAACACATGTGGATATCATATCATGGATTGTATGGTATATTATGATCATAGAATTAGTAGTAGAGGTGGGATAGTAGCTATATGTATAGAGTTAACAAGTAGGAGGGATAAGCGATAACACTAATGTTATATTATGTTTAGTAGTGATAGGTAAGGAATAAAAGTGAATAAAAGATAAAAAAATCATCTAAAGGAGACTTGTTGTTTTTAGGTAATGTGTTTGGTCTCTTATGTAATATTTCCTCTATGTGTTTAAAGATTTATTTCTTAATTGAATTCCACATGAGAGAAAAATAACATGCTACGGAGATAATGAAACATGACATGTAGTTCAACTAATATAAATTATCATGTATACATGTGTTTATGTATTCTTTGTGTTCATTCTAAATTAAAGGAAACATGCATGCAAATGAAATTATTAGACTTTGCATCAAGAAGTGATTAAATTCTTATGTCAATATTATCATGATTATAATAGATAAAAATTAGAATATAAATGGTCTAAAATCTAAATACATGTCCTAAAAGGCTTGAAACAGAAACCCTAAAGGTATTCTAGGGTTAGGGTTTGTGTAATATTCAAATTAATTTTGGTTCAACAAATGTTTTAAATTTTTTAGGGTTTTATGGAGATTTAGTCCTAGATTGTTAAAAGATCTGAGTATAGTAAATCAAGGTATAAAATATTTAACAAATACAACCATGAGTTTTTGAAAGAACTAATCTAATCTGATACTTATGATAATAGAAATAAATGACATAAATAAGTAGTTAGTTATAAATTACCTAAGATAAAGGATCTAGAAGCTAAAAATTGGTACATGAGTTAGTATGAGTGTTACAAATATAATCTATGTGTCAAAAACCCTCCTAGATAATAGATTCATATATTATAATTAACACATGGTGTTAGTGTCCACTTTTGGTTCTAATGTCCTCTATGTAATAAATGAGTTGTACTTTTAGGAGAACCTATGTCTAAGTCTACTAGGCCTATTATTGTGTGAATAAACCATAGTTCATTATCTATGACCTATTTTAATTGATTTTGTATGCAAAACCTATACCTCAATGTGATCAACAAATTTCATTGGCACGAGTATAAAAGGTATGATGTAAGTTCGGTAGGTTTTACATCCTCAACACCCTACTATGATGAGAGTTTCCTACATACCAATACTTCAAGGAGGGATCAATCTTAAAGTAGTTTTCCCTACCTAAGTACTAGCGCAAGTACAAGTGAAGTTTGTATGAATGTTAGTTTGAGTCCTTTTATTGATGGTAAAAACTATAAATCTATGTATTTTGAGCTTAGAAGTGATATAGATGATTATATGTAGAATTATGGAAGAATAAGGATTAATAACCTTGATAGTACACTACTTGTTCTAAGCTTGTTTATGTGTATTTGATTGTAATTATCTAGTTGATAAAGGTATAAGACTAATTTATTTATATTTATCTATTTATTTTGAAGGGTTTGAAATAGATCTAGGCTAACCCTACATGCCTTAAGAATTTAAAACATATTTTTTGCAATAGAAAAGAGGGAAAATGATAATAACACCAAACTGGGACACTAGTGGGGGGAGGGAGGGCTACAGTCCAATTATGGTGGTAATGTCTATGTGGTAGAACCTAAGGAACTAGAGGCTTGACTACCTAAGAGAATGTTTGAGATTGATTTTGAGATGTCTAGGAATGTGTAAGGATCATATTAAAGATGGATATATGTCTAAATAGGCTCTAAGATAGATCTAGGGATAAACTAGGAATGGGTGGTCTCAAGTAACATTCTTGGCACTCAAGTGACATTTTAGATGCCTACAACATGTTAAATAAATCTTTATATGGTATAAATCAAGATCCTCAAGCTTGGTATTCTAAAATTACTTATTGTTTCAAAGAAATGGGTTTCTCTAATATCTATTATTATAATTTATTTAATAGTTTTGGGAATATTGGTGTATTATTCCTAATTTAATTAATGGTTTAGAGTAATAAAGTTAGTAAATAAATATGAAATAATTAAGCTACTAATTTGTATAATTTGATTGTAATTTGAAAATTTATATAAATAGTAATAAGGTAGATAAAATAAGACTTAGCTAGAAACTTACTAAAATGGATGTTTTAAGGTCTAAAATTCACTATGCAGGACTAGGACATTATCACAAATCAAGATTTGGACATTGTTTTTTGATTAGATAGGAGTCCTAAAATAAGACACCCTAGGGTCCAATGATATAGTCCTCTTCTACCACTATTGTCCAAGAGATCTAATATTTTTAGGTTTTATTCATTTTGTCTATGTGATTTTGCTTGTGAAATTTTGACTGTTGGATGTTCGTGAAACTCCCTATACAGATGATTTAGTATTCAAACCCTATACGCCATTATGATTTGACATACTTTAGGAAGGAGGGGGTGTTAGTATGTGTAAGATGCACTAAATGTGTATCCACACCCCTTGTGTAGGCATTCTACCTATATACCAATACTCTAAAGAGGGATCAAGCCATATGTAGTTCTCCCACTTGATGTGCTTTGTACAATTGTGTGTATGAAGATGTAAAATGCTAAAACTAGTGTAATTGAGGTAGATAGGGATTTGTGTAAGGATTTGAATAAGCTTGTAATAGTATTGGATAGTTGTATGTAGAGAATAGGGAAGATTGCCTTAGTAGTCTTGTTTGTATTTTTCCATGCTTTGTGATATTTTCCCACCCTCTCTAAATAAAGTTTGAATGGGATTTTATATGGATCTATTGGCCATGGGTTAAATGTACTTGCATTAGGCTAACAAGAAGAAGGATAAGAATCAAAAGGAACTGACCATTATAGGTGAAAATACACTTGGACAAGAGCATCAAAAATAGCATTAGAGGGACCGGTGCTGTAGTCCAAGTTGGGTATTATAGTTATGATCTATTGTGACCTAGGGGGATATATTTATCATGTAAAGAGTAGTCTAGCTGAGCTAAGATCAAGCCTAGAAAGCTATAATTGACTGAGAATTAGTGAAAAGATGCCTATGAACGTCATGAAATCAAGCAAGAGGGACCTATGGGTTGAGTGTCACAAGCCACACTCAAGTTACCAATTTTTTGCATTTTATATGACTACATTTACCTCTTTATTCTAGTGATTCAACAAAGAAAAATATGAAGTGTACCTAAACTTACCTGAAAGGGTGAAGCTCAAGAAGTTGTGTGATATTGGGTGTGTTTAGAGAGAGCATGATATGAAGTGTAAATATTTAAGAGAAAAGAAAGAGTAGATCAATTTTTACTAGATATAGTATATCTAAAATAAGAATGTATAAATGTAAGTAAAAGAGAAAGTAAGAGAAATGAATGAATACACCTCACCGAGTATGTAAACTAATACAAAACCTATTATGATGTTGATTGATGCTGAGTAATGTTGAGTAATCTTGGTTGATGCTATACCAAGAGTAATATAAAAAATAAAGCAGAGTGCTCAATTCCATAGAAGTGGCCCAAGAATGAAAAGGCTATCCCTTTGGTTACATCAATTCCCATTAAGTGAAGCTACATGATCATGCATGTATTAATCAATGTTCAGACTATATGTCCAATCCCTCTATATAGGTGGCTTAATAATTCAAAGTCTGAATCTTTGGTTCCATCATTGCCCCATGAAGTGAAGCTCTAAATTGATATGAGTATGAAATGTGTGTTATATGAGATGGCTCTTGAAACCCATGAACTCTCCTTAATCTAAAAATATAACATGTATAATTGAATGTATGCTGGAAACTAGGCCACTCTTAGCCACTCCAAAGTGGTGGAGATTAGGCTTGTATGAAAGCCACTCTAAAACTAGGTACTAGGATTTTATGAAAGCCATTCTAAAAATGTGAAAGTTAAGCTTGTATGAAAGCCACTCCAAAATGATGTCGACTATTTGTAGATGGAATAAGGCATGAAACTACTAAGAATGCTTGGGTATGTACTGAACTCAAAAATAAAAGAAGACAAATGTGTCATGCACATTGCCCCCAATTACTAGTGTCTAAAACATGGATTCTAATATGCAAGTTATACCAACTACCCTATCTAAAACTGGAAGTGAGATCCATCATGCCACATATTCATCCCCCTATATCTATATTTTTTAATAAAAACTATACTAAAACTACTATATTTGAACTAGCTAGAATGTGTAAAACTATAGCTGAACCTACTTGTTTTCCTAATTTGAAGTCTAGTTACTATTTTGTGTGTTTTAAATGTTGATTTTTTGACTAGTAGAAGCTCTGATCTCTTTGACAAAACCCCTATTTCTTTCCCCCTCTTATGATGGTAGGAATTAATAGATTTTAATGACTACCTTCATAATAAAGAGTCCTACAAGTGTGTTATGCTATAAAGATACATGATATAACAATGATAATCGATAAGATATCTCAAGATATAACATGGTTTATAATGAGAGATTGTTAGATCAATAGGGGTATGCCTGGATAGATATAACAACATAATAGAATGTGCAGTGTATTGAATTGGAATTGGAAGTCTAGTTATTTATTAGTTATTAGTTTTCATGGAGGGATGGAGCATGATGTGCATCATGGAATCCAAGAAAGAAAAATAATGCATGGTATTGATCATGGTATTGTAAACAACCAAAAATCAATCAAGAGATAAGCATACAAGGTAGGAATAAAGAAGAATACAAGAGTGGATAAGGGGATAATAAAATAAGGGACATGGGCACATGTCACTCAAAATAGAAGGTAATCATATAAGGCATGTTCAAATGCCACATACACATATAATTTGAAACAAGTGAGGTTGACACATAGAATAGTACAAGCAAAGGACATTGGCAAATGTCCTAAGGCACACACAAGAATAAAATCAAAAGACATTGGCAAATGTCTTAAGGCACATACATGATATAAAATAGGAACTAAGAAATTCAATCACATCTAGCTACTTAAAGCAATAAAGGAAAACATGTAATACTATAAGTACAATCAAATCTAACTAATCAAATTAGGAAGTGAAAGTATGAAAGACATGTAGTACAAGACTAGGTATATGCTAAGAAATACATAAGTTCTATGTACTAGTGAGTGTCAATAAAATAATCTTTTAAAGCTAGTAAGTAATATACATCAACATGATAACTAGTGTGTTTGGTGTAGGAATGACATAACTTGGATGCTGTAGTCATGTAGAAGATACCCCCATTGGGTATGTATATCAATGTGTGTCTTGAATGTATAAGTATAATGCCCCCTCAATGGGTAGAGTGAATTAATCAAGGATCTAGATGTCACTGCACACACTCAAAGAAGATCAAGTGAAGCATGGTAATGTAGATAAATTGACAAACAATAACATAGAATAACAAAATGTAAGTCTAACATAGTAGTAGAGATTTAAAGCATGGATAATGCATACAATCAAAATATTTTTGATGTCTTGAATTATTTGAATGTTTTTATTTATTTTGAAATGTTATATTATTTTTGGTAATTTTGATGTAATATATGTACACGCAATCATTAAGAGACTATATACAAGAAATTGAAGAGAATATATGTATAAGAAATCAAATAGAATCTATGTACAAGTAATACAGAGAAGAAATGATACTAATTGATGAGTCTCATGCGAGACTCCCTAACATGGTGTTCTTTATCAAGGAGAGGGATTGTATGTGATCATGAAACATGATTGAAGGGCTGAGACTATGGCTTTGAAAGTTGTATATGCTATAAATGATCTAAAATATTTGAATTAAAAATTGACATTGGTGTCCCCTTATAACTCTTAGAATTTGATACAATTTTAGGACTCTTAAAAACCCATCTAGTAGTAAGAGAAGCTCTCTGAACATGTGCTCTATGAGTAGGTGCATGAGACCTCAATGATACTGCCCTATGTATGAATATTGTAGCTAGAAGCTATCTATAATCCTAAAACTATTATTTATTCAAAAGAGACCTCTATGGAAGTGTATAAATTATCTATGTTGGTAATGGAGGCCTAAATTATGTCTGAATCTAAGCTAGAGGAAGAACTGAAACTAGTGGAGAAACTAAAATTGGTGACTGTAAAGTAGAAGATGGATCTAAAGTGGGGAGTGGTAACTCATATGGAACTCTACCAACTATGACAACTTGATTATCATGAATGAATTTCATGTATCTAAGAAATATTGAAGGTACTTCTTGAAGTTTCTAAATCCATGGTTGACCAAGTAACATATCAAAAAATCCTACACTAAGGAACAATAGTAAATGGTGTGGACACATGTGTTGGACCAACTTGTAGAGGATGTAAAATCTCACCCAATTAACTTTGTATGTGCCCACCAAATATCCTAATAATTGTGCTCATTGAGGTAATATCCTACTCTAAATATCCCAAATGTTCTAGTAATGTCATACTACACATGTTCACACTAGATCCATTATCTATGAGACCACTCTGAATAGGATGATTATGAATGTAAGCTCTGATAAAGAGTGCATGGTAATCCAAATTATCCTTAATGATCTCATACTCTGAGAAGGATATGAAAGGTCTAGCTAGAACTCTATAATTGTATACACCATTTATGTTTTTCAAGGTATGTAACTCAATTGAAGGTGCCCTATATGTATTTATTGGGTAATGTACATGATATGCATGGTGAACCTCTAACGTGTCCCTTGTCTCTTATTTAGAATGCTATAGAAAATAATCTAAGAATATTTTCAAATTTTTGTCCTATGTTTTCTTTGCCTAAGGAGGCTCAACTAAAGTGCTAAGATCAATAACATTACTCTATATCAAGTCTTGTACCTTGTGTCTCAAATGGATTCATTTGTTTATTGTATGTCTTGGAGCCTTGTAAAACTTAGAAAATGTATGATAATCCTATCCCCATGGAAGAGGCTTTGTTGGATCAACTTCATGAAATGAGGAAGAGATATGATATTATATTTTAATAACTACTATAGAAATCTAGCTAGAGGAATTGGTAGATTAGTAAAGGTTTGCCGAGTAAGTACTGATAAAACCACATGTTGAGAGGTTTTGAAGTTGTATTAATATAGGTTAATTATAACCCTTGTTGTCACTGACCTTGACTTTATATGGGACTTTGTTGTTACTTTGTTTGTTGTTTCTAATATACTTGTGTACTTGAGTTTGCCCATTATAATTAGTTTGACTTCCCTTTCCTTTAGTGTATGACATAATTCAGTGAATGAAGAGAATATTTTAAACATTATTGACTCATGTAAAGATGGTAGAAGACTCTATTTGAAGAGATCTTGTAACTCTTGATCATCCACGGGGATCATCATCTTATCTAAGATAGTGTTATATCAAAGAACATAATCTATTATATGCTCATTTGACCTTTGTTTTTATTGTGAAACTTGGGCATATGAAGCCTTATCACTAATTTTGATGCTAAAACGATCTAGGAACATGTTAGCTAAAGGATTCAATGCATTGATTGACTAATTTGATAAATTATGGAACCATTGTAATACACAATCCTTTATAATATGTGGAAATAGATTGCTTAGCAACCAATCATTGGTACATAATCCAATCATGATGCATGAAAGGATCTCAAATATGTCTCTAGATCACCCTTTTCATTATATAAAGTGAGCTTAGGTTTAATGAAATCTTGTGGCAAGGGTGTATAAGCAATATGATGTGATAATGGTATATGGAGTAGAGCAAAATGATCCAAAGCTTGTGTGGGTTTAGAGGAACATTGCTCAAGATGTAGCACCTTGGATTGAAGAGATTTCATCTCTTACATAAGGGTAGCCACATCAAGAGACAAAGATGCACTAGTTTTATCTAGTGGCATAGAGGAAGGTTGGGATACTATAGGGGGTTGTTGAGACATAGTTGGCCCCATAGTGTCATTTGTAACTAGTTGCTTTGAAATAATGGAAGACTCAACTTGTTTAGACTTTTTGATTTCCATGATAGATTGTAAAATAAGAGTAAGATCTTGAGGCTGGTCCTGAAGTCTTTTTCAAAACAAATTTAGGATCAAATATTTGTTAAAGACAACTTCATTATTAACAATTGGTAGAAGTTGATCAAGAGTCTGATGTGCTGGATCATGAACATCGGTGTTTTTATTATCATTGTTATTCTTATATTTATCTTTGTCAAAAAAATTCTCGTTAAAATTGGTGTAATCTAGTTGTGTATAATCTATAACAAGAACTTGAGTTTGATGTTTATCCATGGTATATGGCTAGTTTGAAAGAATATAGGTGAATTCAGGAGGGTCACCACTATGTCTTGCACTCCATCTTGAGGAAAGAGATACAAGTAGCTTAGGTGGCATAAGGAAAACAACCTAAATAATGTAAGGAAATATTAAACAAATATAATCTAAATAAGGAACTAGGATATGCATAAAAAGCATACAAAGCTCATAAATGTATAAGGTTCTACCTTAATAAGCAAATAGGATCTAGTACATACAACTAGGGTTTTAAATGAAATTATTTTTTTAAATTACTAAGGAATTTTAAAATTTGATGAAAATTTATAATATAAATATGCTATAAAATTAGTAGAAAACTCTTGATTTGAAAGGACCTAGTGTATGCAACTAGGGTTTTAAATATTTTTTTAATTACTATAGAATTTTAAAATTTAAGGTGAATTTTTTATTAAAATAAGCTAGTAAAAAATCAAAAAATTATAAGGAAAATATTGGGAAAATATTGGGACCTAGTATGGGAAACTAGGATTTGAAAGAAAGTTATTTTTAAATTACTATGAAATTTTAAAATATAATTATTTTTTTATTTTATTATGCAGGTTAAAAAACTATAAAAATATTTAAAAAACTAGTAAAAAATTTACCCTAGAGTTTTAATGCACAAATGAAGTAAGTTGGGTTCACCAAATGATTTTAAAAAATTAGAAATATTAGTGTATTATTATTAATTTAGTTAAGGTTATAGAGAAACAAAATTAGTAAATAAATATGCAACAATTAAGCTACTAATTTATATAATTTAACTATACTTCGAATCTTTCTATAAATAGTAATAAGGGAGAGTAAATAAGACTTAGTTAGAAACTAACTAAGAGGTTGTTGTAGGGTCTAAAATTCACAATGTAGGACTAGGGCACTATCATAAATCAGGATCTTAAATTCATTTTATGATTGGATAGGAGCACTAAAATAGGACACCTTAGGGTCTGGCACTATAGTCCTTTTTTACTAGTAATATCCAAGAGATTTGAGCTTTCTAGGTTATTTTTGATGTGTCTATGTGATTCTACCTATGAAATTTTGACTATCAAATGTTTGTAGAACTCCTTGTAGAGTTGATTTAGTCCTTAAACCCTAGACTCCATTATGCTTTGACAAAATTTGGGAAAGAGGGGGGGTTAATGTGTGTAAGATTCTATAAATGTGTATCTACACTCCTTATGTGGGCATGTTGCTTACATAACAATACTCTGAAGAGGGATCAAGCCATATGTAGTTCTCCCACTTGATCTGATTTGTGAAATTATGTGTATGAAGATGTAAAATGCTAAAACTAGTGTGCTTGAGGTGGCTAGGGATTGGTGTAGGGATTTGAATAATCTTATAAAAGTATTTTCTAGTTGTATGTAGAGAATAGGGAAGATTTCCTTAGTATTCTTGGTTATATTCTTGCATGCTTTGTGATATTTTCCCACCCTCTCCAAATGAAATTTGAATGAGATTTTATATGGATCTATTGGTAATGGATTGAATGTGCTCGCATTAGGTTGACAAGAAGAAGGATAAGAATCGAAAGGAACTGACCATTGGAGGTGAAAATACATGTATATAAGAACATCAAAAATAGACACTAGAGGGACTAGTGCTATATTTCATGTTGGGCACTATAGTACTGAGCTAATGGGACCTAGGGGGATAGATTTGTCATGGAAATAGTAGTCTAGCTGAGCTGAGATCAAGTTTGAAAGGCTATGGATGACTAAGAATCAATGAAAAGATGCATATGAGGTTCATGAGAGGAAGCAAGAGGGACCTATGGGTTGGGTGTCACAAGCGACACTCATGTTCCTAATTTTTGCATTTTATATGACTACAATAATTTCTCTTTGTTAAAGTTGAAAATGGTCATTTAATATTAATTATTTTATATGTTGATGATCTTTTGATTACTTAATATCTAGCTAGTTTAATTCATAAATATAAGAATAAACTAAGTCAAATGTTTTAAATGAATGATTTAGGTATTCTACATCATTTTTTAAGAATGCCTATATTTCAAAATAAAAATTCCATTGTTGTATCACAATCTGAGTATGATCACAATATTCTTGTTAAGTTTAACATGATTGATTGTAAGTCTACTTCTACTCCTATTGAATTTGGTGTTAAACTTGATCCAAAACTTGTATTTGAAAAAAGTATCCCTACTTTATATAGATAGTTTGTTGGTAGTATGATTTATCTAACCACTACTAGGCTAGATATTTCATATGTTGTTGATATTGATTCTAGATTTATGTAGTATACATATTTCCATCTTTGGACATTATCTAAACATATTCTTCATTATATCAAAGGAAAAAATAATTTTAGTTTATATCATTCTTCCAATGAGAATGCTAAATTATATGGTTATTGTGATATTGACCATGTTGGTGATACTATATATCACAAATATACTTATGGATATGTTTTTAAATTTAGTATAGGGTATATCACTTGAAACAACAAAAATCAACCTACTATTTCTAATTATTTTATATAAACATAGTATATAAGTTCTATGGAAGTTGCTAAAGAATCCATGTGGCTATGAAGGTTTTTGGGAGAACTTCATTTGGATGTTTTTCACAGTAAAATCCTCAATGATGACATTGAATTTTAGTTCTTTTTTTATGAATGAACAAGTTGTATATATTTTCACAAAACCACTTGATGATACCAATTTTTGTTAGTTTTATAAAATGATGGGCCTCTTGGAGTTACCATTTAGGAGGAGTGTGCATGACAATGCCACTTCCTAATGGCCTTGTGTTTCTTATTCATCTCTATACTTCTCATTGTAGATAATTTTAAACTTCATGTGGAATTTTTAATTATGTAACCCTATGCATTAAAATGATACTTTGTAGTGTAACTTGTGTTATAAAAGCTTCCAAATATACTTAGTGATTATTCATAATAAAATTATGAGATGTAGTCTCATGATTATGATAGCCTACACTTAATTTTGAGTATTTTATAGATTACAATTCCTTATGTTTCAAAAGGTGGTGTTTAGTGTGATGAAGGTTTTTAAATCCTTCAATTGTGTACATAGTAAAATTCCTTTTTTAAGATACTATGACATTTATCCCCACTTAGAATTAATGGGGAGTGTTAGATAATTTAATAAATAAGTGATGCTTTATGTACCCTTAGCCTACCTTGATAGTTTAATAAATAATAATATTTTATTATTTATTAACATGAGGTGAAAACCTTGTGAAAATAAATAAATAAATTATATTTGTTTAATAGCTATTAATGTAATTAAATGTTCATCGAAGAAAATATAAGACCATTGGTTACATTGGTCACTCCCCTTGTGAATATTGTAAATAACGTTTAACCCTATAGTAAATATATATTAAAAACTCAATGATTATCATTCACACAAGATTTTGTGAATAATAGGTTTTTATATTTGCATGTAGTAAATACTAGTTTGTGAAGATATTTCGAGGAGTGAGACTAAGAATATTTTATGTATCATAGGAATTATTTCAATATTGAATATTCAATGTGGGTTTTTTACCTCCATTAGAAGTTTTCACAGCTAATTTATATGTTGTTTTCAATTGACTTATTATTATTATTATTATTATTATTATTATTATTATTATTATTATTATTATTATTATTATTATAGATTTTGTGTATTATTGTTGGTATATGAATCTAGTAAATAGATTCACTCCCCCTCAAGTTGGATAAAAATGCTTATCATGTCTTTATCTGCCATCGTAGTGTCTCTACCAAACCCTTACTTTTTATCTTGACTATGAGGACCCTACTCTATTTTCACTAGTAACCATCAATACTAGTATAAAAGTCCAATATCTATCTCCACACCCATCCCTTCCATTTTTTCACACTCTTACCTCTCCTCTATATCCTCCCAAACTTGCATATTTACCACCACCTCCTCTACTAAGTCCTCCATATCCACCTCCACCTCCATCTCCCCCATCACTCTTTATATCTATAGTCACCATTGATTCACCATCTCCACCTCTAGTTACCTATACTCCCTAATATCCCACACCTACATCCCCAACACCATCTAACATATCTATCTATATTTGCATAATTCACCTCCACACCCTATGAGGTTACACTATCAAAATAATTTGAATGCACTCTTATAGAGTCCTTGACCACTAATCTAAGATAGTCAACTTCACTTTTAAATTCTACTCCCACCATGCTCTATATTCATATGTCACTCTTGAATCTACCATGTTCCTCCATCTATCCCACTAAAAAAACATTAATATGTCCATATATCTTTAAAAATTCTTTGATCTACTAGGTATCCCTACTACCAACACTCCCTATGCACATGTGTGAAAATGTGAGGCCTTATAGGATTAGCCTACTATAAACCAAACTATCACAAAACTATAGTGGGCTTGTATCCTTTGATAATATATTCATGATGCCTAATTATATATCACATAATCATCGCATATCCAAAATATATTATATTATCAACCCATAGTGCATTTATTTTATATATGTCCTCCATGTAATATTATTAGTCCTTATGTCATCAATAGATATATTGTAATACCTCAAGGCCCCCAGATCCCATCAACATCTACCAAAGATGATATACCATCCATATGTAAATGGATCCTCATAATATATCTATCAGCACATCCCTAATATATGGTATAGAGCTATGTGATCCCACACCCATACATAAAAAAACATAAAATCCTAAATACTCCTAACATCCTTCTAAGTTATAGTGTGTAAGTCTTTATATAACTACGCTAATAAATATGGTTCATAGGTAAATATTCTTACATCCTTTAACATATCTACCACCATATCTATTAATCCAACCATAAAATATCTATTGGTATGTTTAGATAGTAATATGCCACTGAAAATATCCGTCAATACTAGGGTAAATTACTCTATCAATCCTTCTACCATGTATATGTCTTAATCTACTCTCAATATCTATAAAAGAATATCATCTTAGTCTCCCAAGCTCCTCATTGATTCTTATCATATTGTGTCTCTCTATTAAACCATAACACCCCATACACACACACACACACACACACACACACACACACACACACACACACACACACACACATATATCTATATATATACATACACACACACACACACACACACACACACACACACACACACACACACACACACACACACACATATACATATATATATATATATATACATATATATATATATACATATATATATATATATACATATACATATATATATACATACATATATATATATATATATATATATATATGTATATATATACATATATATACATATATATATATATATATATGCATATGTATATATATATACATATATATATATATGTATATATATATATATGTATATATATATATATGTATATATATATATATATGTATATATATGTATATATATATATATGTATATATATATGTGTGTGTGTGTGTGTGTGTGTGTGTGTGTGTGTGTGTGTGTGTGTGTGTGTGTGTGTGTGTGTGTGTGTGTGTGTGTGTGTGTGTGTGTGTGTCTATGTGTGTGTGTGTACATATATGTATGTATATATATATATATATATATATGTGTGTGTGTGTGTGTGTGTGTGTGTGTGTGTGTGTGTGTGTGTGTGTGTGTGTGTGTGTATGTATATATATATGTCTTGTTGGAAGATGAAATGTACTCATCTCTAAGTGTCACATCTTTTACAATGTTGCCAATAGAACCCTATTTTATCCGATCTCTCAAATTTGATCCACTTCATACAAATCAAATACCAATAGTAACTTATACTTTGAATTATAATATTGAAACAATATCAATACTTTTGACCATATATGATGTGAAATAATAATTGGTAGTTTCCCTTACAAACACCAAAATGATATGGACATAGTAAAAAATATTGAAAAACTTTGAAATGCAAAAACATTAATAATATGAATGTAAATGCCATTCCTTATCACACAAATGGATCAAATATTATAAAAACATTATTATTATTACAAAAATAGGGTAAAAATTCAAAAATGTTTTCATAAATACAACTGACAGAAGTATTGCATAAACACCATTTAGTCAAACATAAACTCCATTTACATGAACATAAACATTGTTTGTGATTATACAAATGCCACAAGAAAAATAATCTTCTATATTTTTTAATTTACCACATATTTTTAAAAAAAATTACACATATATGTTTCAAAATCATAAAACCAAAATATCACTTACCAATCCATCACCTCCTTCTGGTCACTAGTTCTCCCTCACATGCTCATCATGCTCTTCTTCTATGGGAATATGGGCCATGTTTTATTAAGGTATCACACAAAATCATATCTATAATATCCTAGGTGGAAAGGGTAAAAATTAATTGGATTTCACCCCCTATTATTTACCCACCCCCACCCATTTTTACCCATTGATTTATTTATTTATTTTTCCATGTATTTCATCCTTGCACACCCTCTCAAGGGGAATTATATCTTCCAAACTATATCACTAAATGAATTTTCATACACATCCTTATTATTACTATTCTTCATTATTTTAAATTTGGTTGTTTCTTATAGTTTAAAACCTTTTAAAATATGGACAAATGTATACACCCAAATTCTACCATGCTAATTTCATTACTAATTTACTATCATCATCCTAGCTAATTTTCCCATCATCAAAAATCTAGACTAGGGTCACCATAATTGTTACATGACCCTAATTATATTAATTAAATAATTTATATTAGACCCAATAATATTAAAATTTAATTAATTAACTAATTAATAAATATTAGTTAGTTAATTAATCCCTAATTAATCTCATGCACACACAAATAACCAAAAATAATCTATTATCCAACTCACCATCCCACTCAAGTAATTCATTAAGACATTCAAAATTTTCATTAATAATTAAAAAAAATAATTAAAACCCATTTAAATAATTAAAAAAAAATTAATACATTCAACCTTCTCACTAAGACATTCAACCCTCTCATTAAGATATTCAACCCATTCGATAAACAATTATCCAACTCATTAATCACTTGACCACTTTCCTCAACTAATTCATTAATTATCGACTAACTTATTTAATTAATTTGAATTATAGACCAAATCACATATATATAAATTCAAAATATCCAAATTAATTTTGATTTATCCTAGTTCTCCATTATTCCTCCAAAAATCTATAAATTGACCTTCCTTCTTCTTGTTTGAAATTATGAGATATTCAGACATACACTTTTCAAAATAAAAAATCCAAAGAAGTAATTTTTCCACTAAAAAATTAAAGGTATATTATACTATAATTCTTGTATAGAAGTCTTGAGAAAAACCACAATCAACAAAGCACAAGCAAATATACATCAATGAAGCAAAAACTCCATTTGGTAAGTGAAGGTATGTTCCCAGTTTTATCTTTCATTTATTAATCAAAGGTTTATGTGAGATTTAAAATATGAAATAATATTTTTTATTGGTATTTATTTAACCTTCATGTTTTAGAATTTATAGTATGATTTAAAATTATAGTGTACCTTTTTTTCCATAATTGAAAGAGGGTTTAAAATGAAAAATATGCCAACTATGAGTTTATTAGCCAGGTATCATGGATGAAATTCATAGAAACAACATTTTACAAAACAAATGTATATAAAATGGTTGAAATAGGGGACATATATATCTCCAAAAAGACTGAGCATGCTTGTAAAACCAAAATATATGCTTGAGAAATTGTTGGTTTTGAAAGAATGGACCAACAGAGTAGGTTACATATAAGTGAACTAGATTACTTACAATAGGTATACTTGGGTGAATGATGCACCAAAGGAAGTGAGATTACTTTGGTCTAAATAGAAATTCAAATTAATAAAAAAAAAGAATGTTTCCACTTCTACTCAAAATAATTGACTTTATGATGAGCATTCAAATAATACACTTAAATGTGTTATGGATAAAAAAGTTCATAACTAGGTTGGAGTTTATACTAGAGAAATGTGGTCTCAATAAGCCACTTCTAGTCCATCCACCATAGGTTGTGTGTACACATGCCAATTTTATGAAGGTGCTCAGATGGTATGGCATTTTAAATCTCCATAATTGACTCCTTTTCATTACTCTATAGTTGTAAATTATCTCTTTAAATGCTAAAAATATTTATATATAACATCTTAGTCTTGTATACTTGACAAATACTAATCAAGGCTCTATCCTTTAGTTATATACCTTTTATATATTGAAATATTACATTCACTATCTCACTGTGCCCAACTGCATATCTTGTAGTCCAACCCTATCATTCTAATGACCCATATCAATTTTACACTCACATAATCTTAGAATCTAGTATATATACTTCATTATTAATTACAGACATTCATCAATTTGCTATCCTTTTAAACACTACCATCAATATAGGGATACTAACATCGACATTGGTGTCCAAATTCCTTATCTAGTGTCTATACCTATAAATTAATCTAAATTAAAAATATTTCAAATCATATGGGTTGACCTATTTGAATTTTAACACTTTCATAAGATATTTTCAAATTTTGTGGTATAAGTACAAATCAAATACTGACAATTACCCATATAGAAAATACCAATCAATCACCTATTCAAGATCATTCAATAAATTTTAAAACTATACTATATATCCTTTTATTTCATATCTATATATTAGTCATATTATGGGTCTAAAAAATTCAAATAAGAAATAATGAGAAGTATTTTTGAAGTTACAAGTTAGGTCATTGCATGTCCTTACATATAACATATTACAACATTGTGCACACACGAGGCCACACTTAGGTTAAAACTACATATGTATCAATCCCTCTTTGCAGTATTGGATATGTAAGCAACACTCATTGATAAAGGGTTCCTTGAGGTTAGATCAACTTTGGTAAGGTGACATGACTTAAGGTGAAGAACTAGGGTTTGAGATATATAAAATAATACAAAGCCTATGCATGCAATCTAGACATTTCAAAATAAAAACCTAATAGGCCTATATGGTTGATTATAAATGTATTGAATATTCATTGCCATATAGAATCATTGATTCATGAATATAAGAGTCGACTAGTGTCCACAATTTGATGGTAGTGTCCACAACTCCAAATATAATATTTCAAGAATATGATGATGGGATATTGAGCATAATTATACCTATTTCTATACATGTACATATTATATCTAATTTTTAATATAAAAGTTAACTAAGTGTTATCTCTTCTTTGTGTTGTAATTATCAGAATATCAATCGGTATTATACTTTATTTTTTAAGTAATTTTCAAGATTTAGTATATTGTGTTAACTAAATTAATTTAATTGGCCTATTTAGAATAGTTTTATTCATCCATTTGATTAGAATGTTATAAACCATTAACACTTATAAATAAATAAATAAAAAAGGGTTAAACATTTGGTGAACTTGACTTCTAAGTCTTCTCATGCAAATCCTAGCTTTCTCTAGGGTTTTTAGCCTTCTAAGGTTTCTTCTTAACACATTTATTCAAATTTTTTCTATCATTTGTATTCAACCTAGGAATAGTAATATATTGCATGGTGTTCCTATTAAATATATTGAGATACCTTTTAGGCCACCTAAAAATTCTAATAATAATGAGTGTCAATAATGATAATGAGCAAAATAATGAAAAAAAATCCTATAGAAGATGGATCTAATCATGAAGATAATGAAACACATGAAATAAATGAGCATGAAAAATTAGATTAAGAGAAATTTAAATCTATTTCATTATTTCAAGATCACATTTGTGAAAATATTTAATATCTCCACAAGATCCTTAATACTATATTGGAAACTAAAAAATTAAAAGGCGTTACTGAAAAATGATTTATCTAATATTGATACAAATATTGGGGATACTAGATATGCATATCAAACATCCATTCTAATCTCCCTTACCTCGAGCATAATATTTCATACTACATCTAGTGGGGTTAGAAGATATTATTTGAAACCATTGTTCCAAAAATATCAAACATCTATTGTTATATCCTCCTTGGGAATAGCTAATAATTCAAATGAATTACTAGTTTTAATCCCTACAACAACACAAGTGGTTTTTTCATCCCCTTTGGTGGCTCCTCAAATCTCAAATATAAATCCTAGTATGTATTGTGAAAAATATTCTCCAAATTATTCAAGCTTTGCAAGCTAAAGTTACCAACACTGAAAATAATTATTTGAAATCAACCCATACTATTGATTCATAAGATGTATTAAATAATCCTCTAGTACCTGAGATATATTTCCACCCTATTCCAAATAGTTTTATTTCACCCAAGTTCACATTTTATGATGGAAAGGGTGATCTTGAAAAACATATTTTATATATTTATGCCACATGCCTTGATTATGATTAAACTAATAAAATTTTGACCAAATTAATTCCAAAGATCCTAAAATACTATGCTTTAAGATAATTCTATAATTTCCCAATATGATTGATGAAAGCATTAAAACCTATAGTGGATTAGTTTCTCACACATTTCTCTATTAATGTCATTAAATGTCATATGGACATATTGATAAGATCAAAGAAATAACCTTTGAACCTATTAATGAATATTTTTTTAGGTACAAAATAATTTTAGCCAAAATGTCAAACCCAATGGAAGATAAAGATACTTAAGACATCTTTAAGTAAACTTTGATTGCACCATTATGAGAGTCTATTTTCTTCAATAAGTTTAAATATTTTGATGACTTATTCCATGTTGTCTGAGATTATGAAATGAAACTTATTTCATTAAAAAATATTATGAATTAAATAAATTGATTACATGTGCTACCAAGTTTCATATAAAACCAAGCTATAAGATAAAACCTACAATGGAAGCAACCACAATAGTTAACCCATTGCACAACATAATTGACTTATCTTATCCAATGCACTAAGAAATAATTTACATGATTACTTGAGTAACTAAATTCATTACCTAAAAAGTTTTTTAAGTGTCATCTCATATCTCTCCCTCCTCCTATAGATGTTGATATGATTCAACCTCTACCAAAAATATATAGTGTTAAAACATATTGTGACTATCACCAAGGCACCAAAAATTCTACAAATAAAAGTTAAACCTAGACACACAATATTAAAGAGGTTATTGATAATAAATAGGTTACCTTTGATGATCCTCCAATTGATTGAGGGTCATAACCTAGTGACCATCAAAACCAAAAGGTGTTTAATGATCCATTAGAAGATCATTCTAAGAAAAATCTAGAATTGCAAATGGAATATAATGAACATCTCATCTACCTAGTTATTAGAATTCATTAAATAGTATTATTGGCACACTTACATTAAATATACCTCCTATGGTTCAAAAAAATTCTATTATATTTGATGATAATGAAATTGTGGATGATGATTCAAATATTCACTCATTGATTATTCGAGCAAACCTTGATCATCAACATATAAATAATATTATGGTTGATAATGGTTATAGTTATAACTTATGTACCATGAATTTTTTCACACATTTTGGATACACACATGATGATTTATACCCTTTGATAAAAATGATTAGAGCTTTCAATGGGACATCACATGTTGTTGGTGAGATTTATTTACCTTTATAAGTTGGTCTAGCACATATGATTACTTTTATATTATACCATACACATGAGTATTTAATATGTTATTTAGATGACCTTGGATACATAAACATTTTGTGATACCTTTCAAAGTGCATGGGTGTATTAAATACATTCATACCAATAGGGAAATTATAGTTTATAGAATTCCATATGAACATCCACTTGAACATGATAATTTTATTGTGATATAGCTAATAATAAAACCTACTAAGGATAAGAATGTGTGAAGAGGTAAGAAATAAGAAATCCCATTCCTAGGTGATTGATACATGAGATCTTCTTTCACCATAGATACACTACGGATTCCATGAAGTCCTTATACACACCTACATGGTCCATCAAGTTCCTAAGAACAAATAAACATATTCCAATTATAGTTACACTAAAGAAACTATAGATCACTAAAATATGGGTTCCAATAACAACTCTTCCTTATATTACCTCTTCATGAACATAGAGTCCTATGAGACATACATAGAGTACCACATATTATATAGTTCCAAATATGACACCTATAAATGCCTATTGGCAATATCACTAGTTTGATGGACCATATTCTAAGTTAAAATCTTCCTATGTGAATCATTATATGGAATCACATGCTAGACATTTCCTTTCAAATATTCCAAAAATTAAAAAATAAAAGTAAAAATTACAAAAAAAAATCCAAAAAATAAAATATTCCAAGAAGAAAACATTAAAATAAATATAAAATACAAAAATTATTTAGCATACATAGGTTTATTATCTCCTTGGCATCTATGTTGTTTAATTTATGTTAGTAGATAGCATATTATTTATTTTATACACAAACATATGTTTCATCCACACATGAGTCCAATATAGGCATTTATTAGATCCATGATACATGAGCATGCAGGTATGGCACCTCTCCTCTTCTTTCATGACACACTACATTTGGGGCATCTTGATTCTATTTTATCATGATTGATATATGGTATATTATTTTATGACCACTTTTATATTATCATGTTCAACTTATATACTAACACTTAAAGATTTCTATACTCATGCTTACATCTTACACAATGTAATTGACATGTTATGTTATAGGACATTTTTGGCTAAAAAATATATGTAGGGAACAATATGATATGCTTATTCTAGTTTCTTATACTTTATTTATTCACATTGTCACTTCCTTGTGTGTACTTCTTATTTTATATTATCTTTCTTATAGAACATTTGAATATGTTTAGGTTGATTGTAGGCCCCTATGCCACTAAGTATTATTTATTTATGTATATTAATTTAAATATATCCTCCCTTTGAATGTACATAATTTGAACATTCCCCTTATTTGTAGTCTCCTTAGACCTATTTTGTGTGACATTAATTATTTTCATGTGTGTATTTGATTGTTTTCTAAGCTTGTCCTATTACTTTTTAGATGTTTCCTTGATCCATATCATGCATATTAGGGCTTCTTATGATCACATGATATAAGATTCATTGACATATTTACTTGGATATGCTACTATATCTATCTTAACCTTTTAAGGTAAGGCAACCACTAGATTTCATTCCCATCACATCAAAAGGGGTAATATCAATGGAGGCATGTCATAAAGACATGAATACAAACATACATAGTTGGCATAATTTATGCCTACAAATATTATCAATGCCTTGAATCAAATCAAGATACTACTTCCAATCTTTATCTAAATCTTCTTGATCCTCACTTTTAGCTTATTTATCTTTATCTAGTTCATGTATAGAGATGTTACCTTGTAAAACCACTAATTCAATCTCACTAGTTGCTTCCATATCAACCTAAACATATTCATGATAAAATTATTGAGTCTCAATTTTATCTTTTATTTGAATTTTATACTCAAGGGATGTAACATGATATTATTATATGTCAAATTGAAACTCATTTAACTAGCACAATCCTTCATCATCATCTCTTAACAAATTCTCCTCTTCACCTACATGTTCTTATTTTACATTCCATAAAAAAGGTCCTCCTTCAAAAAGGGATATTGTGGGAGGGAAATAGGTTCCATTTGGTGGCATATGCATATAATTCATTATTGGCTTCTCTTGAATGGGATTTTGTATTGAAGAAGAATTTAGAAATATTTGTGATTTATAAGTAATAGTTTAATTTAGACACAAACACACACACACACACACACACACACACACACACACACACACACACACACACACACACACACACACACACACACATGTCCTTCTCAAATTTAGATACTTGAAATGATACATCTTTCAAATCAACTTGTCAATAGTGAAGGTGGTTACA
>JARHVA010006054.1:867500-892500 GCA_037957365.1 Torreya grandis | reverse complement strand
TCTATAAAAAAGATCTGGGTCCATATTTGATCAAGGATAGATATCCATGATCATGAAGAGGCTCCTCATCCCTTAGCATGGTCTTATTTTCAACAAATGGCTACCTAAAAATCATAAAGCCATGATTCTAGTAGACCCATGAGAACAGAAGTTTTATCTTCAGTGGGAGATGGTGTGAAGTATCAAATAAAAGGATTTGGTGGTTTGGACTTACATCTAGGTGCAATCAATGCATCCTTAGGGCCTTTAGGGACTTTCCCACTTAGTAATCTATGACCATTTTCATGATTGATCAAAAAGGTGGAATGGAATTCATTAAAGGAAAGGGTAGCAGCTTAAACTCAATTAATGATCTGAGATGGTGTACTCCCTCTCTAATGGTATTCTCTCACTTAATATTTCTCTCTCCCTCCTCTTTTATATCCTAGTCTCATTCCCATTGAGGGGTTTCTCAACTCTTAGATTTTTTCATTCATTTCTAGGATAATGATACTCATTAAAACTCTTGAAAAAGTGTCCTTGTTTGATATGGTTAAACCCTATCAAAATATTATAAGAACTACATTTTGAAGTAATAGGATCAACTATCTGCCTATCTCTTATCTTCAATCAATGCTTTGTATGCTTATGCATGGTGAATTTATGGAGAGTATTCATGTTTTATTATCTTTTAGCTTGCCTCTTTGAAGGTGTTTTCAAGCTAACTTGTATATCTATATTAGTGTTCAACTTAGGATCACTTATGTTAAATATTTATGCAACTAGTGAGATTGTGAGGTTGTGTGATATATATTTATCTTATGTTGATCCAGTATGGGTTAAATCTTGTATGAGTGTCCATTTTAACTTTGGTACATCACCTTTTATCCTTATTAAGAGCCCTAAAACCCTTTCTAACCCTTTTCCAAAAGATTTGCATTTATTTAGGTGACCATCAAGAAGAAGTCAGCCTTCTCTAAAGGTCCAACCCCATTATAGGTGATCCACATCATGGGGTTGTTCCAATTGTGTATCTCAATTGGAGTGATCTTGAAGAAGTCTCTCCAAGTGTGTAGATTGAGCCTAAAATAGTATATAGCATGTCTGGGGGGACTACAATTCAAGTAATATTGATCAAAGTTGATGTTGGTTTGATCAATTTTGTAGTAGATAAGATCCCAAGCAACAACATCTAACAACTCCAAAAATAATACTCAACATTGTGGTAGCATAGGAATGACTTCATCTCATACCAAAGGTGATAATAAGATTGCCTTCAAGAGATATTTCCTTTTAATTTATTAAACTACCTTTATATTTAAGCAAAAAGATTAAGTTTTGCCAATACACATCCATATCAAGGAACCTTTGATCCTAGGTCATTTTCAATACCTACCCCTACAAGATGACCTTTACAAAATATTTTTGTAGCCATGACAGCCCCTAAACCTTTTCATTTTGTGCAAATTTTTGGCCAAAGCCCTCTAGACCTTGATCAATATGATCATATCCTAGTTGCAGCCCTTAAAAGTGTTCCTTATTTTACTAGAGACTAAGCTACAACACCTTTAGAGAACCTCATGGATATAACTAATTTTTTCAATACACATAATCTCACTAAGGAGAATATAACTATAAGGTTATTAGTTACCTCTTTCATAGGAAAAGCCCTAGATTGGTATAGAGGTCTTGATGCTAATTTCATTCAAACATGGGACCAATTAGGTGATGCCTTGTGAAAAAAATTATAGGATAAAAGAGATCATTTTTCACTTATAGAGAAACTAACTGCCATTAAGAGATCTCTTCATGAAGTCATGCAAGACTTCAACACAAGGTTCCAAAAAACTTAGGATAGAATCCTAGTCTTAGATAGACCAACCCCTAACTTTACCTTCCTTTACTATTTGAAGGATTTAAATAGTGGCATAGTAGTGATGATCTAGTCTATGGGAGGGAATATAATTCTAGATGCTTATGAGGTGGCCATCAAAGCAAAAAATTGTCTTGTTCAAGCTGGCAAGCTTACACCTAGACCACTGATGCCCTTATTTCTTTAAATTGGACCACCTCATAGTTATATCCATCCACTTAATTTCATTCCTGCTATGCCAAAAATTATTTTAATACCTACACCAAAACAATATAAAGCTTCCATTAGTGGATCCAGTGATTCCCAAGACTAACAAAACTTTCAAGATATCAAGCCTAGGTTCCAATCCTTGGGGAATGAGCTAGTGAATGTCAAAAGGTAGCAGTATTTCAATATGCCTTATCAAGGATTATATCAACCTCAACAACAAGATTTTAAATAAAATAGGACACCATATAAAGGGAACTACCAAGGCCAGGGCCAAGGTCAAAACTGAGGAAAAAGGCAACATGGAAATAATAGGTAGAATAACTACAATCCTAATATTGCAAGCACTTCCAACACCTTAGTCCTAGTTTAAGATAATGTGGCTCAAGAAGTTGAGGGAATCATGCCTTGGCATTAGTATTTTGGGAAATCCATTATTCCAACCACTGACTTCAATTAATAATTTAATGATTAATGGAAGAAGGATACTAATTTTGGGTATAACCAAGCTCTCATGGTACAAAATACAAAGGTACATATGATGACCAAGCTATAAGAGCCTCAACAAGGTTAAATTACTAATCAAGGATCAAGTCATTTGGGTGACACAATGATGAAATATGAGTAAGAGGAGTGCTATACACTCAATCAATAAGCTAGCTTCATCCAGGGATACATTTAAGTGGATGAAAATACAAGATTCAAATGAGGGAACATGGATGGTAACCAAAAACCAAGCAAGGACCCTTCTACCATTACTCCTTAAATATTCAATCTAGTTGGACCTATTATTGTTCCAAAGGTCCCAATACTTCCAAATGATAAGAATCAAGGAAATGACTTGGTCCCTCAAAAATCATAATTTCAAGGTGTAGTTATGGTTCTTAAAGCACAACCAAAGGTTGGTGGTTCACCCATCAACATTATAGAATAAAAGAAAAGATCCAATGCGAGTGTCATAATGTGTGATGTGTTCTCCATGTATAGTCAAATGGATATCCTTTAGGAAGGATTATCAAAGATCAATGTTGTTGAGAAGCCACAAAGTAAGTAGAATGTGGTCCTTACCAATGTATCCAAAGGACTAGATGAAGGGTAATTAGGTAAAATGGTCAAACCACCTCCCTTTTATATTTTAGTGATCATTGAAAACTCTTTAGTACATAATTTCCTAGTGGATAATGGGGCTAGTACCTCAGTAATTTGAAAGTCCATAGCTAATTAGCCTGGTCTAAAATATGGGCCCTAATTTAAAGGAGTGATATAACTAGATGGTTCTTATACCAAGCCATCTATCATAATCAGAGACCTCGACTTGACCCTGCATGCTTGTCTTAATGTCTCAGTGGTTTAATATTTTTGATCCTAGATTTGGCCTCCTCGCTTTACACTATGCCTATCTAGGGATTTCATAGCAAATATTGGAGGCTACCTTACAATATATTGGTCATATATTACATTAAAAAAAGATATGAGGCCAAAGTGTCAATCAAAGCTGATCCCATTTCACAATTCCATATAGAACCCTATGGGCCAAATAATATAAACATCAATGGCATGATTATTAATGAGGATGAATTTGCAATGGGATAGGAGCTAAAAACTCATCTAGAAGAGATACCAGATATATTCTTAGATGAACTATGGAATTATAGATAGTTGGTAGACACCTTATAGGGTGTTTAAGAAAGGGACTTGGGTGTCTAATATTTACATGAAGAAAACAATTTCATTCCCTCCCTCATGAGAGCTCAATAAGATCTTAGTGGTCTTTGTAAGTTGTTCTTTGATAGTTCAAGGAGAAAGGATGGAGTGGGTGTAGGTGTTATGCTAGTATCCTATTCAAATGATAGATATTTCTATTCATATAGGTTCTAATTTAGTGACTCTTTCAATGTAGCACAATATGAGGGCCTTATTCATGGCCTTTAGTTGGCTAGTAAAAGAAGGATTAAGCAATCAAAATTATATAGGGACATTGAATTGATTATGCACAAAGCTAGAGGCTAAAATTTCACTAAGAACTGCTTAATGAATTGTTATAAACATAGAATGTGGGACCTAATTGAGGGCTTTGAAGCCTTCAACATCCAATTAGTGCCAAGGGGACAAAATAAACATCTTGACAAACTAGTAGTAGTGGGTGCTCAATTTGATATCCCCAATGAATTGAAAAGGACCAAGGTGAAACCACATGTCAAAATGTTATTAAGACCATCAGTGTAAGATAACAAATCTCATTAGTAGGTCTTTCAAAATGACCAATAAATTATATGTTTTCTAAAATAGGAAGCAAAGTTCTCTTCCATCAACCAAGGGAAGTTAAAACATTAGTATGAGGAGCATATTATTCAATTAAGGTCCAATAAGCTTCCTAAAGAGATAGTCACCCTAGAAGGTCTCTTTCAGAAGGAATTGATTAAGTTCATTGAATCTAGGATCATATTTCCAATAAATCACTCATCATGGGTAGCTAATCTAATACCTATTAGAAAAAAGAATGGTTAAATTAAGTTGTGTGTTGATTTTAGGGATCTTAATAGGGTCTGTTTGAAGGATCACTACCCTTTCCATCCATGGAATAACTCCTTCTGATAGTTACTAGTTTAGGATGTTTCTCTCTCTTAGATGGGTATTCAAGTTATAACAAAGAGCTAGTGAGAGAGGAGGACAAGTATAAGGCTTCCTTCACCACCAAGTGGGGCACATTTTCCTACCAAAAGATTCCTTTTAGATTGTCCAATATTGGGGTAACCTTTTAAAGATTAATGGACATGGCCTTCCAAGTGTTGATAAATTAGATGGTACTAGTATAATTGGATAACATCATAGTATTCTCAAAGAAATCCAATGAGCACATGGACCATTTGAGGCTGATATTATAGATATGCAAAGATTATAGTATCTCTTTTAAATCCTAATAAATGTGTGTTTTCTATGCATGAAGGTAAGCTATTAGGTCAAATTATTTCTAAAGAAAGATTGTCCATTGACCTTGATAGAGTAAGTGTTATCTTAGATTTATCCTTACCAAGGCACAAAAATGGGATATAGATCTTCCTTTGGAGGATTAAATTTTTGATAAGGTTCATACCTAGTTTTTCAAACCTAGTGAAACCCATCACCACCATGCTAAATAAGATTTAAGTGTTTGTTTGGTTAGATGAATGTAATGTAGCCTTTGAGGCCATGAAGTAGGCTATTGCCCAAGCACCCTCACTCTTGAATCTTGACTTATCCAAAGACTTCATCTTGTATACCTTTTCCCATATTGATAACATATCATTTATTTATTTGCATAAGAATGGTGAAGGAATCAAGAATCTAATTGCCTTTTTTAGTCAAAAGCTAGAAAGATATGAGCTAAGGTACATTTTAATTGAAAAATAGGTTATTTTAGCCTTGAAGAGTCTCAATAAGTTTAGACCCATGCTCTCCAATAGCAGGATTCATCTTATTGTGTCTCATCCTAGAGTTAGGGACTTCCTCCTTAACAAGGATTTTAATGAGTAGAGAGCAAGCTAGATCACCAAGGTCATGGAATATGATGTAGAGATAAAAGTCACAAATATGATTAGAGGTAAATGGTTGTGTGAGCACATGTTTAATGATATCCAAGAGGATAATGAAGTTATCTTGGTGACCCAAGACAACTCATAGGTAGGTGGAACTCTAATTCAAAAGAGTTAGATTCAAAATATGGCTCACTTATCGACAACAAGATAATGCCCCTAAGGTTTGGATAGAACCAAAGGAAGGTATTTCAATATTAAATCCATACCTTATGCATTGGTTGATGGAGTTTTTTTTAGGAAGGTGTATAAATGATAATCAAGTGACCAAGAACTTAGAGCAGTTTCATGATGGACCTACAAGAGGCCATTTTACACCTAGAACCATAGTAATAAAGGTAATGAAGGCTAGTTATTACTATACCAATCTTTTCAAATATGTTCAAGCATGGGTTAAAAAAATCCATAAGTGTGCTCTATTTGTAGGAGAGCAAAAATTAGCAACCCTTCCACTCAATCTAATTTAGGTGGATCAACCCTTCATGCAATAGGTGTTAGAATTCATCGGGATGATAAATCCACCACCAAGTATAGGGAATAAATGGGTGCTCACTATAACTAACTACTTCACCAAGTGGGTAGAAGCCATTTATTTTAAGAAGGCTAATGAGGGTGTAGTTTTGGACTTTTATGATAGTGTTATGACCAGGTTTGGTGTCCCAACTATCATTATTTTAGATAATGTATTAGAATTCCTTGATATGAACACAAGTGAGTGGGCTTTCAAACTAGGAATCGACCTCAACATCTCTTCTAACTAATACCCTCAAGTAAATCGATTTTCAAAGTCCACAAATAAGAATTTTTTAAGGATCATCAAGAGGACCATGGAAGAGAATAAAAAAACATGGCATACCAAGCTAAGGACCACCTTATGAGCTGATATAATGAGTCCCAAATATTCCATTGGCAATTATCCATATGTCATTGTGTATGAAATGGAAGACAAGTTGTGCATTTATCTTGAATAACCTCCATTATAGTTATCCCATCAACGTGAGTTGATGGAGGATGAGCCCATGAATGTGAGGATGATAGAGCTCATGGAGCTAGAAGAAACCAGGGGCCTTATAATGAATACTTTGGAGTCACATCAAGCTCAAATCAAAAATGCCTTTAACAAGAGAGATAAAGAAAATAAATTCAAGGAAGGGGACCTAGTCCTCAAATGGAACTCAAGTAAGGATAAACCAAACAACCCTACCAAGTTTGATAGCTTGTGGAGTGGTCCTTATTATTATAAGAATTTTATACATTATAACATATTATACATATTATAGTAGCTTTTTATGCTTTCCTTTATGTGATTTGTGTAAATTTTCTTTGTATTATGTGTTTTCTTTTCAACAATTGCCTTGGGCACTTTGTTGCTTTTTTTTCTTGTTGCTTCAAGAAAGTTCCACATAGAGATAGATTTTGAATGTCTTCATGATCAGTTGAGAGAAGATTTCAGACTCCATATGCCAAATGGATTAGTTTAAGGCCACTAGTCTTGCATATTAGGCATGAAACCCCAGGATGCCATTAGAAATGTTGGCCAATTTTGGCCCACATATAGAACTTGACATTATAGTAAAGATTATAGAAATCTTGGTATTAATCAAGAAGTTGAGTAGAGTTCATGTTGAACAAATGATCTAATAGTAGGAGACAATATCCCATACAACCTACAAATTTCTTAAGACACTTTAAGTAAATTTAAAGTGTAAGTTGTCTAAATTCAAGAAAGTAGGTATCCATGGTGGTAATAACACTTAAGAGCATGCATAAGGTTTTTCACAAGCCTCAGGAGTTAATCTAAGCCTTGGATATTCAAGCAAAGGATCAAACACAAGTCTAAATGAACTAACCCATCATCAAGACATCACACAAAAATGGAATAGACTCATTCATTTATGCATTTTATAATTGAACCTTAGATAGCCTCATGAACCAAAATATTAAAGTTCCATACATTTATTCATGTCAAGAACATGATATAAAAGTTTCATGTGCACTCAATCTCTTTAGCTCAATTTATGGAGTTTCAAAGTTGGACCTACATGGTAGGAAATTTCTGCAAGTGTCAAGTTTGAGCTTTGATAAATGATCATTTATATTCAAAAATTCCCTAAAAGGTTTTAAATTGATCAATATCTAATGGTCCATGTGAGATTTCATAATGATAACAAAGATATAATAGTTTGTGTTGGGGTCAAATAAGTCAAAAGGTCCCTAGGTTAAGATCCCTTTAAAGGCTACAAGTTGGATAAGATCTAATAATATAGATCTATCAAGAAATTATCCAATGGTGCATGTTTACTGATAAACAGGTAGGCTCAATCTATATCAATGATCATCTTTCAATCATACCAGTGATCTAATAGTGCATAAGATCTAGTAGGAAAGTACACCTAGGTAGATCTAAGGCTCATATTGCTTCATACATTAAGATCTAATGGTACAAGTTAAAGTCAAAAATTTAAAAGATCTAGATGACGGGTTCATAGTCATTTTTAATTAATGATCCAATGGTATGAGTGAGGTCAATAGGATCAGCATATCTCAAAGATATGTGAGATATTTCCAAGTGTCATTAATTAGATAGGCTTCCAAAAATTAATGGTCCATGTGCATCTCATATAAAGCAAATCAATAAGTGAGTTACAAAGTCAGAAATTTAATGTGAGGTAAAACATGTGACCCAAGTAAAACGAGGACAAGCAAGTCTTACAGAGGTCATCTAACCATGATTAAAATCTCATTCAAGTACCATTAAAAGGCCACATCTATGTAGTCATGTATGAAGAAAATAAAGAGACGCTATTAAAGCTAAATATAGATCTCTAGTTCAAAGGTTCAGGGCACACAAGGTTCATTATGTGACTATGTTGACCATTCTTTAATGGAGACCTTTATACGATGAAGTTCTCATCTTTTATAGATACTCAGAGGTAAAACTAGGTCTTATAGACCTAGTAGATATCAAGAACAAAGCTATGTTTTCTATAGGTTTGCATCGATTGATGTGGCTATTGGAAAACAAATATCCTTCTATAAAAAATATTTGGGTCTAGATCTAATCAAGGGTAGATACCCATGATCATGAAGAGGCTCCATGTCCTTAAACATAGTTGTACTTTTAACAAACAACTACCTAAAAAGCATAAATCGTTTATTCTCTTAGATTCATGAGCATGAAATTTTTGTCTTCAGTGGGAGATGGTATGAAGGATCAAAGAAAAGGATCAGATGGTTAGGACTTGAATCTAAGTACATCTAATGATTCTTTTGGGCCTTTGGGGACTTTCCCACTTGATACACTATGAGTAGTGTCATGATTGATCAAAAAGGTGGCAAGGCATTAATTAGAGAAAAGGGTGGTAACTCAGACTCAATCAATGATCCAAGATGGTGTGCTTCTACTCTAATGATGTTCTCTAAGTTTTTTTCTCTCTCTCCCTCCTCCTATATATCCTAGTCTCATCCCCATTGAGGGAGGTTCTTAGCTCTTAGAAAATTTCATTATTTTATGGGTTAAGAATACTCATTAAGAATCTTGTAAAAGTGTCCTCATTTGATATGGTTAAACTCTATTAAAATATTGTAAGAACTACCTTTTGGGATAATAGGATCAACTCTTTTCCTATCTCTTATCTTTAATCAGTGATTAATATGTTTTTGAATGGTGAGTTTGTGAAGCAGAGTCTTCCTAGTTTACTATCCTTCTAGTTACCTCTTTGAAGGTGTTTTCATGCTAGCTTTAAACTCTATATTAGTGTTACGCTTGGGACATTTTATATGAAATATTTATGTAACTAGTATTATTGTTAGGTTCTGTGAGCTATAACTAGCTTATGTTGATCCACGGTGGGTTCAAGATTGTATAAGTATCCATTTTAACTTTGGTGCATCACCTTTTAGCCTTCTTAGAAAACCTTAAACCTTTATAACCCTTTTCCCAATTGTTTTCAATAGTTTAGGTGAGCATCAATAGGAAGACAAATTTCTCTAGAGATCCAACCCCACTTAAGGTGATTGACCACTTATGGTTGTTCCCATTATGTAGCTAAATTGGAGTGAGCCTAAAGAAATCTCTCCAAGGTTACAAATTGAGCCTACAATAGTACTCTTAAACCTTGCTCTTTGAATTTCAATATTTTCAAATAATTTCAATTCCATATGATATTCATTTATTATGTACTATAACATGCTCTTGATTGTAGGTCAGTCACCAAAAAACACTCAAGTTAGACTCAAACAAATGCAAGCTGTGTTATAAATAACCAAGTACACATTCCTTTACTTTAAACTAGAAATTTAATTATGAGATTAAAGGGAGTCAAATTTAGACACTATTTTATGGGTTATATAGGCGCTCAATCTTGTATACTTGGAAAGATTAGACCTTTTATGTTCCTCTTAGTTCTAGACCTTTCTCACTTTTCAAAGTCTCACATTTTCTTTATTTTTTACCCCTTGGCTTATCTCTTACTTTGAACAGTCTTATGTTGATAAAACAAACTATCTATCTTTCCTAGTATTCTTAAAACCTACTTATCATCCACCTCTACATTTTTTGCGTCTATACCTACTTTCCTTCTCTCTAGACACTAGCATCTGAGGTGGACACCTACATCGATGCAAGTGTCTTGCTCTAACATAAGTGTTTAATTACCTAAATTCATTTAGTTTACAAGTGAAACATATAAAAATGGTTATCCTATGTGATTTAATGTAATTTATTTCTCCAAATGGATTGATATAAATATAAAATCAACCCTCATTCATTCCTAACCTAGAAAATACATAAGGAAAATTATCAAAATCATTCAATCAAGTGCTCAATAAAGAAAATCTTAATTATTTTATCCTATTTACATATTATTCAAAGGGATAAAACATTCACATTTATAAATTATTTAAGGATCATCCCAAGATCTATACTTTCCAAGTTACAAGCTAGGTCACTATTGTACTTGCTTTGCACATATTTCAATATTCACACACAAGCCAACACATAGGGCATAACTACATCAATCTGAATCCATCTTTAGAGTATTTTATCTATAAGAGGTGTTAATTGAAATAAGGGTATTTGGGGTTATCTTGACACTGTGTGATCACTAACCCATTTTTTCTTAGGGTCACTATGAAGATGAAGAACTATGGTTTTGAAAATTCATGAAGAGTGATAGTCCATGACCTAGATTTGAATTCATTAGAGTGAAGGTAAATACAACACCATAATCATCTAGGATGTCATATCATTATACAATAGGTAATAAATATAATACACATATTTCGTGTTTAAACAGTAGTATTAACATAACCATCCCAAGTTGATGTTAATGTCCACAACTCTAAAAACACTCAATCTAGTATTTGATGGCTACTCTAGAATATTCTTCTAGTATACTTTTGGCTATTCCAAATCTAAAATAACATTATAATCCAAACCAAATATTTACATTACTTCTTTTTCATTTCCATATATAGCATAATTATTCTTAATATTTAAATCCTACTTCAGTTTAATGAATTCAACATATTTTTATATCTAACTTTAGCACTCAATTAGCCTTCTTAAAAGATAGTTTATCATTCTTGTTCCCTAGAATATATCTATACTTTTAACCCTATATCCCCCACAATCTATCATTTTTAGGGTTAAATTCCATATTATCATATACCTTTATGTTGATGGTGTTTGAGTCCAATGCTTCTATAAAATAACCTATTTATTTGACTAATTTCAAGGTTCAAATATTCAAAGCTAATCCATTTTATACAAGAACTCTCTTTACCTTGTGTTTGGTGATGAAAGCATTGATATATATGGGGATATTTTGTGACGTGAAAATAAGAGGTATGTCACATTTTTAAAAGGTGTGTTGATGACTTGAGAACATATTTAAAATGAGTGGTTGGAATTGGGATGGGTCAACACCATTAGGACTCTTGATTCCTAAATATTTGGTACATGATGTACTTATGAACATTAGATGTTTTGAGAAGGTCCAAAATATATATCTAGGAATGAGTCTTCTCAAATATTTCAATGATACATTTTCCTTCAGGGGTAAGAAAAATAGGTCTTTATAAAGTGATTTTGTTGCACCTAGTTATAAAATGACAATCTAGGGATTTGAATTTGATGGTGGTAATATGATGGTCTATTTTCTCTATGTGACCAACAAATTAATCATAGGAACATTAGGCTTTCTAATAATTAACATGATTTTTTTGTGCGATTTGAGCTTGATTGATTTATGGAGGAGCTTGATTATGTATCAAAAATAGATCTTAGTATATCCCTAATGAATGGTTCTTGGAAGTGGATGCAGTGCCTTAAAGTTTGATATCTCCTTTTTGATCAAATATTAGATGTAGTTTTGTAGCTTTATGCACTAGTTTGTTGAATGGTCCTTGATTTTTTTTGAACTTGTAATATTATTCCTCTATATACCATGTCAATTGAAGTTTGGTTTCATCAAAGGGGTTAGGTTTAAAAAATAAGGTATGTTCTTTGTGACCAACATATGAAAGATAATTTCAAGTCATTCTCTTAAAGGACTATAATTCCTTTATTTGATGTCTTACTTAGGATATCCTTAAGGAATGGAAACACTATAAATATTTTGAATAAATTAGTTATGTTTTGAATCACTAACTCCATCACCAATCACATTTTTATTCTTGTTAAATATTTTACGCTTATCTTTTTGGGTTTGATTTTGGTGATCTTAGGGGAAAAAAATAACTAATCCTTTAAGGATGAGTTTTTTTCAATTTGCACTCGTTTTTTGATAATTTAATCAAAAGTGGTTGAAAAATGCACTTGGAGATGGACCATTTGTTGATTGAGTCTAGTAGTGAAGATTCCAACTAATTTATTTTTAGGGATATAAACTGGGAACCTACTTGTTAATATTCTCCACCATTACTAAAATGAAAAAAATATTTCACCATTCCTTTCCTTAGTGTTACATAGGTCCATCATGGTGAGCTCATGTTTGACATTATAAGATACTTTCTTAACAAACCTTTTAGATAGATCCAAACAAATGCTTATAGATCCCTTAGGAATATATTATAAACATTCCAAGGCTTGGTTGCCTAGGATTTTGGGGAATTGTTGAATTAGGTAGATGAAACTATATGCAATCTCTTGGCATGACATAAATAAATATTTGACGTGTTACCTTCGATCACCCTTTCCTTCTCTTTATAAAACTTAGGTAGTTCAAAGTATTGTTTAAAGGGTGTTTGAAGAATATATCCATCAAAGGGATAAAGTCACAACACCAAAAATTAAAATTTCATGTTCTAATTTCATTCATGTAGTCCTTGGAGAGAATCCTTCATAGCTTTTCACTCTTTGGAAAATGATGTGACTTGAATTGATGTTGGTGGGGGTAGGGTAAATTTGAGATTGATGTATTAGGGGCATGATTGGTATTATACTATTAATGATGGGATTGCTGGTTTTGCTATGAATGTTTAGATATTGTAGGACTAATGTGAGAGGCTAGGTTCTTAAAATGTTGAATAAGATGTTGGAGTGGGTTGAACACAACTTGATTTTGACCTTGGTGGAGTTATATACTATAAATAAATTTCCTTTGCCATGGAGTACATTAAGATTAGGATTGTAGTTAGTGGATGTGTTTTTTAATCTGTGGGGTTGTTAGAATTAGCTTGATCTAGAATTGAAATGGCATGATATTTATTGCTTATTATGTTAGTCAAGTTCTCAGGATTATAGTCTCCAAGAATTTTGGCTCCTACTCTGATGAGTTACATGAGTATATATTCCTTGTTTTCAAATAGGTATTGGTCTACCTAGGCAAAAACATATTCAAATTTTTAATAAATAATTATGATCATCATTATATTGTCTCTATTTATGAGGATAAAATATTCATCATATTGTATGTGGTTTTGATGAATTTGGTTTTGATTAGGGGTTCATAAAAATGGAATAGATTTTGAAAGGGTTTCTTCGTATTAGGGTTTGAATTCAATATTTATTGGTGTTTATTAGTTAGTTAAATTAAAATTTTAGGATCATTTTAGACAAATTGGGTTTTAAAAATGGTTTCTTGTGAATATGAAAACACGCACACACACATGCATGTGCATGCGCATGCATGCACACACACACACACACACACACACACACACACACACACACACACACACACACACACACACACACACACACACACACACACACACACACACACACACACACACACACACACACACACACACACACACACACACACACACACACACACACACACACACACAAAAAAAAAAAAAAAAAAAAGCTTGTACTAATCATATGGGAGTATAACCCAACAATGGCCCCAAAATAATGCTTAGAAGGTAACTTGTGGGTGATCATGGGGAACATTATTTCCTCGACACCATTATTCAATTAAAAATGAATGGTTCCTATGCTAGGTTTGACTGGATAACTATGGGAGTCCTTGATATACCTCATAGCATGTGATGCCCAAATTAATGATGAAAGGGTGTTATTTGGGGTGTGGGTATTAGGATAATATCCCTCACTTTATATTGCTAATAAAATATGTTACCATTTAGACAATCATGACAACTATTCAGAATATTTATAGTTTTTTAGAGGAAAAAAATTATCTAGATATTGGTAATGAATTCAAAGTCATTAGGCTCTAAAACTAAAAAGGAGGTTATCTCATTTCTTTATTTCCAATATGAACTTATAATGCAAGGAGATAACATACTCAGATGAGGCCTAGGGAAACATAAGTGATTGGACCATTTATAATTGTAAATAATGATTTTTGGTGTAAGAAAAGAGCATACATAGATTTAAATCATGAATATAAAAAAATAAAGGATAAACATGAAAAATTGATTATTGGATTATGATTAAATGTTTATGTGTGAGTTTTTTTATATGAAAATATTCATTTAAGGAGTCTATAAGACAAGTGTTATTAGGTTTGGTTGGTTTTGGTCTTTGTCTCACGTAAGTAACTTCAAATTAGAAAGCCCAAAAATGAAGGAAAAAACATGACGAAAACACTACTAGTTAGTAATTAATTTCTACTAATTAGAATGAAAATGTTAAAACTGACAAAATGCAAACACTAAAGGTTAGTATACAAATTGCAGTAGGTAGACTAAAAAGTCTAATTTATAGAACTCAAAAACTAACATACATAGTAAAAAATTAGATAGATAAAACACTAATTCTTGAATTTAGAATGTAAATGATAAAACATTAAAAATAGCTAAAAAAACATGGAGCATTAAAAACACTACTAAGGGTAAAAGCACTATTACATAGGGTGTCAACATCGATATTCAAATGTAAACATTAAATTTTAGATGCAAACACTAAAACACCTAAAATATCCAAAACCTACATAAAAAATGGAAACACTACTACTCTGGGAGGAAGCATTATTACACAATGTGTAAGTGGTATTACATAGGGAAAAAATGCTACAACTAGATAGGCTTGCACAAAATATCGAAACACTAGTATGTTTTACATAAATGTCGTTAACAAGAATAAATATTTCAATATATAGAAAATAGTTAATGTAGACATTATTTATGATTTTTATATCACCTCAGTCTTGTACACTTGGTAAATACATACCTTGGCCATTCTTTTTAGATTATGGACCTTTTCTTATTGTCAGAAGGATCACATTTTCTATCTCTTTATGTCTAATTACTTGTCTATTAATCTAACCAATGTTAATATGATGAAATAGGAATTTTATCATGTCAAAAATGGTATAAACCTTCTTATCTTTCATCTTTTCAAGTTCTACACCTTTACCTATTTTACAAGTGTATGAATACTTGCATCCTAGTCAGATTCCTACATTAAGGCAAGTGTCGTATTCCAACACAAGTGTCCAGTGTCCTAAAGTCATCTAATTTTAAAATTAAACATATTCATATAGTCAACCTAAGTGATTTAATGTGATTTATTATCCAAAGGGACTGGTATAAATACAAGACCAACCCTCATTCATTCCTCACATAGAAACACCTAGAAACTCACATGGCGATTTACCAAAATAATTTTATCAAGCGCTCAAGTGATAAAAAAAACTTACATACATTATCCTATTTCCATATTATTCATAGGGAAAACATATATATATTTATAAATTATTGGAGGAATATCCCAATATCTACATTTTCCAAGTTATAAGATAGATCATTATTGTACTTACATATCACACATTACATGATTATCACATGATCCAATAAATAGGGGAGAACTATATAAGTCAAAGGGCCCTTTTAAGAATATTGATTATGTAGGTAGTGCTCATGGATAAAAGGGTATTTAGGGTATATCAACATCATGTGACAACTAGTCCATTCTCCACACATCCACTAGAAAGATGATGAAGTAAGGTTTTTTATTTTTGATAAGGAGTAATAGTCCATAACCTAGATATAAATGCAATAGAGTGAAGTTGACATAGAACCTAGAAGCATCTAAGTGGTTTCATCTAGTTTCAATAAGTGTTTCATACTAGACACCTATGATTAATTAAAACATTAGCATTGACATAACCATCCTAGGTCAACACAAGTGTCTACAATTATAGAGGCCAAATTTCTACAATTAGGCAACTATTCCAGAATCTAGATTTAGTCCACCTTTTTAATTTATAGATCCATATCTATATTAGAATAAAAATCAACTAATTATATTATTTTATTTATCATTAAAATGTATATCATAATTTTACTTTCTATATTTATCATCTCAACATAATAAATTCATTATATGTTTTAATTGAGTTTTGTAAAAAAACTGGCTTGCTTTAGAGATAGTCTACCATCTTTGTTCCCTAGGCTATCTCTACCCTCTTAGACCTAGATTCCCCATATCTAGATTTTAGGGTTAAAATTTTGATGAACCCAATTTATATGAATGAAATTTTTAATGATTATTAGGGTTTTCAGTTAGCCAAGATTTTAGATTGCTTTTCAAATTTTCAAAATTTTCATTTCTAAGTAATGAGAAATAGTAATCGAAAACCCAATTTCAAATGGAAGATAAATAAGAATTTATCACTCATATAAATAATAAAAAGGGATTAATAGATATGTTTTTATATTTTATAAGAGATTAAATTAGTAATAATAAGGCTAAGTCTTTCTCATTTGTGATGTTTAATCCTTAAAAGGTAATATAACTAATGCTATAACAATTAATCTACCTACATCTAGTAGAGGCATGGAATATGTATTTTAACATTTATTTCCTAACACTACTATTGATAAGTATACATATAATACCAAGTTTACTATTAAACCAAGTTTTAAGGTCAAACCTCCTAAGCCTAAAAAGAAACAAACACCATTGCTAATATTGTGTCACAATAACCTAATTATCTTATCTTATCCATTCCACCATGAAGAAAACTTACATGCTTACTTGAGTCTCTCACTTCATTACTCCTATAGCTTGTAGAGTGTCATATTATATTTATCCTTCATCCTATAGTGGTTGATATGAGTACACCTCTCTGCAAAGGATATGATGCAAATGCTTATTATGATTATCACCAAGGCCTCGAGAATTATTCAAATATATTTTCAACCTTGAAGTGTAAGATCCAAGACCTCATCGATGACCAAAAGATTACATTTGATGATCTTCAAAAAGAATTAGGTTCACAACCTGGTGATTAGCAAAAATATAAAATATCTAATGATCCTTTAATAAATTATCTTAAGAAGGAACTAGAGATGCAAGTGGCATATAATGCATAAAAAAACTTAAAATTAAAAAAAAAATCAAACAACATCCATGCCAACAAGATTTAAAAAGCACCTTACTCATGGGTGGTGCATATTTTTTCCATAACCATATTTATTTTACACAAATAAAAACTACTTACAATATAAGAATTTTACAATAGATTGGCTTTGATCTAAAAGGATTACAAAGTAAAGGAGGTTGGAAAATCTCCTTAGGAAATATAACACTAACAATTTATCATGGTCTTAAAGTGATTCAAACATGAGTTTGGGTTATGCCCCAAACATCTCCATGTGCATTTACATTAGGAAATATTTGTTTATATCAAAAGGAAGTAAAAATTGACCAAAATCACCAAGGTACTTCTTTTTCTAATGAAGGCAAATTTATTTGTATCCCAAATGATAGTAGTGTCTATTCTACTACACATGTAAAATATGAGAAATGTGATATGTACCATTTACACTTATCCAAACATGATTAAAACAATATAAATAATAAAACATAATGTTTCAAGGCTTCAAATATTCCAAAAATAAGAAAATAAAAAAATAAAAGAAATTGAAAACCCAAAAAAAAAATTTAGTATTTACATGTTCTAGCTCTTTGACCTATATGTTCTCAGTTCCATGTTGGTATTTTATATATAAACATGTGTTTGATTCATCTTTTGAGTGTGACTTAGGCATACATAAATACATGATCTATTCACTTTTAGATGTTGGGTTTTCCCTTTACTAATGTCACTAGGACATTGACATTATCCACTTCTTTGATCATGATACATATAGGTTATATTATTTATATGGTCACTATACATTATCATTTTTTATATAATATATGTACTTAAACATGCCTTTGTCCATGCTTATATATTTCATGGTATACTTTATATGTTATGTAGTTAACATTTTTTGCTAACACATATATCTAAGGACTAGTATGATATGTTTAATCTGGTTGCTTATAATTTAATATATGCACGTCTTTCCATTTGAGGATTTAATTAAGATCCATTGTTTTTGGTCCTTGTGCATATGTTTACCTCTTTAAAATTTGAATATATCATTGTCTATTTTATATTTACATTTGAATGTTTCATTCTTTCTTTTGTGGACATTTTACTAAGTCATTTCCATTCAATTATGAGGAATTTAAACATGCCCCTTTGTTTGAGGTCTCCTTCAATCAATATATTTTGTTTCTATTTTGAGTTATCTTGTGTTTTTGATTGATTTATTATTAATATTATAATTTTACTATCTAGATGTTGTCATTATCTACATCATGCATCTTAGGACTTGGTGTGATCACATTATTTATGCTTTAATAATTTATCTACCTAGACATGTTCCCTCTATATTCTACATGGTACATTGATAATTTAGATGGTTATCTTATTCTTTTGAGGTAAGGTAACCACAAGTTGATTCTTACCCTCACCTAAAAAGGGGGGAGTGGAATATCAATGGGGGAATGCCATAGAGTCATGAATTCCACATTACTTCAGAAATTTAGATTATAGTGGAGGCATGTTTTGAAACATGTTCTCCACATTTTTTTATAGTTTTAGATTCAGTGGGGGCATGTTTTTGAAACATGGTCTCTAAGATTATTAAATATTCAACGTACCTATAATATAGTGTTAGCATGTTTTAGATGTCCTCCAAATCACAGTTACACCAATTTTTAGTTTTACATTATAATGGGGGGCATGATTTGGAACTATGTTCTCCACACTTATACAGTTTCAAATTGGCCAAATTTCATAATTATATGATTGAGATACATATTTTTGGCATAATTATATACATTGGTACCATATTTATACATAGTTTCAATATGAGACATGGCTAAGGTGCATATGATATTCAATGTGTGCTTAACATTAAAAATTCAAATTAGTTTTATATTTTAAACACTTTTAAGGATTATCACCACCCACTAGGTTGGACTATTACAAACTATATTGAGCCAATATACTGTAGTATTTGATTCTTTTGTTTGTTATGGTTGAGGTGAATAAATCACTCAATCTTTCATAGTTTATAGGTTGGATTTTATTACATCATATAGCCTCAAAAGTTTTATAGTGTGAGTTGACTTAGTTCAATTATAGTCATGAGGTTATAAGTATGATTGTATTTCATGGTTGAATTAATCTCAACTATCATATGACAATTCATATTTTTTCCAAGGTTTGGGGCATGAGTCATCCAATATCTATCTATATTTTTAGATATATATAATTTTTAAATTTTATATTTGTCCTAATCTTAGTTTCAATAGTTCCTAATGATACATATTTAAAATTAAATTACCAAAAGACAAGATAGTTGCATCAATACACAAGTCTACTCATAAACCTTAATCTCTTTAAAATTTTGATCATTTAAATGCTTTCAATTTAAAATTATATTTATTGATTATATACTATAACATGATTTTTGTCTTATGTTAGTCACTATCAAAGCACTCAAGTTGGACTCAAACAAAGGCAAGGTGTGTTATACACACCTAGGTACACATTTCTTCTCCTTTAAACCAAAAATTTCATTACTAGATTATAGGGGGGAAATGTAAACACTATTTTTGAATTATATATCACCTTAGTCTTGTACACTTTGAAAATACATACAAATGTTCCTATAAGACTTTGTACCTTTTATCACTATAAAAAGGATCATATTTATTATCTTTATGTGCCTAATTACTTATATCTTAGTTTGACCAATGTTATTCTAATGTCCCAAGCCTTATATCATGCTCGTAATGTCATAAACCTATTTATCTTCCATCTCTACAAGTTCTAGACATGGACCTATTTTCCAACTACCCTTATACATGCATCCAAGTCAAATGCCTATGCCAACAAAAGTGCCAACACAAGTGTTTAATGCCCTTAATTCATATAAATTATAAATGAAACATTTTCCTATGGTTAACCTATGTTATTAGTTGTGATGTATTCTAAAAAAGGATTGTTATAAATACAATATCAACCTAATATTAGACTGTGCTTGAAGTAAGATCAGATTTTTGGGTTACACCAATGGTTTCTACTAGGGCTTTTAGTGCCTAAAATCCATCTACAATGATGGTAGCACTTGGGTTAGAGAATAAGATGCATGGCATTGGTGGTGCATTGATTTTAGGGTTGTAGATGAAATTAGTAATGCGGTCAAATTTTAGGAGGCCACATATTAAGATAATTATTGGGCAAGCCTCGCCATGTTTAAACAAAGGTAGCAACCACTCTATTTAGGCTATAAAAGAACTTGTATTATCCCTTATGGATTAGGTTAGGGTTTATTCTAATAAATTTACTACAATCAAACTCAAAAATCAAGATCTTAAGGATGTTTTGGAAGGATAAAAATGGTTTTCAAAGAGGGGTTTGGTCTGCCATTTTAATAGGTTTTGGCCATCCTTTTCCTCCCTGCATAAATGGATTTGAGATTCATGGAGATTTTTGATAGAAGAGAATATGTAAATTTTTCCATGTGCTAAATGTTTGTTTATTGTTACTTTTAATTTAATCACTGATTGAAAAAATATTTTTCAAGATAAAATTTGGAGCTATGATAATCATATTTTACTTATGAAACCCTGGTCTCCTGATTTTAGTCTTTTGACCAAAAATATTTCACTATGACTTGTATGGGTGATATTGCCATACCTTATGCTTCAGCTTTTGTCTAAAATAGGTTTCTCAGTTATTGGATTTGTAGTGGGTGTTTTGTTAAAAGTTGATGAATCTTCATGGCATCTTCTTCAAACTACTTTTGCCAAAAAAAAATTATGTCTACATATTTCACAAGATCTACTTGAAAGCATTGAGATAAAAGTGAAAAATAGGACCTCTATTCAAACCCTTGATTTTAAAGGAATCCCCATCAAATGTCAGAATTGTTTTCAAGTTGGGCATCTTTCTAATTCTTACAAAAAAGTTAAGCATAAGCATGAATCTACTTGGGGTAAGGGGGCTAATAAGGAATAGTTAGAAGTTATAGTGGTTGATATAGTTTGTCTAAAATAAGTGGCTACTGAGAGGTTGAAAGGGAAAAAAGGATAAGGTAAAATCATTGGCAAAAACAACTCAAAATGTTAAGTTTATTGATTGTAATGATGATAATGTTAATAAGAACGAAACAGTTAGTATTAAAAATAAAGAAATAAATAAATTATTAAATTCAAATTCTATCAAATCGAGGGATGATGATGAATGGAAATTAGTAAAAAATAGGAAAAAATAACATCAGATTCCTATTTCTCCAAATAGGATAACTATGAAGGTTGAACAAAGTAACTATGGATACTTAGTTTGATCAATCTAGTTCTTCAGTTTAAGTAATTTTTTTACCTCGAGTTAGTGGGTCTTTCTTGATTTTTAGGTGGCTATGTACCGTGATAGTTTTTACCATTAAGCCATACTTATTTTATTTTTTTCATAGAAGAGGGTATAAGAGCCAAGGACCCTTTAAATTCTCTATGATTGATCAAATAAAATACAAGATCAACCCTCATTCATTTCTCACCTATAAACACCTAGAAATTCATAAGGTTGCTTAAAATAACATAATATCAACTGCTCAAGTGATAAAAATCTCTGCTACTTTTTCTTATTTATTTATCATTCATAGGTAAAACATATTTATAGATCTAAAGTACTAAAAGAGCATCCCAAGGGATATATTTTATAAGTTACAAGCTAGGTCATTATTGTACTCGCTTATGATACATTGCATGATTCACACATGAGCCAACATGTAGGGGAGAATGACATAAGTCTAAGGCCCTCTTGAAAGTATTGGCTATGTAGGTAGTGATCATTGATAGAGGGATCTTTGGGGTAGATCGACATTGTGTAACCGCTAACCCATTTTTCTCGCAACTACTATGAAGATGAAGAACTAGGATTTTTTTATTTGACAAAGAGTGACAATCCATTTTATACTTTTTCTAGATGCATATTTTTAATATCATCAAAATAAACTAAGTATATTAATTTATTTATCATTAGAATATCTATCATAGTTGTATTTTATATCTTTAGCATCTCAACATGATAAATTTAGTATATGTTTTATCTTAGTTTTTCAAATAATTGTTCTACTTTAGAGATAGTCTACCATCCTTGTGCCCTAGGCTATCTCTTCTCCTTTAACCCTGGGTTATCGATATCTATATTTTAGGTTTAAATATTTAGAATCCTAAAAAATACTCAAATTTGATGTTAATAATACCCCAATTGTAAAAATCCAATAAAATAGTTCCTATCAACTGAGAAAAATAAAAGATAAATTTTCTTAAAACATAAAGGGGTAAGTCCCACTATGAATTCTAAAAATGCATATGCCAAATTTAGATCTTTAATAGAAACATAAAAATAATCTAATATCCTATTATAAATCTAATAAAAACTCCAATTGATCTAGTAAAATAATATTATACCTTCACTTACTATGAATACCTCCTTTGTTAGGTAGATTTTCTCATGATTGCAAATTTATGGTTGCTTCAAAGGACTTGTGCTAAAATTTTGGAAACATGTAGCAATGGAGGATGATCTATTTCTAAGATAAAATCCATATTTTACCCATAGACAAGATGATGTCTATCTCCCTCTCATGCAACAAAAATTCATAATGTGAAAATGAAAGGAGAAAGGTATAATTTAAAGATTATGGATGGGAAAATTTTATATTGGGATTAATCTTGATTTAATTATTATTTTTTATTTTGGATGGTTAAGATTGGATTTTTGTTAAATGAGGGAGTTTTGGATTTTAAAGATTTAATGAGGAGGTTAACAAGGTTGGGATTTTTTTTTTTTTTTTTTGATGAGGAATGGGCTCTATTTGATTTGAGATAGGGTCATTTGATTTATTATTTATTATTTGTATTAATGTGTGAATCGATTTTATTATGAATGGATTGAATAATTAACTTTTACTAGTTAAATAATTGATCAAGGGGGGTGATGTTAGTTGGATTAGATACGATTATTTGATTAATCTAGTAATTCAATTGATTGTGGTGGTGTTATCATAAGCTAAATGGTGTTATGTGGCATTAGTGGTATTAGTGTTGCATTAGTATGGTGATGATAGGGTAGAAATTAAGGTGAGAATTAGGGTGTTAGAAATAATGTATCTATATTTATTTCAACAAAAAAAATGTCCACTTTATTTCTCCCCAATCATTTGTACTTAATTAATGCTCAAGTAGAGTCTAGATGTGTTCCACCTATTACTATAATTTCTCCCCTTAGACTTGAATATGTAGTATTGCATTAGATATAAATTTAACAATGTTATTAACTAAAAAATATCATCCATAGCAGTATATGTAGACACTAAAATTTTACCATGCTAATTGTGTTATTAATCTACTATCATCATCCTAACTAATTCAACCTTGATTTGAGATACAAATTAGCATCACTCTAATTTTGACATGACCCTAATCCTATTAATAAAATAATTATGTCTAATCTCACTAACATTAATATTCATTTAATTAAGTAATTAATCAATATTAATTAGTTAACTAGTCTGTAATCAATCTCATACACACATAAATAACCAAAAATAAAATAAATAATATATATTATCCAACTCATCATCCCATTCAATAATTCATTAAGATATTAAAAATTCTCATCAATCATCAAAAAACTCATTCAAACCATTAATAGACTCATCTAATACATTAAACTCTCTCACCAAGACATTAAACCCTCCAATTAAGACATTCAACCAATTAACCAAGTCATTAATAATTTTACCATTTCTATTAACTAATTCATTAATTCTCAACCAACTCATTGAATGTATTTTAACCATAAACAAAATTGCATCCTTCCATAATTGAATCATCCAAATTAATTTAGATTTATCCTAGCTATCCATTATTCTCTCCAAAAATTTATAAAATTACCTTCCCTCTTCCATTTGAAAAAAGATGAGATCATGAGATATACACTTTCAAAATTTAAAAATTTAGAGAAATCCTCTTGCTATCAAACAATAAAAAAACTGAAGGTATATGATAATATAATTCTTTCATAGAAGTCTTGAGATAAACCATAATCATAAAATCCAAATAATATGTCAATGAAGTATAAGACTCATATATTAAGTGAAATTACATTATTTGTTTTCTCTTTAATTGATTAATCATAGGTTTATGTGAGATTTAAAATAGGAACTTAGATTTTATTTTGGTTTCTACTTAAGTTATAAATTTAAACATTAAAATTAATGCATGCCTAGTGGGACCACATTAACTTTATATTTGTCACTCTTTTTCACTCATTTGAATATTTTTTTCTATTTGTTTTGGTGTTTAGCAAACTTTATCATAATTGTGATTCATCTTGTAGCTTGTTTTGGAAGGTTTCTTGAATATAATATTTGTTTTTAGTTTTATGGTTAAGTATTAATTAGCCTAACATTTTTTCTTTATTTATTGTCATTTATATCATGGATAATGATGTTTGCATCTTTTGGATAAAAGTTTTGTGTTGTGTGTAGGTTTGTCATGCATCAACATTTTCTCACTATTAAGTGACATTTATACACTGTT